>OX326950.1:18368381-18968381 GCA_946800315.1 Misopates orontium | reverse complement strand
AAAAAGGCTAAATATTATTACTTTTGGACAAACGTCAACTTTAAATATATAGTAAGTTATTTTCTTTAAAAAAATGATGGAAATTAACATGACAGTAAAGAGGTTGAAAACTAAGTAAGATAATTTAGTATTATTAAAATAATTTTTTTAAGTTTGGAAACCATATGTTTAATGTTATGAAATTTTATTCTAAAAATAAAAATAAATAAAGATATTTATCGAATTAATATGATAGTATGATTCATTTTAAAAAAATTGTAAAAAGGTTTTAAGTTAACTCTCTTATTTTGACGCATACTTAAACCTTTAAAAATATTATTTTGACAAAATTCATGTAAAACCGTTCTTGAGTATTTATTTCAGTATAGGATTTCACAATAGTCATAACTTCAAATAAATACTCAATCCAACCTTAAATGATGTCATAACGTACGCAAAACGTTTAGGCAAAAATCAATGCTTGTAGTTATTAACTAAAACTACAACATATTGCACTATCTTACCTATAAAATTTAATAAAAGATATAAATATATAAACCAAATCAAAATAACTCTTACATAATATTGACATAATTCTAAATAATCATTTAAGGTGAGTACATCATAATATAATATATAGTAAACCATTTGAAGTTTGAAGTAAATGAAAGATTAAAATAATGAAAACCTACCATGTACCATCTAAATGTTTCTAAAATCATAAAATAATATTTAAATATGATTAAAATTAATACAAATTTTAAAATACCAATTAATCATGAAAAGAATCCATATGAATGATCAATTTATGAATTTGTCTAAATATGGTAACTCCATCTGGAGAAACAAAGAGAGTATGCAAGCTAGGTGAAAACTAGCAATCTCGATTTTAACTTCAATTAGAATTTGAAACGGTCTGAGATTTAAATTAATACAAATTTCAAAATACCATTTAATCATGAAAAGCATCCATATGAATGATCAATTTATGAATTTGTCTAAATATGGTAACTCAATCTGGAGAAACAAAGAGAGTATGCAAGCTAGGTGAAAACTAGCAATCTCGATTTTAACTTCAATTAGAATTTGAGGACTCTGACTCTATACACCAATGATATATGTGTTCCAAAACTAAGGTGGAAAAAAAGGTTTGATATGTGTGTACGTACATTTCAAGTTTCAAAACTGAAATTTCTGCACAAAGGTGGAGGAAATGAAGGAAAATTGGTGGTTATGCGTTTTTTCTTCATAAATAAAATAAGAAATGAGGAACTTCTGTGAAACAAGCATAAGATATGATGCAACTAGCACAAAAAAAGTCTTGTTTATGCATAGTACAGAGGGCTTATTGCTAAAAAAAAAAGGTTCAGGGAGCAAATCGCTACACCCCCTATAGTATAGGGGGTTTGATGCTTTTATCCCTTTTTATTATTACCTCCATCTAAATATCTGCTATCATTTAAATTACTATAGGTAAAGGTAAACTAAATTATTATTTAATTTAGGCATTTAATATTTTTAACATTAAATTTTACAAAAAATTGAGATAATTAATACTTGAATAACAATTATCGGGTAATCATCGTTAGGGCATTTGTCCATATTTGACAAGAATTTAAAAAAGAAAATAGCGCCCCCCCCCCCCCCCCCAACCTATTGTCTCCACCCTAACATTTACAGTATGTGCAAACGTACAGACTAAACTTTATGTGTTTGACCCCTAACATTTTTAGTATGTGCATCGCACCCCCTGAACTAAGAATTTTGCCTCCTAATCTTTCAAGTTAAATGAGTTCATTTAGTGTTGGACGTGACAATTATTTAATTATATAACACAACTTGATTTCAGTTGTAACTGATGTGCATGCATCACAAAACGGGTGAACTAGCTTATCACTCCTCGTATAGATTTGAGCCATACGATAGGACTAATGGAAAACAAAAGGCTAAAGATTGCTATCTTGATTTATGCTGGGGTGATGAGTATATATATGATTTCTTTTGTAGTTTGCTACATGTTGTGTACTATGCACTATAGCTGTCGTGTTTTTCCATATCCCTTGCTAGTTAAGGCACTACATGCATCATTGTTTGTTCCATAAATTCTTTTTTTTCCCTTTGTTTGACCTCTTAAGGATTATGGAACCAATAACAGTAGGTAAAGATCCAAAAAGTATGAGGGTTCGTGTCAGAAGTCAGCTGTCCAAGTTTACAGAAGAGGATTAGGGGGTTCTTCGATTTCATACGATTCAAAAACTTTTCTCCCGGATCCCTTGCTAGTTGGCGATGTACATGCGTCATTATTCGTTCCATCACAGGGAAAAGTTGTCTTTTTTTTTTTTGGCATCTTAAGGATTATGGAATTGATAATAATAGATAAATATCCAGAAATTACGAGTTTCGTATTCGAAATTGGTTGCCCAAGTTCATAAGAGGAGATAAAAATGATGAGGTTGTCTTTCAATTCTGTTGGATTCAACTACTATGGTTCCATATACGCGTTAAGTGAAGTTAACTCGTCTAACTCCAGCTACACGACGGATGTTGAGGTTGTTAAACTCGTAAATAAGTCATTTTCTTACATAATATAAATTATATGTTTCAGGAAGTGATATTTCAAGATTTATTTAATTTTATCTCATCCATTTCCGTAGGAGATCAAAATGGACAACAAATAGACAAGCGACCAAGATATTCAAGCTGGATTTATATGCATAGTAAAGAACTAAGAGAAATTATGAAACGCATAAACTAAATTAATTGTCCACTAGTTCATATCATAGACAATGGTAGAGCACATTATTCAAACTTCACAAACTTTTCCTGTTCTCAATATTTTCAAAAATTGATCAATAAGTTTCAGGTATTCATGATGTTGCAAAGATGACATGAGAAAAAATTACATACATGATCACCTATTTGTCCGCATGAACAAATTAAATAACATCATTTATTTACTTATCACTTCATATTACATGAATAACTTGTCGTGAGTTTTCACAATGCAATAGCATTTACTTAAATATGAATGAATTATGATATGACAGGAAAGATGGTGTTATTGTGAAGGGTAATTTTGTTGGTCGTTCATGGACAATTTTGAGTTGTAACCTGGATTTTTAGTTGCTTTGAACCTAATTATTTTGATTTCAGAAATAACTTGAAGAAATATCATAGACACTCATCCCTGTAGTTCAAGAAGTTTCTTCTCAAGAGAAATTCAAAACATCTGCTACAAGTATCTGATTAGTGAGTTTTAATGTTTTACATTACAACTGCTTATTAGTTCACATGAATAATCCCATTGTTCCAATTAAAATGATCTTGTGAAGCCACGAGAAGGCATGATATCGCTCTCGATCGCATAGAAAGGCCAAAAGTTACGGGAATGGATTCAAGAGGAGAACTACAATTGCACATGATTGCACACAACTGGCCAAACTCACTTCCTCAGCTTTACGAGAAGGGATGCAATCGCACCCATATCGCATACTCGAGGCGATTGCACACACTCGAACGCCACTCACATAGGCCAACTAAGGAAATTTTAAACCAGGTTTGAGCCACTGCATACCTAATTTGTGCAATCGCACTGCTTCACAGTGATGCGGTCGCATAAATTCGGATGTAATCGCATGTTACATCTCGTTTCAAATACAAAGAATTTTGAGATAGCCTACTATGCACCAATTTTCCTTCTAAATTGTTTCCATTTTCTTCGCCTATATTTGGTATTTGATATGGCATGAATTTTCAAAGTCTTTTCAAAGTAGGAAACTTTATTTTTTACAATACTATTTGAATTCTATCTTGCACATTACTTGGTAACTATTCTCTTCTACTTGTACTAGTAGTATTCTTTTTTATGCAGTAGTTATGTTTTCTCATTCATTATGAAATAGTTGTTTCCTTCTATTTTCATCTGCAGGTGGTCTGTAATTGTAAAGCATTTTCCTGGTAGAACATACAACGATATTAAGAACATATGGAATACAACCATAACAAACAAGATCCTTTCTCATTACAAAACTGCCATGTCTGCCATAAGACCCTCTTCGAATCCTCCAAGTCCTCCAACTGATGCACAAAATTTCATCCCAAACCCGCCTATACCTCTTTAGGGGTTTGGTCCATCTGCTCCATCAATACCCATAACTGATCATATCATGATTTACAACGCAAATTCAGTTGTTATGCCATTGTCACTACCGCCTCAATTTATGTATCCGACAATATGTCTACTATGTCCGATCTCTGTACCTGGCACAACTTCTCTCACAGCCCTCAGACCTTCATGAAACAAACTCAACCCCAACCGTTTTATGCAAAATACATCCCTCAGACCTTCTATGCAAAATAACAATTCCCAGTTTGGTTCTAATAACTACAACGCTAACTTCATGGTTAACAAAGACCCTCATGTCCAAGCATATCCTATGCACGCACAGTTGGTGCCAAATAATAATCCCCTATCTGGATTTAGTAACCAGAACACTACTAGCTTCATGAATTAAATCCTCAACTACAAGCTTTTTATAATGCAATGCCACAAGATCATTTGGCGCCAAATGCTAGTCCCATGTTTGGATTTGCTAACCCCACTCCAGCCCTTAACAGAAATATTAGCTTCAATAACTCAAACCCAATGCTGGCTGATCCAATGAGGCCATACCGATTGATGAGTTGCCCTTTTCATTTGCTACACAAGAACAACTTGTTAAGTCACTTGATGGGATAACAAACTCCTCTCATGCGAACAATGTTGGTGTTCATCCCGACAATATCAAAAATGATGATTCCTACATGAAATTATTTGAATCTTCTGCACCAACCGCGGTTCTTACCGCCGCCCCCTCCACCACCACCTTGCTAACATCAAACTTAGTGCCCGCAGCCTCCTCCTCCCTGCCACTGGAAGATGTCTCAGGATTTGCTCCGCAGCCATGTAGCAGCAACCTTTGGGAAACTTATTCTCCTCATAGTTGAGGCTTTTGGCCATTAGATATGAATTGATCTGTGCTGTGGTGGAGGAATTCTTGTAATTTACCTCTAAGATTATGTACTTTTCTGAGGAATAAATTTTGATGCCATTGACTTACTTTATTCTTCAATTTGAGAATGTGCGTCAAAGATCGATTCTTCTGACTACTAAGTCAAAATTTTGTTAATGAGGATGCGCTCTAATACTACTTAGAAATAGAACAAAGAAAAGAATGAAGAGAGTTGATAATGGATCATAATACTTCTGCAAATTGATTACTGTTGATAACGACATAGGGTACATATATTTATAACTGATTCAGCACTAAAAATAATATCAAGCTAACATACTTATCTTTATAATTAAATACAACTAAATTATGCAATCATTTTCTATGTTATCATGGATTTAAGATCAAAATTAGACAAATGGATTTAACAAGAGGAAAATACACAGCGTTTCGCTACATGAAACCCAGAATAAAATGGTTTTATCACTTCTTAATCAATCTCTTAAAATCTAAAAGAGTAAGTTACGTTTTTTTGGGGTATCCAAGGACCAAATTGAAAACGCCATTAGATGGAACAAAAGTCTTGACATGGATTTAAGAGCATGTAAATTTATTAATCATCTTAAATTATGTAGTTTCTGTTAGTTTATTACTTGATATTGAATGACATACACCATTTATTGAAAGTTTATCCCTTTCTAAATTTAAGTTTTATTCCACCTACGCAGTTTAAATACATTATGTGTTTGCTGTTACTTGGCAAGTATATGTCGTGCGCAGTTTGTAGGTGCATTCCTTTCTACGTTGAAATATGACCTATCTAAATTAATAATTAATGTAGAACATTTATTTGTAACGGTTAAAGTATTGTTTGTCTATTACCAGTAATGGAACAGAATGATGATAGCTTCTCTACAAAGTCGTATTTGATTCATGATTCGAATAACGATCGTACATGTCTTTCAAAGGAGAATGGTGCAAGGTTATAAAGTCGTCGAATGCATGAATTTTGAACAGTGCTATAATCAAGTTAATATTTTGAAATTATATGAATGTCATGGGATATAGTATATTGGGTTGTCGAGTTAGGGTTTTAATATATTGACCAAGGCACAAATCCTTATGTTAGTTACTTCTTTTATGCCGTTGATGGTGTAAATGGTAAATTAGACATGTCTTGTTTCACTCCTTTTTTATGGCCTTTGTACACATTTCTATTTTACACCTACATATAAAAATATTTTAGTACACAAAGATATTATGTATATAGAACTGATTACGATAAAAAATTGAATATTATTAGCAGTTATTTAATATTAAAATCTATAGTAGCTTTTTAAAAACTGAAATTTTTGCAATGCTTTTTACCGATTCCTAACATGCGGCCAAGCTTAAACATGCGGCTATATACATTAAAACTGAAAAGTTATGTAATATATGATGATGCAATTATACCGGCAAAGCTGAAATCATCGTTTGACATAAGAACCTACAAATATTTTTCCGTCCTGTACCCGCGATGAAAAACTGAGCGGTTTGGTCGAGGACATGTAAGCATAATCACGTAGAATTGGTCAAAAGCTTATTTCATCAAAAATGGAGAAAGGTAAACATTGTCTGACACATGATATCTACCAATAATTTAGCCATCCAAAGGCCACAATGAGAATTATACTCATGTGGGTTTATTCTAACACATAGTCTCTCTCTCTCTATAATGTTAAAACCCTGTTACCACTCCATTACCACTCTACTGCACAAATCTTAGTTGTGTTTCAACCTTTGAGCGAATTATGTTTTTAAATTATATCAGTAAAGGTTTGAGTTTTGGTTAGTGAGTGATAAGGTTGAAGTCTTAGTTGGATTTTAGTATTGAGTGGATTTTTGAGTTTTGTGGAGTATATGGTTTATATATTGTGATAGAGTTGTCAACTTCAGTGTTGAAATGAAGTAGAGTGGTAATGTACTGGTAACATGGTTTTAACATTAGATGGAGACTATGTGTTTGAGTAAAACTCGCATGAGTATAAGTCTCTTAACCATATTGAAAGAGATTTGAAACTGTAGGCAAAAGCCTTGTGGTGTAAGGCATTTGACTCAACCATGTAAAATTTTATATGTCTATTTATTGTTATCCGTAAAAGTTAAATCACGATTTCTATACTATGATTCAACGTATGTTTTTCAGAGTGAATAAACAACAAGTTTGTTTCAATCTTTCAGAGGTCTTTAAAATATAAACTTAATTTTAACTCAACCAAGTTAAAATCTATTGTATTTTGTTAATTGTCATCTATGTGTTCCAATTACTCTACTTTGTGTTACATGAAATCTGTATCATTGTTAAAATTGCACTTCGTTTGCAACTAATATCCTACCAATGACTTCAGCTTTTTGATATCAATTCCAACATCATATTTCCTTTTTTTTCTTACCAAACCAAATCCCTGACCAAACCTTAGGTTATTACGGATATATACTGACCAAACATATCCACAAGTATTGGTCAGATTTTCATTGTGGCTATTGGATGGCTAAATTATTTGTAGAGATTATGTGTCAGATAATGATTACCTTTTTCCAATTTTGATGAACTAAACTCTTGACGATTCTAGGTGATTATACTTACATGTCCTCGACCAAACCCCTCTGATTTTCATCGCGGGTATAGGATGGAAGACTATTTATAGATTCTGGTGTCAAACGATGATTTCAGCTTTGTCGGTATAATTGCATCATCATTATATTACATAAATTTCCAATTATAATGTATATGGCCGCATGTTTAAGTGTAACTGTAGGTTAGGAATTGGGAAAAAGCATTGCAAAATTTTCATTTTTTAAAAAGCTATAATCAATGTTAATAATAAATAACTGTTATTAATATTCAATTTTTATTGTTAATGAGTTCTATATACATATTACCCTTGTGTACTAAAATATTTTTATAAGTAAGTGTAAAATAGATATGTGTATAGAGGCGATACTAAAAGGAGTGAAAGAACACATGTCTAATATACAATTTACGCCATCAATGGCATAAAACAAGTAACAAATGGAATCTTTTGTGCCTTGGTCAATATATTAACACTAACTCGACAACCAAATATAGTGTATTCATGACAATCATATTATTTCAAAATTTTAACTTGACTATATCACACTTCGAAATTCATGCATTCGACAATTTTCAAATCGTGCAGTAAGATTTTTTTTTGAAAGACATGTACTATAATTATTCGGATCTTGAATCATATACGACTTTGTAGAGAAGCTATCATCATTTCGTTCCATTACTGGTACGAGACAAAAAATACTCTAACTGTTACAATGAAATGTTGTACATTAATTATTAATTTAGACCACTCAAATTTCAACGTAGAAAGTTGCATAAACCGCATAAGGGATGCACTGACAAATTGCCCACGTCATAAACATGCCAAGTAAGAGCAAACACATATTTTAATGTTAAACTGAGTAGGTTGAATAAAACTTAAACTTAGAAAGAGATAAACTTTCAATAAAAGGTTTATATCAATCAATATCAAGTAATAAACTAACAAAAACCACATAATTTAAGATTATTAATAAATGTCAATCCAAGTCAAGACTTTTGTTCGATCTAATGCCATTTTCAGTATTGCAAACTTGCTCTCTTAGAATTTAACAAGTTGACTAAGAAGTGATAAAAACATTTTATTCTTGGTTTCATCTGGCAAAACATTGTGTAATTCCCTCGTGCTAAATCAATTGGTCTAATTTTGATCTTAAATCCATGATAACATAGATACCTATGACATAAATTATTTGTATTTAACTATAAAGATAAGTATTTTAGCATGATATTATTTTTAGTACTGAATCGGTTATCATTATATGTACCCTGTGTCAATATATGTGAATGTCGTATCTTTTATCTACCTTGATATTGTCAAAAGTTGTATGAAAATTGTATTGGTACATCGTATTATGGTTTGCTATTTATTTTTAGTCTTTAAATTTTTCTTGTTCATGGTACATTCGTATAGGTTGATATTGTAGGAGACTTTTGTTTAAGGAAATTTGATTTGATAAGAGTTTGACTGAATAGGTGTTTGATAGGATCTAGATTCTCGATTCCGCTTTTTTCTGCATTTTACTGCTTGTGATAATTCATTGAGATTATGGATTGTGATTAATGTTTTATTTGATTAATTGATAAGGAAATAAGTAATATTTTCTATCTCGATTATATCTTGCTCTTAGGCTGCACTTGTCTCAGTTAAGAATTTTGATTCCTTTTTGGATAAGGAAAGAATCTTATTGATTGATCTGGTTTATGGATTGACTTTTGTTTTAATTATATCGAATCTATCTACTCTTGTATGAAATATTTGGCTCATTGTTTTTAAGAAAAGGTTTTGGTGTATTAGTTTGCTTTATAGGATAGATTCATCTAAAAGGGTAAGGATATCAAAACAATACAGTTATAAGGATTGCTACAATCAGGGGATATGATGTTGCGGCATTCACATAGTTTATTGCAATGATGATGCCTACACATAGTGATGGTTAAAAGTGTCATTCAACCTTTGAACGAATTATGTTTTCATCTTATGTCAGTAAAGGTTTGAGTTTTGGTTAGTGAGTGATATGTTAAAGTCTTAGTTGGATTTTAGTATTGAGTGGATTTTTGAGTTTTGTCGAGTATAAGGTTTATATATTGTGATAGAGTTGTCGACTTCAGGGTTGAAATGGAGTAGAGTGGTAATGTAGTGTTAACATGGTTTAAACATTACGGGGAGACTATGTGTAGTAAAACTCACATGAGTATAAGTCGCTTAACCATATTCAAAGAAGTTTGAAACAGTAGGCAAAAGCCTCATGGAGTAGGGCATTTGACCCAACCAAGTAAAAAATTATGTGTCTATTTACTGCTATCCGTAAAAGTTAAATGACGATTTCTTTACTATGATTCAACGTATGTTTCAGAGTGAATAAACAACAAGCTTGTTTGAATCTTTCAAATGTCTTAAAAATATAAACTTTATTTTAACTCAACCAAGTTAAAATCTGTCGTATTTTGTTAATTGTCATATTTAATTTTCCAACTACTCTACTTTGTGTTACATGTAATCTGTTTCATTGTTATAATTGCACTTCGTTTGCATGTAAATATCTTACAAATGACTTCAGCTTCTTTGGTATCAGTTTCATCATATTACTTTTTTTTTTTTATCGAACCAAATTCCTGACCAAACCTTAGGTTATTACGGCTATATACCTGACCAAACCAATCAACAACTATTGGTCAGATTTTCATTGAGGATTTTGGATGGCTAAATTGTTTATAGATATCATGTTTCATACAATTATTACCTTTTTCCAATTTTGATAATTAAAATCTTGACCAATTCTAGGTGATTACACTTACATGTCCTAAAAATCAATCCCCTCGGATTTTCATCGCGGGTATAGGATGGAAAATAATTTATAGATTCTTGTGTCAAACGATGATTTTCGCTTAGAGGGTATAACTGCATCATCATATATTACATAACTTTTTGTAGAGGTTTATACCAATCAAACGATTGTATTCACACCAAATATGAATTTAACAAACGAAACTGTATCAATAACGATCAAGAAATGAGTGATCAGATCGAACAAAACCAAGCAGAACAGAGTTAACAAAATTGCCAGAAAAACACACAAACACGCATCGATTTTTACGTGGTTCGCGTTTGAATCAATTCGATCCAAACCTACATCCACGGAGTGATATACTATAGAACAAGTGTATGAGAGAATATCCCTGATGAAATTACAATGAATCGACTGAAAACTGATGCGCACAAGTGCCTTAAATAGGCTGCAACATTCAGCCTCAAAGAAAGTTCTAACTAACTTTCAACTAACTTTTAAACTGAAACTCTCCAGATTCGGTTAACTCTAACTAACTCCAGTTTAAGCTAATTAAACACGTGCTAACCACTCTAATTCCAGCAAGTTATGAACTAACTTCCTCACAATTCTCCACCTTGGTTCATACACTGCCCAAACAACCACTCAAACCAGCCTTAACCAAGGATAATCTTCCTTCAGCTGCACAAGCTCCAAGCAGTAGCTGAATTTCCCACTTGGTAGAACGTTTGTGATCATATCAGCAGGATTGTGCTCAGCTGCGATCTTTTGAATTAGCACCTCTGCTCTTGTAATGATCTCTCGAACAAAATGTAACTTTATATCAACATGTTTTGTTCTCTCATGGTGCACTTGATTCTTGGACAAGTGTATAGCACTTTGGTTGTCACAAAACACTAAGATGACCTCTTCTTGAACCCTCATTCCCTTACATATCCCCTCCAGCCACATTGCTTCTTTTACAGCTTCAGTTAATGCAATATATTCTGCTTCAGTTGTGGATAGAGCCACTACCTTCTGCAAACTTGCCTTCCAACTGATTGATGTTCTAGAGGTGTGTTCACTGATTTTGCTTCAATCATTCGAACTTCTCCAATACTTTATTCAAGTAACTCTTCTGAGACAAGTATAGGACACCTCTGCTCCTCTTCCTGCTAATTTCCATGCCAAGGATCCTTGTTGCATGACCAAGATCCTTCATTTCAAATTCACCTTTCAACTGACCCTTTATGCTCTCAACTTCACTTATGTTGTTGCTAGCTATTAGTATATCATCCACATAAAGTAGCAAGATAATGAAGTTATCTTCTGAGGTGAACTTGGAGTATACATAAGTATCAAACTTGCTCTTTTTGAAATCAACTCAGCTCATGAACTCATTGAACCTTCTGTTCCATTGCCTTGGAGATTTTTTGAGTCCATAAAGAGATATTTCTAGTCTGCACACAAAACCCTCTATTCCCTTGACTTCAAACCCTTCAGGTTACTTCATGAGTATGATTTCATCAAGTTTTCCATATAGGAGAGTTGTTTTTACATTCATTTGCTCAAGTTCAAGATCATACTTTGCAACTAGAGCCAATAGTATTCTGATGGATCTATGTATTACCATTGATGAGAAAACATCATTATAATCGATTCCTTCTCTTTGAGTGAACCCCCTGGAAACCAGTCTTGCCTTGTACCTCTCATCCTCAACACCTGGTATCCCTAGTTTCTTCTTGTAAATCCATTTACAACTCACAACCTTAGAACCTTTAGGCTTCTCTATCAGAACCCAAGTATTGTTTTTCATGAGAGATTTCATCTCTTCCTGCATTGCATCTATCCATCTATTCTTGTCTTACTTCTCAGTGCATATTGATAATGCTTAGGTTCATCATCAAGTACATTACTAGCTGCAACTAGAGAATAAGCCAGGTGATCAGCATATCCATACCTGCTTGGAGGCTTTATAGGCCTTTTGGTTCTGTCTCTAGTCAGCACGTATGTCTCCTCTTGCTGCTGATTTCCCTCACTTTCATCTTCTGCATCAGGAGTGTCCTGTTGTTCATCTTCACGTAGGAGCCAATTTCCAGCTGTATTCTCTCCTGAATCCACAGTTGGCTCCACCTCAAACTGAAATCCTTCTGGTTTTTCTAGATCTTTAGCATGTGTCTTCTCTATAGTATCAACTTGCTCATGCTTCTTGTGTGTCTTTTCAGATTCATTGAATACCACATACCTACTAATGATACACCTCCTGTGTCCAGCTTCTAAACACCATAGTTTGTAAGCTTTCACACCCTCGGGATAACCAATGAACATACACTTTAATGCTCTAGGCTCAAGTTTGTCTTGTCTGACATGAGCATAGCCAAACATCCAAACACTCTGAGCCTACTAAGATCAGGGGAATAACCTGACCATGCTTCTTCTGGAGTCTTCATGTTTAAAGCTGATGAGGGTGATCTATTTATCACGTAAGCAGCCATCATCACAGCTTCAGCCAAGAATACCTTAGGTAGAGATGCATTGTTTAGCATGCATCTCACTCTTTCAAGTAGAATTCTGTTGAATCTCTCAGCCAACCCATTTTGTTGTGGAGTACCTGCAGTTGTTCTATGTCTAACACTGCAATTTTCCTTGCAAAAAATGTTGAATTCTTCAGAACAAAACACAAGTCCATTGTCTGTTCTTGACCTCTTAACCTTCTTCATTGTCTGGTTTTCAATCAAAGTTTTCCAAGACTTGAACGTGGAAAACACTTCATCTTTTGTTTTCAAAATATAAACCCACAGTTTCCTAGAGTAATCATCAACAAGAGTTAAGATGTAGCTGGCACCAGAATGTGATTGAACTCTTGTAGGCCCCCACAGATCAGAATGTATGTAATCAAGTGTTTCCTTTGTTCAGTGAAATCCTGTGGTGAATTTCTGCCTGCAAGACTTGCCAAAAACACAATCTTCACAAAAACTGAGCTTCTCCAGTTTATGAGAACCCAACTTGTTCTCTCATTACCAACAGGGATTCCTTTTTAACACTTAACACACCATTGTGACAGTGGTAAACAAGTCATTTCTTGTCAAGATCACCCATAGATATCAAGTTTCTTTTCAGCGTTGGTACATATCTCACCTCTCTAAGAAGTCTTGTGTTTCCATCATGTAACTTGAATCTCACAGACCCAATCCTCTCAACTTTACATGGTTCATCATTTCCTAAGAGTACAATTTCTCCTTCCTTCTCTGTTTACTCTTCAAACAATTCTATATTTGGTGTCATATGGAATGAACACCCTGAATCCATAACCCAATATACATCAGAGTTATCATCTGTCACCAGCAACATATCTGCAGACTCATAACCATCTTGTTCTATTGCTTGTTTAAGATAGAGACGATTTACCAGTGATTTAGTCATGTAGAGGCTCTCAAGTTTCAACCACACGCCAGCTGCACTTGTCTCCTTTGAAACCTGCCTCAAGACTTTATCTCCAAGGCTCAAGATTATAGCACTGTGTGCTTTCTCCACATCAAATTTAGCAGTACACATGTCCAATCGATTGATCTCGTTCCACGTTCATCGCACCAATTTGTAGAGGTTTGTACCAATCAAACGATTGTATACACACCAAATATGAAGTTAACAAATGAAACATTATCAAAAACGATCAAGAAATGAGTGATCTGATCGAAGAAAACCAAGCAGAACAGAGTTAACAAAATTGCCAGAAAAACACACAAACACGCAACGATTTTTACGTGGTTCGCGTTTGAATCAATTCGATCCAAACCTACATCCACAGAGTGATATACTATAGAACAAGTGTATGGGAGAATATCCCTGAAGAAATTACAATGAATCGACTGAAAACTGATGTGCACAAGTGCCTTAATTAGGCCGCGACACTCAGCCTCAAAACAGAAAGTTCTAACTAACTTTCAACTAACTTTTAAACTGAAACTTTCCAGATTCGGTTAACTCTAACTAACTCCAGTTTAAGCTAATTAAACACGTGCTAACCACTCTAATTCCAACAAGTTATGAACTAACTTCCTCACACTTTTCAATTATAATGTATATTGCCGCATGATTAAGCGTAACTGCATGTTAGGAATTGGGAAAAAGCATTGCAAAATTTTCAGTTTTTAAAAAGCTATTATCAATGTCACTATTAAATAACTGCTATCAATATTAAGTTTTTAATCTTAATCACTTCTAGATATGATAAGTGTTTGAGTGAATAGGTGGTTGATTTGGTCTATATTCTTGATCATGCTTATTTCTTCATTTTACTACTTGTGTTAATCCTTTGCGATTAAGGATTGTGATGAATATTTTGTTTGATTAATTGATAAGGAAATCAGTAATCTTTTTTATCTCGATTATATCTTGTGCTTAGGCTACTTTTTATCTAAGTTTAAAATTTTATTCCTTTTTTGTATCTTACATATGAATTCAGCTTTTGGGTATCAATTTCGTGATCATATTACCTTTTCTTTTTAACGAACCAAATCCCCCACCAAATCTTAGGTTATTACGGATATATACCCAAGCAAACAAATCAACAACTATTGGTTAGATTTTCAATGCGGCTATTGGATGTCTAAATTATTTGTAGATATATTGTGTCAGACAATGATTACCTTTTTTCCAATTTTGATGAACTAAGCTTTTGACCAATTCTAGGTGATTCTACTTACATGTCCTTGACCAAACCCCTCAAATTTTCATCCTGGGTATAGGACGAAAAATTATTTATACATTCTTGTGTCAAACGATGATTCAGCTTTGTCGGTATAATTGCATCATCATATATTACATACCTTTTCAATTTAATGTACATAGTCGCATGTTAGGAATTGGTAAAAAGCATTGCAAAATTTTCAGTTTTTAAAAAGCTACTATCAATACTAATATTAAATGACTGCTATTAATATTCAAATTTTAATCTTAATCAGTTCTATATACATACTATCTTTGTGTACTAAAATATTATTACATAAAGGTGTAAAATAGAAATGTGTACAGAGGTGATACAAAAAAGGAGTGAAAGAAGACATGTCTTATTTACCATTTACACCATCAATGGCATAAAAAAGGTAATTAACGGAGAGTTTTGTGCCCTGGTCAATATATTAACACTAACTCGACAACCAAATATACTGTATCTCATGACATTCATATAATTTCAAAATATTAACTTGATTGTATCACTTTTCAAAATTCATGCATTCAACGATTTTATAACCTTGCACCATTTTTCTTTGAAAGACATGTACTATAATTATTCGAATCTTGAATCAAATACGACTTTGTAGAGAAGCTATAATCCTTCGGTTCCATTACTGGTAAGAGACAAACAAATTTAACCTTTACAAATAAATGTTCTACATTAATTATTAATTTACCTAACTCGGATTTCAACGTAGAAAGGTGCATAAACCGCATAAGGAATGCACCGACAAATTTCGCTCAACTTCTAGTTTCCAAGTAGGAGCAAACACATACTGTAATTAAACTGCGTAGGTGAAATAAACATTAAATTTAGAAAGGGATAAACTTTCAATAAATGGTTTATGTCAATCCATATCAAGTAATAAACTAATAGAAACCACGTAATTTACGATGAATAATAAATTTACATGCTCTTAAATCCATGTCAAGACTTTTGTTCCATCTAATGGTGTATTTTCCTCTTGTTAAATCAATTGGTCTAATTTTGATCTTAAATCCATGATAACATAGAAAATTATCTCATAATTTAGTTGTGTTTAATTATAGAGATAAGTATGTTAGCATGATATTAGTTTTTTGAATCAGTTATAAATATATGTACCCTATGTCGTTATCAGCAGTCATCAATTTGCAAAAGTATTATGATCTATTATCAGCTCTCTTCATTCTTTTCTTTTTATTACTATTTCTAAGTAGTTATAGAGCGCATCCTCATTAAAAAAAAATTTGACCTAGTAGTCAGAAGAATCGATCTTTGACGCAGATTCTCAAATTGAAGAATAAAGTAAGTCAATTGCATCAACATTTATTCCTTAGCAAAGTACATAATCTTAGAGGTAAATTACAAGAACTTCCTCCACCATGACATGGATCAATTCATATCTTATGGCCAAAAGCTCCAACATTGAGGAGAATAAGTTTCCCAAAGGTTGCTGGTGCATGGCAGCGGAGCAAAGCCTGAGACATCTTCTGGTGGCGGCGAGGAGGAGGCAGCGGGCACTAAGTCCGATGTTGGCATGGTGGTGGTGGAGGAGGCGGCTGCAAGAACCGTGGTTGGTGCAGAAGATTCAAATAATTCCATGTAGGAATCATCATTTTGGATATTGTTGGGAAGAACACCAACATTGTTTGGATGAGAGGAGTTTGTTATCCCATCAAGTGACTCAACAAGTTGTTCTTGTGTTGCAAATGAAAAAGGCATCTCATCAAAAGCAATTGGGTATGGCCCCATTGGATCGGCCATCATTGGTTTTGAGTTATTGAAGCTAATGTTTCTGGTAAGAGTGGGGTTAGCAAATCCAAACAGGGGACTATCGTTTGGTGCCAAATGTTCTTGTGGCATTGCATTATGAAAAGCTTGTAGTTGAGGGTTTGCATTCAAGAAGCTAGTAGTGTTCTGGTTACAGAGTCCAGATAGGGGATTATTATTTGGCACCAACTGTGCCTGCATAGGATATGCTTGGACATCAGGGTCTGTGTTAACCATGAAGTTAGTGTTGTAGTTATTTAAACCAAACTGGGAATTGTAATTTTGCATAGAAACTTGTGGTTGAGTTTGGTTCATGAAGGTCTGAGGGATGTGAGAGAAGTTGTGTAAGGTAGAGAGATCAGACATAGAAGAAAAATAGTCGGAATCATAAAATGGAGGCAGTAGTGACAGCGGCATAACAGCTGAATTCGCATTGTAAATCATGACAGGATCAGTTATGGGTACTGTTGGAGCAGATGGACCAAACCCTATAGGCGGGTTTGGGATGAACATTTGTTGCATTTGTTCATCAGTTGAAGGACTTGGAGGATTTGAAGAGGGTTCTGTGGCGGACATGGCAGTTTGGTAATGAGGAAGGATCTTGTTTGTTATGGTTGTATTCCATAAGTTCTTAATCTCGTTGTCTGTTCTACCAGGAAAATGCTTTACAATTACAGACCACCTGGAAATGAAAATAGAAAATTGTTAGTTATCGTTCCATGTAATTGTACCTAATTACTTTTTTCATTAACAAAAACCTGTTTTCCAAAACACTTTGTAGTTCAATGAGGCGAGAAATCTCCGTGAAATTTAAGCCTCCTTTCTTTAAACCATGCCTCAAATAATTGAGCCACCTCAGTCGGCAACTTTTGCCACACCTTTGCAGCCCTGAATCACAAAACAGCATATGATACATATAACTTGTATTTTCATGCATACATGTAGATAAAAAGAGGGATGGTTCATGGTAAGTATACCAGTAAGTTGTGGAACTTGACTCCAAGGGCCAGTGCCACCATTATCAATGTAGTTCCTTAGAATTTCATCCTCTTCTTTGGACCAATGGCCCCTTTTAACTTCTTGTTTGTTACAACACTTGTGATTATTCACCATTTATGATTCTTTCTCGAGATGCAAATAAATATTTAATAATGTATATGAAAGTACACAGAATGATATATGAGAGAGAAAAGAAGAAACAGAGCAGAAAAGGCTATGAGATGGAGAGTTTGCACCACCTTGGAAATGAGGGGCCTCTTCAAATTTGAGATGAAAAACTGTAGTAACGCTGTGCAATGTTATATACTGAGGGTGCTGCAAATCACGAGACAGATCTTTGCACACGAGTCAACCATGCACCAATAGTAGGCCCTACTTATTGTTAAAGATTTTGAGTTGCACCTCGTATTTCTCAATTGCTTTTTACTAATATTAAATACTAAAAGTCAAAGGCATGGAAATCACACAAAAGTACAACCATGCATTATTTAAGGTCTAACTTAACTTTTAACAGTATTTAGGTCTCACTTAACTTTTTTAATGTTTGAACCAAATTCTTAATTATTGTAGGTGTTTTACATCTTAATTATCTCAAGAGTTGGAATGAAATCATTAAACACAACAATTGTGTGTGTTGATTCAGATTTGTTTGAATGCACATGAAGATGGACTGGTAAAGAGACTTATATTTTGTGTGATTAAACTCAATTGTTAAAGAATTATAATGTTGATACGTAATAATTTTCCAGCTACGCATTGATTTAACTCTCAATTGTCTTTATCAATCCTGGGATGAAAAAAAGAACACACAAAAAAGTACAACAATTCTTTTTCTAAGTTGGTTGATTTGCATTAACTTCCACTTGCATCTGAATTCAAGGTTCAAGGCCATCCGTGCAACAAACTCTTTTATTAACAAAGCAAACAAAACGACTTCACTAGAAGTGGGCAGTTGAGCTGTATAATAAAAATTACATTTAAAATCATTAATTTTAACCATTTTAAGTAACTAGGGTTACTTAAGGAATTAAATCATTATGTTTTAATTTCCAGGTTCTGCCAAAATGGTCTTTTGAGAAGATCCCTTAGAAATGAAATGCGTGTATGTGTCGGCGCTCCAGTATGATGGTGTATATGTCGTCAAAACAGTTGAGAGGGTTTTTTGTCTTGTTGAATTCATCTCTCATTGATTTTGTGGTCTTATTTGTGAGTGGGGTTTCATCGTCTTTTCACAAAAGGCCGTGTTAGCTTCTAATATATGATGAAGACGATTTACGGCTACATGTTCTTACCATTTATGTAATTAGGTACTTTAGCACTAGAAAGCCCTATTGAAATTGTCTTGAGACATATCTTGTTCTTGATTGGGGTAATATAGTGTTTTATATATTTTGATCATTGTCGTGTTAAGAATTTAAAAGATTGCTATATTGTTGATAAATGGTTTTTATTTTATGTTATAAATAGCATTTCAACCTATTTACATGTACCCTTAAGATAACTTATACCAAAGGCATCTACTAAAATATGGGGAAAATGCAATTTATGCCTGCTACTCAAAATGTGTATTTACACCTTATGATTTCGAGTATTTATGCCTTATTATTTTGGGCATTGGCTTGGGACACAAACTCTTCAAAGTTTTATTTAAAAAAACCCACCTTCAGCAAAAAAGAACTTAGTTTGCGCTTAATTGGGCTTTGCACTTATTAATTTTATTTGTTCGTCAAATGTAGAAGAATTTTTATGACACTTCTGAAAAAATGACATTTATACTGGTATAGTTGATTATATAATGTCGTATGATAATGATATTTTTTTACTTCTCAATGCTACAAGAATAGTTAAACTAACATTTTGAAGTGTTATATACAAAATTAGTTTCTCATGTCACATGCAGGTAAATATTTTTTGGCTGCTTCTGAGAGGTGATTAGAGTCATTATATAGTTCTACGGTGGCAATTGTAAACTCATCGAATGTTAGCTTTCTTTTTCCAATCAAATATTCTCTATTCATGTGGGGTAAAGGGGTTCCTGAACTCATTATATCTCAATCTTGTTTACAAGCATCTTTCGCTTTTAACGAAGCAAAAAGAAATAAAAAATGAAATCATTGGCTCAAATCAAAAATTAAAGAATTGGTTTATATATTTATTCCAAAAATTATGGTTATATATTATTATCATAATTAGAATTGTTAGGTAGTGCGTGGTTCTGGTGACAAGATGAGATTAAATCGTTTATCTTTACTTATATTTCGTGTGTTTGAAAGATATACTTTTTGGACCTTTGGGAAACATGCTACTGTAGCAGATTAATTCAGTGGTTATAGTCACAACACCTTACCAGTTAAATTTGCCCTTAGTCTTAAAAAAGATGTTAGCACCTATTAACCGAATTTGATATTGTTATATATATTGTACTTTTCACTGTATAATATATTGGATACTGTATTATATTAGTTACATATATACCATATATACGTATATATGTTGTACTTTGCCCCCTCAGGCCGAATTCCACCATTGGATTTCTACACGTGTCAGCACTTTTTGAAGTTGGGTTTGGCCTCAAGGGGCAAAGTGCTTATTTATCCATATTATAGGGGCAAGTTGCCTATAATAAAAGAATCCGTATTATAGGGGGTTTAACACTTTTATCCCTGTAACATAATATCTAGGGGTAAAAGCATCAAACACTTATACTATAACCCCGTTGCACTTTGCCCCCTATCCTTTATCTTTTTATAACTTGCCCTTGCCCCCTGTACTATAGATAAATAAGCACTTTGGCCCCTATCCTTTTTTTGTCGCAACATGCCCCCTATACTATGGACAAATAAGCACTTTTCCCCCTCATCTATGGACCGGTAAAAGAAAATTTCCCTGAAAGTTCATTTAGGCCAGAATTTGAACATTAGTATGGGGTTCATCACAATTTAACCTCAAGTTCAATAAAATGCGCTCTTTTTCCTTCAATTTGTTTGTATATTTTCTTAATTTTTAAACCGTTGTTTAGTTATCAAAAATTAGGAATGAAAATTAAGAAAATATAACAAAAACTGAAGTGAAAAGAGAGATTTGATTGAATATGAGGTTAAATCGTGATGAACCCCCATGTTTACGTTTCAAATTATGGAAACAATAAATGACGGGGCAAAGTGCTTATTGATCCATAGTACACGGGGTAAGTTGAGACCAAAAAAAACAGAATAAGTAGCAAAAGGGAAAAAAAAATAAAGGATAAAGGGAAAAATGCAACACGGGGTATTAGTATAGGGTATTTACATCTTATATAATATAATTTGTTACATATAAATATCTGCATAAATAATATAACATAATATTTATTATATATATATATATATATATGTGTGTGTGTGTGTGTGTGTGTGTGTGTGAGAGAGAGAGAGAGAGAGAGTTTATGTAATATCACATATCTTATACTACATAATATTTATATATATATTTATACATGGATGTAAAATAAAAAAGTATTTGTGAGATATAATTTGGATTAAACTATAAAAATATATTATAGTATATAGTATTAAATGTATGCCGTCCATATAGTTTTTTATAATTTGATAATGTGCTTTTTACACTCAATTGTTTTTCTGATTTATCCAATTATTTAAACATTTATTTGTAACTTGTTGAACGAATGTATCTTGATTTTCTGTTATATTCATATAGGCTCACATAATGCTATATATGATCTAATTTTCTGAATTTATTTTGGTACGTTTATTTTAATTGTTTACAAAAATTTAATTAAACTATTTCACTACTTTAGATTTGGTTTTATAATTTTTTGGCATTAAATTTCCCCTCTGAAGATACACATATCTTCACGATCACTAATTATATTTAGATTAATATAAATAATCAATAGTAAAAATATTTATATTTATAAATAATGTCTCATGATGGAGGATTATGTCCCCCCCCCCCCCCCACCCCAATTTAAGGGATACTAATGAAGGAGGAGATAGGAGCAAGGTTTTTGTTTTCAAAAAATTCGACCTAGTACATACCAACAAGGGGATAGTAGTAAACAGAAATATTATTGCTCAAGATTACCAGTGTTCAGCTTTTAGTCACAATCGGACATCTATGTGATTATTTCATGTACGCAACCAAATACTACATTACTATAATCTACAGATATCATATTCTATGAGCAATGTTACCGATAGTGAATCGAATTAATAAAATTAAAAACTACTTACAAAATTTAAGATATAGGAATTAAAACTATACAACGACAAAATTGACTTCACATGGCCTCATATCTGCAATCATGAAGAATAAGAAGATGAATTAGATTTCCAGGCCTTCTTTTAGCATCAATGCCCACTTAATATTCATGTTGATTTAGATCGATTTCAAAATTTAAACTAACATATTTTTTATGATACCTATCATTCGTATATCTAGAATTTCAATATCTATGATATTCAAATTAACTTGTTAAAATCTTCAGGTTATATGAAAAATTGATTTTTGTCTTTAAACTGGAATAGTCGAAAAAATGCGCAATACTTTTCTAATGATTTTGTTAGCCTTATTTCCCCTCGGGATGATGACGGCATTCCTGAATTTGGTTGTTTGCTGCAATGAAAGATACATATAGATCTGTAACATGACTGAACTATGTGTTTAAACCTTTCGCACAAGCATCAAAATATTTAAGGAAAACTTTTAGAGTACTGACATCATGAATGTATGCACATTTCCAGTTCAAGAATTTACAAAAAGATTGAGCAACAAAGATTATGTTTTCTAACAAATATTTTAGGCTTCACTAATGAACAAAAAAAAAAACTATAGAGATGAAGCCTAATTAAACAATTATCATCAGAAATTTCATCAGTGCTGGACAACTTTTTTGTAGTAAGAATATATTCATATTTAAATACGTACACACATATATTATATCGCTTTAGAGGATGCTAAAGAACCATTTTGATTTTTGCTTAAGATGATGAAAAACTATCAATTAACTACTTAAGCAAAGAAAATTAATATATGTATAGAAACAGTTCAACAAGATTTTAGTATATCATTTCATTAAGAAAATTGAGGTTGTTCTTGAAGTTTAGCATTGGTACCTCGATCGGGAGCCCTTGGGGCTGGATTTCCATACCCGTCGGCTGTGCGCTATTTTCTATGTTAGAGGCCATTTTTGTGAGTAGGGTTACAAATATGCGAGAGAGAAATTTGATGTCCGAAAAAAATAAATCGAGGTGCAATAATAAGTAGTTGCGGTGTCTGAGTTTATGGGCACAAAAGTAACAAATTATTGTTGGAGCTCTTGGATGTGGACGAGTATTAATAGGGTGATGAATATTAAGGTGAGAAGAAATGACAGGTATGAAAGATTAATGAACTTTTTACCCTTTTGTTGAATTCAAATTTCATGATTTTTTTTAAGAGGTCTGAATTGTGTCATCAAATACAGATCTAGTGGGAGGATCATCATATTTCATTTCTATTTTACAAGAACCGCTAGCCATATTCACCACAACTACGTACATATATCTAGAATTTTTATATTTGTGATATTCAAATCTCCTAGTTAGAATTTTCAGGTTATTTAAATAATTTTGCAAAAAATAAAAAACAATGTCAATCATCCGATTTACTTTTATGAAAATAATACCGGACCTAATACAGGTGTTACTTGATCCTTAAATGTTTTAGATATTTCTCCAACACCATTTATTTTTCCACATTGTTACCGTACCTTTTCTTTCCCTCTCGTGGCTGGGTTTCCTTCTGGAGCAGTATTTTCTCTCATGTCATCAGTGTTTTGTACACCGCTGTCATTGTTACGGAGATTTGAGGAAAAATTTGGCCAATTTGTTCTGCCTCCTACAGTAAAAGGCAGATTATATATGATGAAAACATGACAACTAATCCATAGAATGAATGCAGTTAGGTTAAATTAATAGAGACAATTTTTCATAAACAATGAACTACACAATTGTTATGTATTTTGTTGTTGTTTTGTACTTAATAAAATATATTATAAAAAAAAAAAAATTTCGTGCGTGTGAGTGAAAGAAACTTACCAGAGGCTCCAGATCTTCAGATTCACAAGTAAATAAACTAAATACACTAAAATGCACTACAATTGCACTATAAACAATGCTCTACACGAAATTATTTTTCATAGATACTATACTTGTTATATATATTTAGTCGTGTGTGTGTGTGTGAGAGAGAGAGAGAGAGAGAGAGTTACTGTAAGCTTCAGGTCTTCAGAGTCACATGAGAACAAGATAAACACCGCCACCGTGATGAGAGAACGAAACTTTCTATTCCGGTGCTTATAGAACTGTGCAACTAGTTATCGCATAAGCAACTACCAAAGACTAAGTGTATGTTCTTGAAGAAGTTAATGTGTTTCAAGTTATGCATACCAATTCCATTTTTTTCTCGTCTGCTCGTACTCTTTTCTCAATTTCCCATCCATCTAGATGCTTCTGGAGGGATAACGGGTACCTCTTCGGGAATATAGGGATAGAATGATCTTCCACCACCGGAAACGTGTCATAATCTCCTTGTGAAAGACCACCAATCGCCAGAGGAAATCTTTTATTTTCATCTATTACCAAGAGATGCTTACTGATGACATTTGACGTTGTAGCCTGTAATTAACTACATCTGTTAGAACATAAAGTGGAGGAAAACTCAAGGAAAAGTTAATGCACAATACTCTGAAATATACTTAAGTAAGCGATTCACTTTGTTCTTAGAATATTTTCGATATATATTCTTATATATACAATATACTATTTGTTTTTCACAATTTTACTTGAAGAATTAATCTCCAAGATAAATTCATTTTTGTCTTGAAACTGGTGAAGTCGAAAAAATGCTTCATACTTTTCTATTGATTTTGTTGGCCTTCTTTCCCTACGGGATGATACAGCATTCCCGAATTTGGTTGTTGCTGCAATGAAAGATAAATATAGATCTGTAATATGACTGAACTATGTGTTTAAACCTTTCGCACAAGCATCAAAATATTTAAGGGAAAACTTTTAGAGTACTGCCATCATGAATGTATGCACATTTCTAATCAAGAATTTACAAAAAGATTGAGCAACAAAGATTATGTTTTCTAACAATATTTTAGGCTTCACTAATGATAAAAATAAAAAAAAAAAAAAAAAAAAACTTATATAGATGTAGCCTAATTAAACAATTATTATAAGAAATTTCATCCGTGCTTTTCACCTTTTTTTTAGTAAGAATATATTCATATTTAAATACATACATATATTATATCGCTTTAGAGGATGATAAAGAACCCATTTGATTTTTGCTCAAGATGATGAAAAATCTATCAATTACCTACGTAAGCAAAAAATATATATAATATATGTATAGAAACAGTTTAACCAGATTTTAGTATATCATTTCATTAAGAAAATTGAGGTTGTTCTTGAAGTTTAGCATTGGTACCTCGATTGGGAGCCCTTGGGGCTGGATTTTCATACCCATCGGCTGTGCGTTATTTTCTATGTTAGAGGCCATTTTTGTGAGTAGGGTTAAAAATATGTGAGGGAGAAATTTGATGTCTGACAAAAAAAAAAAAATCGAGGTGCAAAACTAATAAAATATTGTTGGAGCTTTTGGGTGTGGACGAATATTAATGGGGTGATGAATATTAAGGTGACAAAAAATGACAGGTATGAAAGATTAATGAAACTTTTTACCCTTTTGTTGAATTCAATTTCAAGATATTTTTTTTTTTTACCAGAACCGCCAGGCATATTCGCCACAACTGTGCTTAATATGTTGTTTACGTTACTATCCCAAATAAATAAGCAAGCAAGAACTTGCAGTGAGCATATATCAAAGTTTTCTTCTTTTTATTTTTTATTTTTATAATGCTCACCTCTAAATCCTGTTTCAAAATTAAGAGACATTTTATGTTAGTTGGTTTAATTCACAAGTAACCCTTCAAATCCCAAAATTTATTTGCTATTACATACATATGACGCAAAATGTATTCGCTATTAAGGCGCAAACTTGGAGTAGTCACTAAAACCTAGTCAAATTTTTCTTTGTGCATGACACGACTTATTGAGGAATTAAAAGCATTCCATTAGGAGAAATAAGAAACCAAATGTTTTTGATTTATACAACAGCAGACAAAAATAAAAAAAATTCCACCAAATAGCAAACCATGATTTATAAAACAACCAACCTAAGAGCAAAATTAAATTAATAACATCAACTCTTTTCTTTTTAAAAACAATAATATTGTTTGAAACCGCATCAGGTCACGCATGGATTCATGTCTGCCTCATATCTGCAATTATAAATAAGAAAGGAGATTAAACAGATATCCATAGCGTCTTTTAGCATCCCCACTTAATATTAATTTAGATAATTTTTAAGATTCAAAACTAATATTTATTTATGATACCTTCCATTCATATATCTAGAATTTTTATATTTGTGATATTCAAATCTCCTAGTTAGAATTTTCAGGTTATTTAAATAATTTTGCAAAAAAAAAAAAAACACAATTTCAATCACTCGATTTATTTTTATGAAAATAATACCCGACCTAACACAGGTGTTACATGATCCTTCAATTTTTTAGATATTTCTCCAACACCATTTATTTTTCCACATTGCTACCGTACCTTTTGTTTCCCTCTCGTGGCTGGGTTTCCTTCTGATTCAGTATTTTCTCTCATGTCACCATCAGTCTTTTGTACACCGTCGTCACTGTTACAGAGATTTGCGTCGCCTTGAGGAAGAATTTGGCGAATAGGTTCTGCCTCCTACAATAAAAGGCAGATTATATATGCTGAAAACATGATAATTAAATATATAGAATGAATGGAACTAGGTTTAATCCAGAGACAATTAAAGTCAGATTATGGTCTTGGTGAAAGCAGATAATAAAGAGTTTGTTTATTCTTTCTCAGACTGGTGCATCACCCCTTTGGATTGTTTAGAAAATTGTTGATGGAATGAGTTATGGGGATTCGGTTTTGTTTTGTTTGTTGTACTTTGTTCATATGGGTTCGGAGTACCCCTTTGTACTCAATTTTCATAAAACTTCTTTTGCCTGATAAAAAATAAATAAATAAAATCAAGAGACAATTATTCATAAACAATGAACTACACAATTTTTATAATGTATTTTGTTGTTGTGTTGTCCTTAATAAAATACTTTATCAAAAATAAAAATAAAAAATGTCAGTGTGTGTGAGTGAAAGAAACTTACTAGAGGCTCCAGATCTTCAGATTCACGGGTAAATAAACTAAATACACTACAATGCACTACAGTTGCAATATAAACAATGCTCTACAAGAAATTATTTTTCATAAATAATCCACTATAGTTGTTATGTATATTTAGTCATGTGTGTGTGTGTGTGTGAGAGAGAGAGAGAGAGAGAGAGAGAGAGAGAGAGAGAGAGAGAGAGACTTACTATAAGCTTCAGGACTTCAGAGTCACATGAGAATAAAATAAACACCACCACCGTGATGAGGGAACGAAACTTTCTATTCCGGTGCTTATAGAACTGTGCAAAAATCAAGATAAATTTTCCTTTAGTTTATTAGTGTAAACCAACAATTATATATCTTTCTTACACAAACTATGAGCACATAAAGTCCAGTGATACCATCCCCCAGCCCCAAAGATAAGATTTAGTTGTAATTGATGAATCAAAATTTAAAAGTTCTTATTTCATTTGTGGCCATTGAGGAAAAGCAAATGATTTATGTCAAACACATCCAAAGATAAGAGAACTTACGTACACATAAACATAGCTCATCACGAGAGTGTAGGCCAAAGTAATGGCCAGACTAAGGGATAGAAATGTTGTGAAGACCTATACTAAGTTTGGTGAAACACGACATTCAAACAATGAGAATAACGTAAATCTGTTGATGACATAAAATAAAGAATATCAATAGTAACCAGAGTTTTCAAGTATATAATCAATATATACAACACAATATTCTAGAAAACAAAAACCTTTTTAAGAAAATTAACAAAGTTGCATTACAATTTTATAGGTGATATCCAAAGGCAAACTTAAAGGTAGAACCTGAAGCGTGCGAGCACAAGTTCTACGATTTCATTGTGCTGAAGAAATATCATGTACAACCTATAATACAATTATTAAATGGTGATGATGAGGTGCATATGTTTCTAGGAGCAGTGAAAAACTATTCCAAACTTCATTTTTAGTATTACAATGGATATATTATAAATTATGTAAAAACAAAACCACAATGTTGAAAAAACTCGATATAGGTTGTAATAATGTATTATATGAACATTTTTTTTTTTTGGATAAAGCATTAAAATGGAAGCACAAGGGGTGTTTCAACCCCATACAAGTTCAAAGATTAGTCCCTTAGCTGATAAATTTAAAACAAATTCAAGGAGCAGTACTCCAATCATAAAAGGAGAATGAAAAATCTTGTATCTTAGAAACCCCTCATATTTCCCTCTAAAAGGCCTTATTATAGAGGGAGGGGGAAATATTTTATCAACAGAAGTCAAGTTCATTCCCAAGCAATGTGGGATAAGTCTCAACACGCACCCTCCTGTGTAGGCCGGAATGGACATCGAATTCTATCACGTGAGTTAGGTTGCAGACCCAACATTGTCTTGGGTAGGCTTTGATACCATGTAAAAATATGAAGAACTCTCGTAACTATTAGAATTGTATTGCTAAATATTCACAAGAATAGAGATACATATATACACAAAAACTATCATAATCTAGAGCCACAATCTTCTCCTCTAAATAAGGTAAAATACTATATACAAACTCTTGCCAAAATATTATCCAATCTAGCTTAGGAGAAGATATGCTCAAAAATCTAATATATACCATATATACGCTAATACTAGCAGCAACACGTGAGGGTCTAGATGTGATCTAGGGTTCAATGTACAAAAACTCGATATAGGTTGTAATAATCTATCATGCAAATATTGATACTCTAGCACAATATAGATATGATGTAGGGCTTAAGGATTAGGGTCAAAGACCACTTCTACATATTCCGTACTTGAGCACAATGTATATATTCTTTTTTAAGACATAGGATTCGGATATTGTCTAAGTATAATTCCAAAAGTAGGTTTTTCAACTTTTTTCCGTAGAAAGAGTAATGACAAATTGAGGACTTTATAGTTAAGAAGTACAACCACAATTTTCTACTATACATTCCAAGAATCATTGTCTTCACATTGAATACACCATCACGTGTTGCCGGGCACGTGCCAATCCGAGCTAAGAGAAGGTGAACTCAATATAGATTTTAATAATCTATCATACAAGTATTAAAAAACTATCGGCAATATGTGAGAATCTAGATATATGATCTAGGGTTTAGGATTTAGGGTCGAAACCTGGTTTCTACATTCATACTTGATCAGCGCAGTGCATGTATTCTTTTGCAACACATAAGGATCTATATATGATCTAGGTATAATTCCAAATAGTAGGTACAGTTTTATTTTTATGCATTTAAAAAGTAATAACGACTATATCAATAAAGGCGAGTTAATAAAGTTTCGCCTGATCAAATATATATATATATGTAAAGGTGAATTTGTTAAGAAGTATGGACACACTTTTCAAGCTCTCAAAACAATTACTACAAAAGAGAAATAGAGTTGAAGAAGGTGGTGGAAACTAATGTGGAAGTCTTTAGGGGATGACACACGTACGTCGCCAAGAGCGTTATTGTCTTCACACCAGCACATGGCGTACGACTTGTGCCAGTTCGAGCTTAACCAGAGAAGGAAAATCAATCCGGGAATCGTATAAATGTTGTGTATAAATGATTTTATCTGTAGTATTTATGGGTTGGGGGTATTTAAGAAAACATGATTCCATACAAATATTGAATTAGGTTGTGATTTTCCTTCAGCACAAGCTCCAGTTTAGTCTAATTTTCTCATAATGGCATGGCACTTGTGTTCCATCTCTGAAGATTTTCTCTGTCGGAGATTCAAGATTAAAAGACATCTAAGAAAAAACTAAAGGAGTTTGGTTATTGAGAGACGAAGATCTCGTCTTGCTTGCCAAGGAAAACCACTTTTTTTCAGCCAACTATACTAAAAGCTCTAGTTAAAGTGGTTATCGCGTAAGCAACTACCAAAGACTAAGTATATGTTCTAAAAGAAGCTAATGTGTTTCAAGTTATGCATACCAATTCCGTTTTTTTCTCGTCTGCTCGTACTCTTTTCTCAATTTCCCATCCATCTAGACGCTCCTGGAGGGATAACGGGTACCTCTTCGGGAATATAGGGATATAACGATCTTCCACCACCGGAAACGTGTGATAATCTCCCTGTGAAAGACCACCAATCGCCAGAGGAAATCTTTTGTTTTCATCTATTACCAAGAGATGCTTACTGACGACATTTGACGTTGTATCCTGTAATTAACTACATATTGTAGAACATAAAATGGAGGAAAACTCAAGGAAAAGTTAATACACAATACTCTGAGATATACTTAAGTGATTCACTTTGTTCTTAGAATATTTACGATATATATACTGATATATATAATATAGTGTTTATTTTTCACAATTTTACCTGAAGAATCTCCAAGATAAATTCATTTTTGTCTTGAAACTGGTGAAGTCGAAAAAATGCGTCATACTTTTCTATTGATTTTGTTGGCCTTCTTTCCCTTCGAGATGATGACGGCATTCCCGAATTTGGTTGTTCCTGCAGTGAAAGATAAATATAGATCTGTAACATGACTGAACTATATGTTTAAACCTTTCACACAAGCATCAAAATATTTGAGGAAAACTTTAGAGTACTGCCATCATGAATTTATGCACATTTCCAATTCAAGAATTTACAAAAATATTGACCAACAAAGATTATGTTTTCTAACAAATATTTTAGGCTTCACTAATGATAAAAAAAAAAAACTTATATAGCTGAAGCCTAATTAAACAATTATCATCAGAAATTTCATCAGTGCTGGTCAACTTAATTTTTTGTAGGTAGAATATATATTCATATTTAAATCCATAGACACATATATTATAACGCTTTAGAGGATGCTTAAGAACCCTTTTGGTTTTTGCTCAAGATGATGAAAATTCTATCAATTAACTACGTAAGCAAAGAAAAAATGTATAGGAACAGTTCAACAAGATTTTAGTATATCATTTCATTAAGAAATTTGTGGTTGTTCTTGAAGTTTAGCATTGGTACCTCAATCGGGAGCCCTTGAGGCTGGATTTCCATTCCCGTCGGCTGTGCGTTATTTTCAATGTTAGAGGCCATTTTTATGAGTAGGGTTACAAATAACTGAGAGAGAAATTTGATGTCTGAAAAAAATAAATCAAGGTGCAAATAATAAGTTTGGTGTCTGAATTTATGGGCACAAAAGTAAAAAAAAAAAAATATTGTTGGAGCTTTTGGAAGTGCACGAATATTAATGGGGTGATGAATATTAAGGTGACAAAAAATGACAGGTATTAAGATTAATGGAACTTTTACCTTTTGTTGAATTCAAATTTCAAGATTTTTTTTATGATCTATGGATTGTGTCATTAAATTACAGATTTAGTTGGATAATTGTATTTTATTTCTATTTTTACAAGAAATGCCAGCCGTATTCGCCACATTACTAAATATATACAGTACATATTATTAATATTACACAATCTGTTTATATAGACTTTAATATAGAGCCTGTGTATAATGAATACGCTATAGAGTGTGCCAATATAGAAATTTGTGTAATATGCCCTCCCTCTCTCTCTCTCTCTCTCTCTCTCTCTCTGTGTGTATATATATATATATATATATATATATGTGTGTGTGTGTGTGTGTGTGTGTGTGTGACAATAATTTAGAGCTCTCTGTTCTATATGTACATGGATAAAATTTCATGATTATTTTTATATATATATATGAATAAAAGAAAACAATGGGAAAGCCTTGATATGATATATATATATATATATATATATATATATATATATATATATATATATGTGTGTGTGTGTGCGTGTGTATATATATATATATAGTTACTTTTACCTTATTTGTCTTCCCATATGTATCAAATAAATAATTTTCTCATGATGCTGTAAAAGCGCATAACACACCAAATAAGCATGTTTAAAGAATAATTGTGTCTGTCGGTGATCGTGTTTTTTTTTCTTTGCTTTCAAAGGAATAGTCATATTCTTTCTCTTTTAATTTTTTTGATCGACAAAGAAAAAAATTTGCGAGGAATACGGGGACGGTTTAGGGTTTCGGGCAAAAGAAAGAGAAAGATTGTAAGAATAAAAATAATTGAAAATCTTCATGTAATGTTCGCTCTCGGCCAAGGATCAAAAGTTTTCTTCTTTTCCTCGAAAAATATCAAAATGTTTTACTTTTTATCCATTGTCTTAGCAAAATATTTCCGTCCCACTTTAATATATTTTCATTTGAACGAAACAGTTTGAGTAGCAGCTCATGTTGACTATTCATTCATGTCTATTTATGCACATTATAATTAATTTAAACGAATAGTCTTTCCATGATGTTAATGGACCTCGTAGAATTCTGAAAATGGATACCAGTTTGTTGGCAAGCAAAAGGATTTCAGCGCAACTCTAAATTTTGGCCCGTTTTTATTTCTATTTTGTTCCAACCATGTTATGGTTTAATTGTTTCTTTCGAAAAATGTTGTCAAGCAGAAAAGTATAGCCCAACTCCAAATTTTGGCCCGTTTTATTTCTTTTAGTTCCAATCAATGTTATGGTTCTGAAATAATGTAAATAATGCTAATCTATTGATCGTTATTTTTTGGCTTGATTGCGACAGAACGGATAATTCTACGAAAATATAAAACTTCAAAATGAAGACCATCCCTCGTAGAGTCGGGGCTGCAGTTAACTGTGGTGCAGCCAAGCTCCCCAATTTTCTTGTTTTCCTACATTTAAGGCCCATTATTTTATCTTCTCCTACAATTAAGGCCCCATATTTTTAAATTGATATTTCTAACGTTGAGGTTATTTTTTCAATACCCCAACTTATAAAATAATTATATTAAGATACTTTTAAAACATAACTTAATTCTAAATTTTACTTACTTGTTTTCCTACAATTAAGGCCCATAATTTTATCTTCTCCTACTATTAAGGCCCCATAGTTTTAAATTGATATTTCTAACCATCTAGGCAACTTGATTCTTAATATAAATTTCTAAAAAAGTTAGCAAGCATCCCTATATTTAAGAAACCAAAAGTTTGACATAAATAATTCTCTCTTTTCCTACTATCAGGGCTCCATGATTTCATCTTCTCTAAGTTTACAATTCTATAGATAGAAATCTGATGAAAATTCCATATCTAAAAAAAAAAAAAAAAAAACGAGTATTTAAGAGAAAATACAAACTTCTGAGTTTAATGTATAAAATCACGATAACTTAATAAATTTCTAAGTCATTTACAACTAGATCTCCTAACATGATATTTCAGTGGCATTTTATGATGATTTTGTTTTCTTATATATATGCTTGTTTACTAACTTTAAAAAAAAAAAAATATTAGAATCAAGTTCTGTTTTAAAAGTATCTTACTATAATTATTTTGTAAGTTGGGGTATTAAAAAAAATTAAAGTTAGACAATCATTTTTTTTAGACGAGGATTGTAAACTTAGAGAAGATAATTTTATTTTTATTATATATATGCTTGTCTGCTAACTTTTTACAAAAACAAATAAAAAATAGAATTTAGAATTAAGTTCAGTTTTAAAAGTATCCTAATATAATTATTTTATTAGTTGGGGTATCAAAAAAATAATCTCAACCTTAGAAATATCAATTTAAAAATATGTGGCCTTAATTGTAGGAGAAGATAAAATAATGGGCCTTAAATGTAGGAAAACAAGAAAATTGGGGAGCTTGGCTGCACCACAGTTAACTGCAGCCCCGACTCTCCCCTCCTTATTGCAGGCTAATGACTCTTCAATCGAAGAAGTCCAAATGTCAAGAGTATACTTTTCACTTGTTTCTTTTGAAGAGTCATCAACAGAAACACCAAATACTACCATAAGTTTGATAGTATTTTACCATTTTTAAAAAACGTGAAGGTGTTAATACAGGAGTAGAATTGGTGAAATCAAGATCTGAGTCAAAATTTTGTTTTTTTTGGGTATGTTTGATCAATTAAATAATTTTTTAGGGTATGTTTTGGAGAAATAATAGAAACCGTTATTACAACGAACATAAACAATATTTTAAGACCTCATCTCTGTGGAGTCAATATTAAAAATATTTTGTTTTTTTCTTTTGAGTAAATGTTTAAAAACTTTCATCCATGAGTATAACATTCTAACTATAAAAGAACGATTATAATAACATTCTCAAATTCTTGAATAAACTTTTTCATATGAAATAAATTTGTTTCGTCTTCGTGTAAGCGTCTGTATGCACCGCTTTATGATGCGACAATCGCGTCGAAATAATTTCTTCAACTCAGGGTGCAAAAGGTGATAATGTAAGTTCCGTGAATTTTAATTTTAGAGGAGCTGCCTTGTATAAGTTTCGTGAAAGTTAAGTTTAGACTCTAGAGGAGATGTCTCATGTCCTTCTAGGGCCAATAACGAGTTATGGACAAAATCTTAAATATTAGTTAAACTTCTTAATATTAAAATAACTCAGAATGTATCCAAAAACTATTAGCCAATAGAGATAAAGAGGAAATAAACAAATTAATTTTCTAATCAATAAAACAGTTATTACCATTGATGAGAAAACATCATTATAATCGATTCCTTCTCTTTGAGTGAACCCCCTGGAAACCAGTCTAGCCTTGTACCTCTCATCCTCAACACCTGGTATCCCTAGTTTCTTCTTGTAAATCCATTTACAACTCACAACCTTAGAACCTTTAGGCTTCTCTATCAGAACCCAAGTATTGTTTTTCATGAGAGATTTCATCTCTTCCTGCATTGCATCTATCCATCTATTCTTGTCTTACTTCTCAGTGCATATTGATAATGCTTAGGTTCATCATCAAGTACATTACTAGCTGCAACTAGAGAATAAGCCAGGTGATCAGCATATCCATACCTGCTTGGAGGCTTTATAGGCCTTTTGGTTCTGTCTCTAGTCAGCATGTATGTCTTCTCTTGCTGCTGATTTCCCTCACTTTCATCTTTTGCATCAGGAGTGTCCTGTTGTTCATCTTCACGTAGGAGCCAATTTCCAGCTGTATTCTCTCCTGAATCCACAGTTGGCTCCACCTCAAACTGAAATCCTTCTGGTTTTTCTGTATCTTTAGCATGTGTCTTCTCTATAGTATCAACTTGCTCATGCTTCTTGTGTGTCTTTTCAGATTCATTGAATACCACATACCTACTAATGATACACCTCCTGTGTCCAGCTTCTAAACACCATAGTTTGTAAGCTTTCACACCCTCAGGATAACCAATGAACATACACTTTAATGCTCTAGGCTCAAGTTTGTCTTGTCTGACATGAGCATAGCCAAACATCCAAACACTCTGAGCCTACTAAGATCAGGGGAATGACCTGACCATGCTTCTTCTGGAGTCTTCATGTTTAAAGCTGATGAGGGTGATCTATCTATCACGTAAGCAGCCATCATCACAGCTTCAGCCAAGAATACCTTAGGTAGAGATGCATTGTTTAGCATGCATCTCACTCTTTCAAGTAGAATTCTGTTGAATCTCTCAGCCAACCCATTTTGTTGTGGAGTACCTGCAGTTGTTCTATGTCTAACACTGCAATTTTCCTTGCAAAAAATGTTGAATTCTTCAGAACAAAACACAAGTCCATTGTCTGTTCTTGACCTCTTAACCTTCTTCATTGTCTGGTTTCCAATCAAAGTTTTCCAAGACTTGAACGTGGAAAACACTTCATCTTTTGTTTTCAAAATATAAACCCACAGTTTTCTACAGTAATCATCAACAAGAGTTAAGATGTAGCTGGCACCAGAATGTGATTGAACTCTTGTAGGCCCCCACAGATCAGAATGTATGTAATCAAGTGTTTCCTTTGTTCAGTGAAATCCTGTGGTGAATTTCTGCCTGCAAGACTTGCCAAAAACACAATCTTCACAAAAACTGAGCTTCTCCAGTTTATGAGAACCCAACAGGCCTTGTTTACTCAATTCTATCAAGCCTTTTTCACTCACATGACCTTATCTTTTGTGCCACAGTTCCACCTTTGTCAATGACTTACTTTCAGCTGTAGCAGCAGTACCTTTGCTCACTTCTCCTTCAGGAAAGTATAGGTTATTTCTTCTGTGCCCTCTCATTACCAACAGGGATTCCTTTTTAACACTTAACACACCATTGTGACAGTGGTAAACAAGTCATTATTTGTCAAGATCACCCATAGATATCAAGTTTCTTTTCAGCTTTGGTACATATCTCACCTCTCTAAGAAGTCTTGTGTTTCCATCATGTAACTTGAATCTCACAGACCCAATCCTCTCAACTTTACATGGTTCATCATTTCCTAAGAGTACAATTTCTCCTTCCTTCTCTGTTTACTCTTCAAACAATTCTATATTTGGTGTCATATGGAATGAACACCCTGAATCCATAACCCACTATACCTCAGAGTTATTATCTGTCACCAGCAACATATCTGCAGACTCATAGCCATCTTGTTCTATTGCTTGTTTAAGATAGAGACGATTTACCAGTGATTTAGTCATGTAGAGGCTCTCAAGTTTCAACCACACGCCAGCTGCACTTGTCTCCTTTGAAACCTGCCTCAAGACTTTATCTCCAAGGCTCAAGATTATAGCACTGTGTGCTTTCTCCACATCAAATTTAGCAGTACACATGTCCAATCGATTGATCTCGTTCCACGTTCATCTCACCAATTTGTAGAGGTTTATACCAATCAAACGATTGTATACACACCAAATATGAAGTTAACAAATGAAACATTATCAAAAACGATCAAGAAATGAGTGATCTGATCGAACAAAACCAAGCAGAACAGAGTTAACAAAATTACCAGAAAAACACACAAACACGCAACGATTTTTACATGGTTCGCGTTTGAATCAATTCGATCCAAACCTACATCCACAGAGTGATATACTATAGAACAAGTGTATGGGAGAATATCCCTGAAGAAATTACAATGAATCGACTGAAAACTGATGCGCACAAGTGCCTTAAATAGGCTGCAACACTCAGCCTCAAAACAGAAAGTTCTAACTAACTTTCAACTAACTTTTAAACTGAAACTTTCCAGATTCGGTTAACTCTAACTAACTCCAGTTTAAGCTAATTAAACACGTGCTAACCACTCTAATTCCAACAAGTTATGAACTAACTTCCTCACACTTTTCAATTATAATGTATATTGCCGCATGTTTAAGCGTAACTGCATGTTAGGAATTGGGCAAAAGCATTGCAAAATTTTCAGTTTTTAAAAAGCTATTATCAATGTCACTATTAAATAACTGCTATCAATATTAAGTTTTTAATCTTAATCACTTCTAGATATGATAAGTGTTTGACTGAATAGGTGGTTGATTTGGTCTATATTCTTGATCATGCTTATTTCATCATTTTACTACTTGTGTTAATCCTTTGCGATTAAGGATTGTGATGAATATTTTGTTTGATTAATTGATAAGGAAATCAGTAATCTTTTTTATCTCGATTATATCTTGTGCTTAGGCTACTTTTTATCTAAGTTTAAAATTTTATTCCTTTTTTGTATCTTACATATGAATTCAGCTTTTGGGTATCAATTTCGTGATCATATTACCTTTTCTTTTTAACGAACCAAATCCCCCACCAAATCTTAGGTTATTACGGATATATACCCAAGCAAACAAATCAACAACTATTGGTTAGATTTTCAATGCGGCTATTGGATGTCTAAATTATTTGTAGATATATTGTGTCAGACAATGATTACCTTTTTTCCAATTTTGATGAACTAAGCTTTTGACCAATTCTAGGTGATTCTACTTACATGTCCTTGACCAAACCCCTCAAATTTTCATCCTGGGTATAGGACGAAAAATTATTTATACATTCTTGTGTCAAACGATGATTCAGCTTTGTCGGTATAATTGCATCATCATATATTACATACCTTTTAAATTTAATGTACATAGTCGCATGTTAGGAATTGGTAAAAAGCATTGCAAAATTTTCAGTTTTTAAAAAGCTACTATCAATACTAATATTAAATGACTGCTATTAATATTCAAATTTTAATCTTAATCAGTTCTATATACATACTATCTTTGTGTACTAAAATATTATTACATAAAGGTGTAAAATAGAAATGTGTACAGAGGCGATACAAAAAAGGAGTGAAAGAAGACATGTCTTATTTACCATTTACACCATCAATGGCATAAAAAAGGTAATTAACGGAGAGTTTTGTGCCCTGGTCAATATATTAACACTAACTCGACAACCAAATATACTGTATCTCATGACATTCATATAATTTCAAAATATTAACTTGATTGTATCACTTTCAAAATTCATGCATTCAACGATTTTATAACCTTGCACCATTTTTCTTTGAAAGACATGTACTATAATTATTCGAATCTTGAATCAAATACGACTTTGTAGAGAAGCTATAATCCTTCGGTTCCATTACTGGTAAGAGACAAACAAATTTAACCTTTACAAATAAATGTTCTACATTAATTATTAATTTACCTAACTCGGATTTCAACGTAGAAAGGTGCATAAACCGCATAAGGAATGCACCGACAAATTTCGCTCAACTTCTAGTTTCCAAGTAGGAGCAAAAACATACTGTAATTAAACTGCGTAGGTGAAATAAACATTAAATTTAGAAAGGGATAAACTTTCAATAAATGGTTTATGTCAATCCATATCAAGTAATAAACTAATAGAAACCACGTAATTTACGATGAATAATAAATTTACATGCTCTTAAATCCATGTCAAGACTTTTGTTCCATCTAATGGTGTATTTTCCTCTTGTTAAATCAATTGGTCTAATTTTGATCTTAAATCCATGATAACATAGAAAATTATCTCATAATTTAGTTGTGTTTAATTATAAAGATAAGTATGTTAGCATGATACTAGTTTTTTGAATCAGTTATAAATATATGTACCCTATGTCGTTATCAGCAGTCATCAATTTGCAAAAGTATTATGATCTATTATCAGCTCTCTTCATTCTTTTCTTTTTATTACTATTTCTAAGTAGTTATAGAGCGCATCCTCATTAAAATAAAATTTGACCTAGTAGTCAGAAGAATCGATCTTTGACGCAGATTCTCAAATTGAAGAATAAAGTAAGTCAATTGCATCAACATTTATTCCTTAGAAAAGTACATAATCTTAGAGGTAAATTACAAGAACTTCCTCCACCATGACATGGATCAATTCATATCTTATGGCCAAAAGCTCCAACATTGAGGAGAATAAGTTTCCCAAAGGTTGCTGGTGCATGGCAGCAGAGCAAAGCCTGAGACATCTTCTGGTGGCGGCGAGGAGGAGGTTGCGGGCACTAAGTCCGATGTTGGCATGGTGGTGGTGGAGGAGGCGGCTGCAAGAACCGTGGTTGGTGCAGAAGATTCAAATAATTCCATGTAGGAATCATCATTTTTGATATTGTTGGGAAGAACACCAACATTGTTTGGATGAGAGGAGTTTGTTATCCCATCAAGTGACTCAACAAGTTGTTCTTGTGTTGCAAATGAAAAAGGCATCTCATCAAAAGCAATTGGGTATGGCCCCATTGGATCGGCCATCATTGGGTTTGAGTTATTGAAGCTAATGTTTCTGGTAAGAGTGGGGTTAGAAAATCCAAACAGGGGACTATCGTTTGGTGCCAAATGTTCTTGTGGCATTGCATTATGAAAAGCTTGTAGTTGAGGTTTTGAATTCAAGAAGCTAGTAGTGTTCTGGTTACAGAGTCCAGATAGGGGATTATTATTTGGCACCAACTGTGCCTGCATAGGATATGCTTGGACATCAGGGTCTGTGTTAACCATGAAGTTAGTGTTGTAGTTATTAAAACCAAACTGGGAATTGTAATTTTGCATAGAAACTTGTGGTTGAGTTTGGTTCATGAAGGTCTGAGGGATGTGAGAGAAGTTGTGTAAGGTAGAGAGATCAGACATAGAAGAAAAATAGTCGGAATCATAAAATGGAGGCGGTAGTGACAGCGGCATAACAGCTGAATTCGCATTGTAAATCATGACAGGATCAGTTATGGGTACTGTTGGAGCAGATGGACCAAACCCTATAGGCGGGTTTGGGATGAACATTTGTTGCATTTGTTCATCAGTTGAAGGACTTGGAGGATTTGAAGAGGGTTCTGTGGCGGACATGGCAGTTTGGTAATGAGGAAGGATCTTGTTTGTTATGGTTGTATTCCATAAGTTCTTAATCTCGTTGTCTGTTCTACCAGGAAAATGCTTTACAATTACAGACCACCTGCAAATGAAAATAGAAAATTGTTAGTTATCGTTCCATGTAATTGTACCTAATTACTTTTTTCATTAACAAAAACCTGTTTCCCAAAACACTTTGTAGTTCAATGAGGCGAGAAATCTCCGTGAAATTTAAGCCTCCTTTCTTTAAACCAGGCCTCAAATAATTGAGCCACCTCAGTCGGCAACTTTTGCCACACCTTTGCAGCCCTGAATCACAAAACAGCATATGATACATATAACTTGTATTTTCATGCATACATGTAGATAAAAAGAGGGATGGTTCATGGTAAGTATACCAGTAAGTTGTGGAACTTGACTCCAAGGGCCAGTGCCACCATTATCAATGTAGTTCCTTAGAATTTCATCCTCTTCTTTGGACCAATGGCCCCTTTTAACTTCTTGTTTGTTACAACACTTGTGATTATTCACCATTTGTGATTCTTTTTCGAGATGCAAATAAATATTTAATAATGTATATGAAAGTACACAGAATGATATATGAGAGAGAAAAGAAGAAACAGAGCAGAAAAGGCTATGAGATGGAGAGTTTGCACCACCTTGGAAATGAGGGGCCTCTTCAAATTTGAGATGAAAAACTGTAGTAACGCTGTGCAATGTTATATACTGAGGGTGCTGCAAATCACGAGACAGATCTTTGCACACGAGTCAACCATGCACCAATAGTAGGCCCTACATATTGTTAAAGATTTTGAGTTGCACCTCGTATTTCTCAATTGCTTTTTACTAATATTAAATACTAAAAGTCAAAGGCATGGAAATCACACAAAAGTACAACCATGCATTATTTAAGGTCTAACTTAACTTTTAACAGTATTTAGGTCTCACTTAACTTTTTTAATGTTTGAACCAAATTCTTAATTATTGTAGGTGTTTTACATCTTAATTATCTCAAGAGTTGGAATGAAATCATTAAACACAACAATTGTGTGTGTTGATTCAGATTTGTTTGAATGCACATGAAGATGGACTGGTAAAGAGACTTATATTTTGTGTGATTAAACTCAATTGTTAAAGAATTATAATGTTGATACGTAATAATTTTCCAGCTACGCATTGATTTAACTCTCAATTGTCTTTATCAATTCTGGGATGAAAAAAAGAACACACAAAAAAGTACAACAATTCTTTTTCTAAGTTGGTTGATTTGCATTAACTTCCACTTGCATCCGAATTCAAGGTTCAAGGCCATCCGTGCAACAAACTCTTTTATTAACAAAGCAAACAAAACGACTTCACTAGAAGTGGGCAGTTGAGCTGTATAATAAAAATTACATTTAAAATCATTAATTTTAACCATTTTAAGTAACTAGGGTTACTTAAGGAATTAAATCATTATGTTTTAATTTCCAGGTTCTGCCAAAATGGTCTTTTGAGAAGATCCCTTAGAAATGAAATGCGTGTATGTGTCGGCGCTCCAGTATGATGGTGTATATGTCGTCAAAACAGTGGAGAGGGTTTTTTGTCTTGTTGAATTCATCTCTCATTGATTTTGTGGTCTTATTTGTGAGTGGGGTTTCATCGTCTTTTCACAAAAGGCCGTGTTAGCTTCTAATATATGATGAAGACGATTTACGGCTACATGTTCTTACCATTTATGTAATTAGGTACTTTAGCACTAGAAAGCCCTATTGAAATTGTCTTGAGACATATCTTGTTCTTGATTGGGGTAATATAGTGTTTTATATATTTTGATCATTGTCGTGTTAAGAATTTAAAAGATTGCTATATTGTTGATAAATGGTTTTTATTTTATGTTATAAATAGCATTTCAACCTATTTACATGTACCCTTAAGATAACTTATACCAAAGGCATCTACTAAAATATGGGGAAAATGCAATTTATGCCTGCTACTCAAAATGTGTATTTACACCTTATGATTTCGAGTATTTATGCCTTATTATTTTGGGCATTGGCTTGGGACACAAACTCTTCAAAGTTTTATTTAAAAAAACCCACCTTCAGCAAAAAAGAACTTAGTTTGCGCTTAATTGGGCTTTGCACTTATTAATTTTATTTGTTCGTCAAATGTAGAAGAATTTTTATGACACTTCTGAAAAAATGACATTTATACTGGTATAGTTGATTATATAATGTCGTATGATAATGATATTTTTTTACTTCTCAATGCTACAAGAATAGTTAAACTAACATTTTGAAGTGTTATATACAAAATTAGTTTCTCATGTCACATGCAGGTAAATATTTTTTGGCTGCTTCTGAGAGGTGATTAGAGTCATTATATAGTTCTACGGTGGCAATTGTAAACTCATCGAATGTTAGCTTTCTTTTTCCAATCAAATATTCTCTATTCATGTGGGGTAAAGGGGTTCCTGAACTCATTATATCTCAATCTTGTTTACAAGCATCTTTCGCTTTTAACGAAGCAAAAAGAAATAAAAAATGAAATCATTGGCTCAAATCAAAAATTAAAGAATTGGTTTATATATTTATTCCAAAAATTATGGTTATATATTATTATCATAATTAGAATTGTTAGGTAGTGCGTGGTTCTGGTGACAAGATGAGATTAAATCGTTTATCTTTACTTATATTTCGTGTGTTTGAGAGATATACTTTTTGGACCTTTGGGAAACATGCTACTGTAGCAGATTAATTCAGTGGTTATAGTCACAACACCTTACCAGTTAAATTTGCCCTTAGTCTTAAAAAAGATGTTAGCACCTATTAACCGAATTTGATATTGTTATATATATTGTACTTTTCATTGTATAATATATTGGATACTGTATTATATTAGTTACATATATACCATATATACGTATATATGTTGTACTTTGCCCCCTCAGGCCGAATTCCACCATTGGATTTCTACACGTGTCAGCACTTTTTGAAGTTGGGTTTGGCCTCAAGGGGCAAAGTGCTTATTTATCCATATTATAGGGGCAAGTTGCCTATAATAAAAGAATCCGTATTATAGGGGGTTTAACACTTTTATCCCTGTAACATAATATCTAGGGGTAAAAGCATCAAACACTTATACTATTACCCCGTTGCACTTTGCCCCCTATCCTTTATCTTTTTATAACTTGCCCTTGCCCCCTGTACTATAGATAAATAAGCACTTTGGCCCCTATCCTTTTTTTGTCGCAACATGCCCCCTATACTATGGACAAATAAGCACTTTTCCCCCTCATCTATGGACCGGTAAAAGAAAATTTCCCTGAAAGTTCATTTAGGCCAGAATTTGAACATTAGTATGGGGTTCATCACAATTTAACCTCAAGTTCAATAAAATGCGCTCTTTTTCCTTCAATTTGTTTGTATATTTTCTTAATTTTTAAACCGTTGTTTAGTTATCAAAAATTAGGAATGAAAATTAAGAAAATATAACAAAAACTGAAGTGAAAAGAGAGATTTGATTGAATATGAGGTTAAATCGTGATGAACCCCCATGTTTACGTTTCAAATTATGGAAACAATAAATGACGGGGCAAAGTGCTTATTGATCCATAGTACACGGGGTAAGTTGAGACCAAAAAAAACAGAATAAGTAGCAAAAGGGAAAAAAAAATAAAGGATAAAGGGAAAAATGCAACACGGGGTATTGGTATAGGGTATTTACATCTTATATAATATAATTTGTTACATATAAATATCTGCATAAATAATATAACATAATATTTATTATATATATATATATATGTGTGTGTGTGTGTGTGTGTGTGTGTGTGAGAGAGAGAGAGAGAGTTTATGTAATATCACATATCTTATACTACATAATATTTATATATATTTATACATGGATGTAAAATAAAAAAGTATTTGTGAGATATAATTTGGATTAAACTATAAAAATATATTATAGTATATAGTATTAAATGTATGCCGTCCATATAGTTTTTTATAATTTGATAATGTGCTTTTTACACTCAATTGTTTTTCTGATTTATCCAATTATTTAAACATTTATTTGTAACTTGTTGAACGAATGTATCTTGATTTTCTGTTATATTCATATAGGCTCACATAATGCTATATATGATCTAATTTTCTGAATTTATTTTGGTACGTTTATTTTAATTGTTTACAAAAATTTAATTAAACTATTTCACTACTTTAGATTTGGTTTTATAATTTTTTGGCATTAAATTTCCCCTCTGAAGATACACATATCTTCACGATCACTAATTATATTTAGATTAATATAAATAATCAATAGTAAAAATATTTATATTTATAAATAATGTCTCATGATGGAGGATTATGTCCCCCCCCCCCCCCCCCCCCACCCCAATTTAAGGGATACTAACGAAGGAGGAGATAGGAGCAAGGTTTTTGTTTTCAAAAAATTCGACCTAGTACATACCAACAAGGGGATAGTAGTAAACAGAAATATTATTGCTCAAGATTACCAGTGTTCAGCTTTTAGTCACAATCGGACATCTATGTGATTATTTCATGTACGCAACCAAATACTACATTACTATAATCTACAGATATCATATTCTATGAGCAATGTTACCGATAGTGAATCGAATTAATAAAATTAAAAACTACTTACAAAATTTAAGATATAGGAATTAAAACTATACAACGACAAAATTGACTTCACATGGCCTCATATCTGCAATCATGAAGAATAAGAAGATGAATTAGATTTCCAGGCCTTCTTTTAGCATCAATGCCCACTTAATATTCATGTTGATTTAGATCGATTTCAAAATTTAAACTAACATATTTTTTATGATACCTATCATTCGTATATCTAGAATTTCAATATCTATGATATTCAAATTAACTTGTTAAAATCTTCAGGTTATATGAAAAATTGATTTTTGTCTTTAAACTGGAATAGTCGAAAAAATGCGCAATACTTTTCTAATGATTTTGTTAGCCTTATTTCCCCTCGGGATGATGACGGCATTCCTGAATTTGGTTGTTTGCTGCAATGAAAGATACATATAGATCTGTAACATGACTGAACTATGTGTTTAAACCTTTCGCACAAGCATCAAAATATTTAAGGAAAACTTTTAGAGTACTGACATCATGAATGTATGCACATTTCCAGTTCAAGAATTTACAAAAAGATTGAGCAACAAAGATTATGTTTTCTAACAAATATTTTAGGCTTCACTAATGAACAAAAAAAAAAAAAAAACTATAGAGATGAAGCCTAATTAAACAATTATCATCAGAAATTTCATCAGTGCTGGACAACTTTTTTGTAGTAAGAATATATTCATATTTAAATACGTACACACATATATTATATCGCTTTAGAGGATGCTAAAGAACCATTTTGATTTTTGCTTAAGATGATGAAAAACTATCAATTAACTACTTAAGCAAAGAAAATTAATATATGTATAGAAACAGTTCAACAAGATTTTAGTATATCATTTCATTAAGAAAATTGAGGTTGTTCTTGAAGTTTAGCATTGGTACCTCAATCGGGAGCCCTTGGGGCTGGATTTCCATACCCGTCGGCTGTGCGCTATTTTCTATGTTAGAGGCCATTTTTGTGAGTAGGGTTACAAATATGCGAGAGAGAAATTTGATGTCCGAAAAAAATAAATCGAGGTGCAATAATAAGTAGTTGCGGTGTCTGAGTTTATGGGCACAAAAGTAACAAATTATTGTTGGAGCTCTTGGATGTGGACGAGTATTAATAGGGTGATGAATATTAAGGTGAGAAGAAATGACAGGTATGAAAGATTAATGAACTTTTTACCCTTTTGTTGAATTCAAATTTCATGATTTTTTTTAAGAGGTCTGAATTGTGTCATCAAATACAGATCTAGTGGGAGGATCATCATATTTCATTTCTATTTTACAAGAACCGCTAGCCATATTCACCACAACTACGTACATATATCTAGAATTTTTATATTTGTGATATTCAAATCTCATAGTTAGAATTTTCAGGTTATTTAAATAATTTTGCAAAAAATAAAAAACAATGTCAATCATCCGATTTACTTTTATGAAAATAATACCGGACCTAATACAGGTGTTACTTGATCCTTAAATGTTTTAGATATTTCTCCAACACCATTTATTTTTCCACATTGTTACCGTACCTTTTCTTTCCCTCTCGTGGCTGGGTTTCCTTCTGGAGCAGTATTTTCTCTCATGTCATCAGTGTTTTGTACACCGCTGTCATTGTTACGGAGATTTGAGGAAAAATTTGGCCAATTTGTTCTGCCTCCTACAGTAAAAGGCAGATTATATATGATGAAAACATGACAACTAATCCATAGAATGAATGCAGTTAGGTTAAATTAATATAGACAATTTTTCATAAACAATGAACTACACAATTGTTATGTATTTTGTTGTTGTTTTGTACTTAATAAAATATATTATAAAAAAAAAAAATGTCGTGCGTGTGAGTGAAAGCAACTTACCAGAGGCTCCAGATCTTCAGATTCACAAGTAAATAAACTAAATACACTAAAATGCACTACAATTGCACTATAAACAATGCTCTACACGAAATTATTTTTCATAGATACTATACTTGTTATATATATTTAGTCGTGTGTGTGTGTGAGAGAGAGAGAGAGAGAGAGAGAGAGAGTTACTGTAAGCTTCAGGTCTTCAGAGTCACATGAGAACAAGATAAACACCGCCACCGTGATGAGAGAACGAAACTTTCTATTCCGGTGCTTATAGAACTGTGCAACTAGTTATCGCATAAGCAACTACCAAAGACTAAGTGTATGTTCTTGAAGAAGTTAATGTGTTTCAAGTTATGCATACCAATTCCATTTTTTTCTCGTCTGCTCGTACTCTTTTCTCAATTTCCCATCCATCTAGATGCTTCTGGAGGGATAACGGGTACCTCTTCGGGAATATAGGGATAGAATGATCTTCCACCACCGGAAACGTGTCATAATCTCCTTGTGAAAGACCACCAATCGCCAGAGGAAATCTTTTATTTTCATCTATTACCAAGAGATGCTTACTGATGACATTTGACGTTGTAGCCTGTAATTAACTACATCTGTTAGAACATAAAGTGGAGGAAAACTCAAGGAAAAGTTAATGCACAATACTCTGAAATATACTTAAGTAAGCGATTCACTTTGTTCTTAGAATATTTTCGATATATATTCTTATATATATAATATACTATTTGTTTTTCACAATTTTACTTGAAGAATTAATCTCCAAGATAAATTCATTTTTGTCTTGAAACTGGTGAAGTCGAAAAAATGCGTCATACTTTTCTATTGATTTTGTTGGCCTTCTTTCCCTACGGGATGATACAGCATTCCCGAATTTGGTTGTTGCTGCAATGAAAGATAAATATAGATCTGTAATATGACTGAACTATGTGTTTAAACCTTTCGCACAAGCATCAAAATATTTAAGGGAAAACTTTTAGAGTACTGCCATCATGAATGTATGCACATTTCTAATCAAGAATTTACAAAAAGATTGAGCAACAAAGATTATGTTTTCTAACAATATTTTAGGCTTCACTAATGATAAAAAAAAAAAAAAAAAAAAAAAAAAAAAAAAAAAAAAAAAAACTTATATAGATGTAGCCTAATTAAACAATTATTATCAGAAATTTCATCCGTGCTTTTCAACTTTTTTTTAGTAAGAATATATTCATATTTAAATACATACATATATTATATCGCTTTAGAGGATGATAAAGAACCCTTTTGATTTTTGCTCAAGATGATGAAAAATCTATCAATTAACTAAGTAAGCAAAAAATATATATAATATGTGTATAGAAACAGTTTAACAAGATTTTAGTATATCATTTCATTAAGAAAATTGAGGTTGTTCTTGATGTTTAGCATTGGTACCTCGATTGGGAGCCCTTGGGGCTGGATTTCCATACCCATTGGCTGTGCGTTATTTTCTATGTTAGAGGCCATTTTTGTGAGTAGGGTTAAAAATATGTGAGGGAGAAATTTGATGTCTGACAAAAAAAAAAAAAATCGAGGTGCAAAACTAAGAAAATATTGTTGGAGCTTTTGGGTGTGGACGAATATTAATGGGGTGATGAATATTAAGGTGACAAAAAATGACAGGTATGAAAAATTAATGAAACTTTTTACCCTTTTGTTGAATTCAATTTCAAGATTTTTTTTTTTTTTTACCGGAACCGCCAGGCATATTCGCCACAACTGTGCTTAATATGTTGTTTACGTTACTATCCCAAATAAATAAGCAAGCAAGAACTTGCAGTGAGCATATATCAAAGTTTTCTTCTTTTTATTTTTTATTTTTATAATGCTCACCTCTAAATCCTGTGATCTAGGGTTCAATGTACAAAAACTCGATATAGGTTGTAATAATCTATCATGCAAATATTGATACTCTAGCACAATATAGATATGATGTAGGGCTTAAGGATTAGGGTCAAAGACCACTTCTACATATTCCGTACTTGAGCACAATGTATATATTCTTTTTTAAGACATAGGATTCGGATATTGTCTAAGTATAATTCCACAAGTAGGTTTTTCAACTTTTTTCCGTAGAAAGAGTAATGACAAATTGAGGACTTTATAGTTAAGAAGTACAACCATAATTTCAAGACTTAAAAGAAGAAAATACAAAAGGGAAATAGAGGTGAAGAAGATGCCGAAATTTTTTCAAAAAGTGTTTTGTGGATGCCACGCGTCAATAAGAGCGTCATTGTCTTCACACTGAATGCATCAACTAGCATATGACAGACAACACGCGCCATTTCAAGCCAAGAGAAGGAGAATCATTTCGGAATCATGATCAATGTTGTGTATAAATGACTATTTTAATCCTATTTGTGTGTGGAGATTAATTAAATTAACAGAATTCCATCAAAGATTGTATTTGGATTGTGATTTTCCTTCAGCGGCAACTCTAACTTAGTTTAAGTTTGAATTTATCCAAGTTGATTTTCTTTTTAACCATCATAATGGCACTTATGTTCAAGTAAAATCAACCCTTTATTTTCTATTGCAATGTGCAAGAGGGCGAAGGTGGCGGAGCAGGGGACTTGGGTGAACGGAGAATGGCAATGGCGGCGCCCATTTTTTGAGTGGGAAAATAGACTTCTGAGTGAGCTTGAAGAGCATCTTCAATTTGCTGAAATTTGTAAAGGTTCAGAAGATAAGTGGGTTTGGAAAGCTGAGTTCAGGTGTTTACTCCGTTAAGTATGCATATAACTTGATGTTGCAAGTGGTCAATGGTTCGGAGGATATGGTTTCTTTTAAGGGTTTTTGTAAGATGAATGCCCCTCTGAAGATGAAAGTCTTTGCGTGGAAGGTTATTTTAAATAAGTTTCCTACGAAACACGGTTTGATCAAAAGAGGAGTTGAGGAGTTAAACTCCAATGCTGACTGTGTTTTGTGTGGAACATGGGTGGAGGATTCAGACCATTTATCAAAGCAAGAACCTGGTGGTGGATCAAGGTGCAATCTACTTGCTTTCATTTTTCGTTCATTAATTGGATTTATTTGCCTATGATGTGTATTGGTGGTTAGTGTTTTCCTTTAATTTCATGTTGAGTATTCCTTGTACTCGGCATATCTGTTTGTGTTTAATAAAATTTTCTTACAAAAAAAAAAATCCTTATTTTCTACTATACATTCCAAGAATCATTGTCTTCACATTGAATACACCATCACGTGTTGCCGGGCACGTGCCAATCCGAGCTAAGAGAAGGTGAACTCAATATAGATTTTAATAATCTATCATACAAGTATTAAAAAACTATCGGCAATATGTGAGAATCTAGATATATGATCTAGGGTTTAGGATTTAGGGTCGAAACCTGGTTTCTACATTCATACTTGATCAGCGCAGTGCATGTATTCTTTTTCAACACATAAGGATCTATATATGATCTAGGTATAATTCCAAATAGTAGGTACAGTTTTATTTTTATGCATTTAAAAAGTAATAACGACTATATCAATAAAAGCGAGTTAATAAAGTTTCGCCTGATCAAATATATATATATATGTAAAGGTGAATTTGTTAAGAAGTATGGACACACTTTTCAAGCTCTCAAAACAATTACTACAAAAGAGAAATAGAGTTGAAGAAGGTGGTGGAAACTAATGTGGAAGTCTTTAGGGGATGACACACGTACGTCGCCAAGAGCGTTATTGTCTTCACACCAGCACATGGCGTACGACTTGTGCCAGTTCGAGCTTAACTAGAGAAGGAAAATCAATCCGGGAATCGTATAAATGTTGTGTATAAAGGATTTTATCTGTAGTATTTATGGGTTGGGGGTATTTAAGAAGACATGATTCCATACAAATATTGTATTAGGTTGTGATTTTCCTTCAGCACAAGCTCCAGTTTAGTCTAATTTTCTCATAATGGCATGGCACTTGTGTTCCATCTCTGAAGATTTTCTCTGTCGGAGATTCAAGATTAAAAGACATCTAAGAAAAAACTAAAGGAGTTTGGTTATTGAGAGACGAAGATCTCGTCTTGCTTGCCAAGGAAAACCACTTTTTTTCAGCCAACTATACTAAAAGCTCTAGTTAAAGTGGTTATCGCGTAAGAAACTACCAAAGACTAAGTATATGTTCTAAAAGAAGCTAATGTGTTTCAAGTTATGCATACCAATTCCGTTTTTTTCTCGTCTGCTCGTACTCTTTTCTCAATTTCCCATCCATCTAGACGCTCCTGGAGGGATAACGGGTACCTCTTCGGGAATATAGGGATATAACGATCTTCCACCACCGGAAACGTGTGATAATCTCCCTGTGAAAGACCACCAATCGCCAGAGGAAATCTTTTGTTTTCATCTATTACCAAGAGATGCTTACTGACGACATTTGACGTTGTATCCTGTAATTAACTACATATTGTAGAACATAAAATGGAGGAAAACTCAAGGAAAAGTTAATACACAATACTCTGAGATATACTTAAGTGATTCACTTTGTTCTTAGAATATTTACGATATATATACTGATATATATAATATAGTGTTTATTTTTCACAATTTTACCTGAAGAATCTCCAAGATAAATTCATTTTTGTCTTGAAACTGGTGAAGTCGAAAAAATGCGTCATACTTTTCTATTGATTTTGTTGGCCTTCTTTCCCTTCGAGATGATGACGGCATTCCCGAATTTGGTTGTTCCTGCAGTGAAAGATAAATATAGATCTGTAACATGACTGAACTATATGTTTAAACCTTTCACACAAGCATCAAAATATTTGAGGAAAACTTTAGAGTACTGCCATCATGAATTTATCCACATTTCCAATTCAAGAATTTACAAAAATATTGACCAACAAGGATTATGTTTTCTAACAAATATTTTAGGCTTCACTAATGATAAAAAAAAAAAAACTTATATAGCTGAAGCCTAATTAAACAATTATCATCAGAAATTTCATCAGTGCTGGTCAACTTAATTTTTTGTAGTAAGAATATATATTCATATTTAAATCCATAGACACATATATTATAACGCTTTAGAGGATGCTTAAGAACCCTTTTGGTTTTTGCTCAAGATGATGAAAATTCTATCAATTAACTACGTAAGCAAAGAAAAAATGTATAGGAACAGTTCAACAAGATTTTAGTATATCATTTCATTAAGAAATTTGTGGTTGTTCTTGAAGTTTAGCATTGGTACCTCAATCGGGAGCCCTTGAGGCTGGATTTCCATTCCCGTCGGCTGTGCGTTATTTTCAATGTTAGAGGCCATTTTTATGAGTAGGGTTACAAATAACTGAGAGAGAAATTTGATGTCTGAAAAAAATAAATCAAGGTGCAAATAATAAGTTTGGTGTCTGAATTTATGGGCACAAAAGTAAAAAAAAAAAAATGTTGTTGGAGCTTTTGGAAGTGCACGAATATTAATGGGGTGATGAATATTAAGGTGACAAAAAATGACAGGTATTAAGATTAATGGAACTTTTACCTTTTGTTGAATTCAAATTTTAAGATTTTTTTTATGATCTATGGATTGTGTCATTAAATTACAGATTTAGTTGGATAATTGTATTTTATTTCTATTTTTACAAGAAATGCCAGCCGTATTCGCCACATTACTAAATATATACAGTACATATTATTAATATTACACAATCTGTTTATATAGACTTTAATATAGAGCCTGTGTATAATGAATACGCTATAGAGTGTGCCAATATAGAAATTTGTGTAATATGCCCTCCCTCTCTCTCTCTCTCTCTCTCTCTCTCTCTGTGTATATATATATATATATATATATGTGTGTGTGTGTGTGTGTGTGTGTGTGTGTGTGTGACAATAATTTAGAGCTCTCTGTTCTATATGTACATGGATAAAATTTCATGATTATTTTTATATATATATATGAATAAAAGAAAACAATGGGAAAGCCTTGATATGATATATATATATATATATATGTGTGTGTGTGTGTGTGTGTATATATATATATATAGTTACTTTTACCTTATTTGTCTTCCCATATGTATCAAATAAATAATTTTCTCATGATGCTGTAAAAGCGCATAACACACCAAATAAGCACATTTAAAGAACAATTGTGTCTGTCGGTGATCGTGTTTTTTTTTTCTTTGCTTTCAAATGAATAGTCATATTCTTTCTCTTTTAATTTTTTTGATCGACAAAGAAAAAAATTTGCGAGGAATACGGGGACGGTTTAGGGTTTCGGGCAAAAGAAAGAGAAAGATTGTAAGAATAAAAATAATTGAAAATCTTCATGTAATGTTCGCTCTCGGCCAAGGATCAAAAGTTTTCTTCTTTTCCTCGAAAAATATCAAAATGTTTTACTTTTCATCCATTGTCTTAGCAAAATATTTCCGTCCCACTTTAATATATTTTCATTTGAACGAAACAGTTTGAGTAGCAGCTCATGTTGACTATTCATTCATGTCTATTTATGCACATTATAATTAATTTAAACGAATAGTCTTTCCATGATGTTAATGGACCTCGTAGAATTCTGAAAATGGATACCAGTTTGTTGGCAAGCAAAAGGATTTCAGCGCAACTCTAAATTTTGGCCCGTTTTTATTTCTATTTTGTTCCAACCATGTTATGGTTTAATTGTTTCTTTCGAAAAATGTTGTCAAGCAGAAAAGTATAGCCCAACTCCAAATTTTGGCCCGTTTTATTTCTTTTAGTTCCAATCAATGTTATGGTTCTGAAATAATGTAAATAATGCTAATCTATTGATCGTTATTTTTTGGCTTGATTGCGACAGAACGGATAATTCTACGAAAATTTAAAACTTCAAAATGAAGACCATCCCTCGTAGAGTCGGGGCTGCAGTTAACTGTGGTGCAGCCAAGCTCCCCAATTTTCTTGTTTTCCTACATTTAAGGCCCATTATTTTATCTTCTCCTACAATTAAGGCCCCATATTTTTAAATTGATATTTCTAACGTTGAGATTATTTTTTCAATAACCCAACTTATAAAATAATTATATTAAGATACTTTTAAAACATAACTTAATTCTAAATTTTACTTACTTGTTTTCCTACAATTAAGGCCCATAATTTTATCTTCTCCTACTATTAAGGCCCCATAGTTTTAAATTGATATTTCTAACCATCTATGCAACTTGATTCTTAATATAAATTTCTAAAAAAGTTAGCAAGCATCCCTATATTTAAGAAACCAAAAGTTTGACATAAATAATTCTCTCTTTTCCTACTATCAGGGCTCCATGATTTCAGCTTCTCTAAGTTTACAATTCTATAGATAGAAATCTGATGAAAATTCCATATCTAAAAAAAAAAAAAAAAACAAGTATTTAAGAGAAAATACAAACTTCTGAGTTTAATGAATAAAATCACGATAACTTAATAAATTTCTAAGTCATTTACAACTAGATCTCCTAACATGATATTTCAGTGGCATTTTATGATGATTTTTTTTTCTTATATATATGCTTGTTTACTAACTTTAAAAAAAAAAAAATTAGAATCAAGTTCTGTTTTAAAAGTATCTTACTATAATTATTTTGTAAGTTGGGGTATTAAAAAAAATTAAAGTTAGACAATCATTTTTTTTAGACGAGGATTGTAAACTTAGAGAAGATAATTTTATTTTTATAATATATATATGCTTGTCTGCTAACTTTTTACAAAAACAAATAAAAAATAGAATTTAGAATTAAGTTCAGTTTTAAAAGTATCTTAATATAATTATTTTATTAGTTGGGGTATCAAAAAAATAATCTCAACCTTAGAAATATCAATTTAAAAATATGGGGCCTTAATTGTAGGAGAAGATAAAATAATGGGCCTTAAATGTAGGAAAACAAGAAAATTGGGGAGCTTGGTTGCACCACAGTTAACTGCAGCCCCGACTCTCCCCTCCTTATTGCAGGCTAATGACTCTTCAGTCGAAGAAGTCCAAATGTCAAGAGTATACTTTTCACTTGTTTCTTTTGAAGAGTCATCAACAGAAACACCAAATACTACCATAAGTTTGATAGTATTTTACCATTTTTAAAAAACGTGAAGGTGTTAATACAGGAGTAGAATTGGTGAATCAAGATCTGAGTCAAAATTTTGTTTTTTTTGGGTATGTTTGATCAATTAAATAATTTTTTAGGGTATTTTTTGGAGAAATAATAGAAACCGTTATTACAACGAACATAAACAATATTTTAATACCTCATCTCTGTGGAGTCAATATTAAAAATATTTTGTTTTTTTCTTTTGAGTAAATGTTTAAAAACTTTCATCCATGAGTATAACATTCTAACTATAAAAGAACGATTATAATAACATTCTCAAATTCTTGAATAAACTTTTTCATATGAAATAAATTTGTTTCGTCTTAGTGTAAGCGTCTGTATGCACCGCTTTATGATGCGACAATCGCGTCGAAATAATTTCTTCAACTCAGGGTGCAAAAGGTGATAATGTAAGTTCCGTGAATTTTAATTTTAGAGGAGCTGCCTTGTATAAGTTTCGTGAAAGTTAAGTTTAGACTCTAGAGGAGATGTCTCATGTCCTTCTAGGGCCAATAACGAGTTATGGACAAAATCTTAAATATTAGTTAAACTTCTTAATATTAAAATAACTCAGAATGTATCCAAAAACTATTAGCCAATAGGGAAAAAGAGTGAAATAAACAAATTAATTTTCTAATCAATAAAACAGTTATTAATGTAAGATCTAAAGGTTTTAGTTTGTACATTAGGCATGCTTTAGCCTTCATTGATATTTAATTTTTTGTTAAAATCATAACCATGGTTTCACTTTCACCTTCTTGAACTAACTTGCGCTCTACATATCATAAACTCAATAATATTTACCCGTAAACAACACTTGTCAACAAGGCATAACCAAATTTACCAAATTAACCTCACAACCTTGTTACTTCACCTGAGGCATTAAATGGCTAGCCTTCCATGAGCCTTGCACCCTGTGAGTGGCATGATATGCTCTTTCGCTTTCAGCTAATCCACAAAGTTCTGCACAATGTGAATATAAGTAACCCTGCGAATGGCAGAAGCTTGCTCTTTTACAGTTACCTTTGCAAGTTCAGTCACTAAAGAGTTCACATCCTCAACCTGAGAGTAAAATAAAATTTTCAGCAATAGCTTTCCCTTGAAACTGAAGTACTTGTTTCCTTTTTGAATTACAACAAGTCGTAAAGACAAAGCATGCACTTTCCAAACACTGATGTTGCGCCTGTATAACATTGTGTGCTGAAATAATACAATGTAACTGTAAAAATGAGAGTAACAACACTTTTTTGATGCGAAGATACTGTTGTAAAAAACATGCTTTTAAGCCGGATTTGTGCAGCCAACTTCGGGCTGACGTTTGAGCGAGTCCCTCTTGGTGTTTTAACAAGTTCAAGATGGGCACATGAGAGCTTCGAAACGACATATTATATGCTCAAAATGGTTCATAGATGAATGAGAAATTGATGCTCAAAGTGCGAAACTTGAAGTTGGAAAATATTTGAAAAATAAAGGCAAGGATGGAATGGAGTATCCCACAGCGGAAAAATGTCAACACTTCAAATGTTTATATGTAGGAGCATTTTCTATACTTGTAAGACTGTGCTCCATAGAGGCTCACTTGCGCGCGCAGGGCAAGGGGTGCAAATAATCCGCCGAAACAGGCTTGGGCTAAAGCTTCTAATGCATGTGCAAATGACAACGTACACGTCGAATGCTCGTCTGTATAGCCTGTTGGTCTCACCCCTGCGTGGGCTTTATTTTGTAGTTTCTGATATTTATTTTTGCTAAAAATTGGTATAGTAAATATTATTTTTTTTGTAGTAATTTATTTAAAAAAAAATGTTGTGTGATAATAAAATTGTAATTATCTTTACCTTATCGAGATAGGATTGTGATCAGTTTAAAACATTGAAACCGTTTATAATATTCATCCGGAGAATCCTTTAATTACTGTGCAAGTAACTATGAGCTAGAGTTCGAGTAAAATAGTTTTCCTCCTCTTTTTCCCATGCATTAGTCTCTATAAGGAGTAGTTCTCCTCAGGAGTTCACACGTCAAATTCATACGCATAAAAACATTTTGCGCAGCCAAATTTTTTTCTTTTTGAGTTAGCATTTGTCGTGGTAGAGGAAAGAGGTTGTTCGTGTTCTTCGGAGTTGTTTCGTTCTACAAACAAATCGCTCGTTGTCATTGTATCCTGTGAGATAGATGTTCACGTATTCTCAAGCACCGCGGCGAGGAAAAATCTGTTTTAAGGAAACTGTGAATCACATGCCTTAACTTCTCTATTTTTGTTTCACCTTCCAATTTCCGGTTAAGGTTTATTTAATTATCATAGTTACTTATTGTAATTGTTAATTTATATTCGTTGATAAATACTTATTTATTTTGACTGTTTAAATAAATATTATTTCTTCCTGTGTTATCAACTCATCTTATGTGTGTGAATTTTCTTGATGGCCCACCATTCTGAGCTATAAAGCAACGCATGCCTAATAGTAGTCCGAAAAAACTTTCTCTTAAGTTTTAAAGGAAAGCTACGATCTTACAAATCCCTGTAGCGCTCTTCCATTTCATTCAGCCAACTTGAATGCGATGTTTAACGTCATTATCTATTTCCGATTTTGCTAGAGTATAGAGCCTAGGTACGGAAATCGGGTACTTGGTCTTGGATGACTCGAGTTATTTCATCTATCACAATTGCAAACAGAAAAGTCTCAAAGTTGATCCAGTGATAAAGAATTTGTTTGTTAAACCACCACAGGTTCGAACACTACTCAAGAAAACAGTTAGAAAATAAAATGTGCATTGAAAACTCATTTTTGAACTTCATTCATGTAAAGCTGTTATCTGAGTTATCAGAATATCAAACGTGAATTAAATACTCAACAAGGAAAGCACAAAAGAAACAAGCTCAGTTACAACTTGTCAAACAACCAACTTGAAGTTTTTTGTAGGTCTCAATCTGTTGAGCATCAAGAGGTGTAGCAAAAATGTATCTTGCAAACTTTTGTTCTATTGCAACATGCTTTCTAAAAAAGTTGTTTCCTTTCAAGATTCACAAAATACTATTCATAATTTGTATACTTAGTTCTAGAGACGTCTGGCAGAATTCTCAATAGAACTGATATCAGATAAGTTGCTATAAACATTAAATTATTCAAATTGATACCGCAATTCCTAAGCATCGGTTGCATTGAGCAGTAGCTTCTACCAATGTTTTTTCTCTCATGAGCAACATCTTTATCACTTACAGTCAAAGAGTTTTAGTATTGCAAAACAAATATTTTACTGCTCCAACATGATCTTTTTCTTGGTGAAAAATGTATTCACTATAACTAATTAGAGATCACATTGCAACTGCATGTGGGTAAGCGGTTGTTCCTACTTTGTAAGTGTAAATCAACTGATCCTTTGCGAAAATCCTTGAGGTACGCATTTGTTTTGTTGATTCACGACTGTGAACTCGTCTTTTGTGAGTTTAATAAAATTGTTGATTGCACTAATGTTCATTAAGTTTGCCTTTAGTCCATTAGCGTAATAAATATCCTACAGATGATAGTTCCTTTGATGTTTAGAGTTCTCTTCCAGAAATTTCTCTTTTCTCTCAATTTCGAAAAGTAGTTAATCCTTTGACATCATTCACAAAAATCACAGAGAATTTCTTTACTTCGGCCTCATATGACTCGAACAAACAATTTCAAGAAACCATGTGTTAGATGAATGTTCATGATCCGATGAAAACGTAATCAAACATTTGAGATTAGAACGGTTCTCCCAAGCTTGGTTTACTAGATTTTTCCATTCAGTTAAAACATTTTCGATTGAGCAATATCCTGTTGCAACACTCTGATTAGCCCGAAACTGTTTAAATCCTCTTCTTTCTTGCGTATACGCTCTGTATTGATAACAAAATGGTGTAGTATGACACTTAACCACAATGGTGGCAAATAGGGACAAACCTGCTATCATCATCTTAAAAATGATGGTTAGACCTTCTAGAAGAATGCAAAGATTGAAAATAATGAGGTTTTTTACCAAACGATTGTTGCAACATGGTACGCGCATTACCTTTTCTTCTTTTGAAAATATCATGTTCTCCTTGAATACTTCAACTTGTAAAACCAACTCCAGATCAATACTTTCTCTGTTTTTAGTTTTGTGTTCTTAATAGTTCTATCGATTGTTGCAACTCCTGATTCTTCAAATCCCACGATGGTGGTTAAGAGACATTGGCTCTTTCCTCACTAAGATCTGACTCACCATCACCCCGATTGACAATATTGCCGAACATTTGTTCTTTCGAAGGAGATTGTCAGTATTTTCCAGCATATCTACCTTTGCTTTGCCTCTTAATCTCAAGATCATTAGCAGTGGAGCATATATACATATATATATATATATATAAGAGCTGGAAGAATTTTTACTCATACCTTTGCTTTTCTAAGGTTTCAAAAAACTATGAGGCTCTTTGTAAGTGTGCAATTTCTCAAACTACTTGGATATAAGAAATAAATTTTTGATCGAGGATATACCATTCTCACATATCTGCAAAAAAAGAAAAGATCTAATTTCTCAGATCGCACCAATATATTGACTCTTCATGTCAGTTATTAGATCTTAGTTCCTACGAAAAGCAATAATTACAAATTATAATTCTATGTAAGAGCACAAAATAAATATTTTTTTATTTACTCTAAGCCACGAGTTGTGTCTGTAATGTAAACCAAGTTGCATCGGTAAGAAAGAACAACAAATAAACAGAGACACGAGTAATTTAACGTGATTGGGACAACCGTCTTGCTCCATGAGGCTTTCGCACAAAAGTTTAAATATTTTTTATATGATAAAAATATTTGCACCCATAGGAAATTACTATAACACCTAAGCTCCCTCTAATGTTAAATGCCTATGAACACTACTGTACCACTTTACTGCATTTGATCATTGAAGTCGTTTGCTTTTGTTTGAAATAACTCCAACAATAACTGAAAATAACTTCACTCAAAAACCTTGAACCTTTCTCACTTAATATAGTGAAAAACAATCTCATATAAGTTTGAAGCACAACTCTGATTGCCATTCCTATTTGTAGACATATCACAATCTTATTCCAGTTTTACAACTAGATCCGTGTTTGTTGCAATGACAGGTTCCTATTGTTGCATTCACTTACTCGACTTTCCTCCGAGGCATTATTTTTCCTGATTCAGAAAATAAACAACAGTCTTTCTCCTAATAATCGACGTAATTATATTAGAGAAATGTATGATTAGGGAAAAATAATACGACAAAAACAAGGTGGAGAATGTTGAAAGTTGTGGTTCAACAACTTGGAAAATAACTAACAAAATAGAACACAAAGTTGGCGGGAAAAGCTGTTGAATTCAGCTTGCAACTCGAAGCGGTTAAGTTAGTTAGAATGAGCTGTTTTTTAGCTGAGTTTGTGAGCGTGTGTATAGTATATGTATAGGTGATATACAGGAGTGTATATATAGCTCAGATTCAGCAAAAAATAGAGAAAGTAACAGCATTATTCATCTTGTAAAATTCACAGAAACTTTCTCACTTTGAAGCAATAAGATTACTTCCTTTGATGTAGAATAGAGTTCACATTGAACTCTTATTCGAACCAAGTAAATCGTTGTGTTGTGTGTTTGTCTGATTGCTTTAGATTTCATCTTCTTCTCATTTGTTTTATCTGATCAAATCAGTTGGTTTTATACACTGTTTGTGCTCGATCAGTTTGCTTTGTTGTTGAGTGAATTGAATCAAGATCAAAGGTGATCTTGTTGGTTTATTTGTGTTGTTATTTACTACAAAGTGGTGCGGTTAGCGTGGATCAAACAACACAATGGCATCTGCAAAATTTGATGTGGAAAAATTCACTGGATCGAATGATTTTGGGCTGTGGAGATTGAAGATGAGGGCTTTGTTGGTTCAAAAAGGATTGTTGGATGCACTTGATGAATCCTCAATAGACAAGGAGATGGATGAGAAGGCCAAGAAGGCTATGCTTGATAAGGCTCACAGTGCCATCATTCTCAGTCTAGGAGACAAAGTCTTGAGACAAGTCTCAAAGGAAAAGTCAACTGCAGGGATCTGGATCAAGCTTGAGAGCCTCCACATGACTAAGTCTTTGGTAAACCGTTTATATCTTAAACAAGCTTTATATTCATTCAAAATGCAAGAAGATAAACCTGTAGAAGAGCAGATTGATGCATTCAATAAGTTGATCTTGGATATTAAAAACATTGATGTGTCTTTAGATGATGACGATCAAGCTATACTACTGTTAAGTTCACTACCTAAGTCTCATTCTCACTTTAAAGAAACTCTGATATATGACAGAGAGTCTTTGACATTAGATGAGGTGCAATCTGCACTAAATTCTAAGGAACTCAATGAGAGAAATGAGCAGAAGGCTTCTGTAAATGGTGAAGATTAGTAGTTAAGGGGAAACACCACAAGAAAAACAATAAAGAAAAGAAAGAGAAGGACAAGACACCACAGAAGGAAGGAAACACTGAAAGGAAGTGTTACTCCTGTCATAAACCTTGTTACATCAGAAGATTTTGCAATCAGAGGAAGAAGGGCAATGAGAATTCTAAGGAATCAGGTGATGCAGCTATCGCACATGATGGCTATGACTCTGCAGATGTCCTGATGGTGTCTGAAGGAGAACCTGAACTTGAATGGGTCATGGATTCTGGCTGTTCATACCACGTGACTCCAAACAAGAGATGGTTTGAAGAGTATGAAGAAAAACGTGGTGGTTCAGTGCTATTAGGAGATAATAAACCCTGTAAGGTACATGGTATTGGATCTGTGAGATTCAAGATGCATGATGGCATCTCAGGCTGCTAAAAGAAGTCAGGTTTGTACCAGACCTGAAAAGAAACCTGATATCTCTAGGAGAGCTAGATAAGAAAGGTTTTCAATTCAAGTGTAAAAATTGCATTCTGAAGGTACTAAAGGGTTCAATGGTGGTCATGAAAGGGTATAGAAAGAATGGTTTGTACACTCTCTATGTAAACATTGCTCAGGAAGCTGTATCAGCCAAAGTAGGGTTTGAAATCACAAAAACAGAGTTATGGCGTAGGAGATTGGATCATGTCAGTGAGAGAGGATTAGCAGAGCTATGCAAACAAGGATTACTTGGTGTTGACACGTTGGAGAAGCTGGTTTTCTGTGAGAATTGTGTGTATGGCAAAGCTTGCAGGGTAAAGTTTGCCACATGACAACACAATACCAAAGAAAGGCTTGATTACATCCATGCAGATCTCTGGGGTCCTTCAAGAACTGCATCACACTCAGGAGCCAGGTATTTTCTATGCCTTGTAGATGATTACTCAAGAAAGATATTGATTTACACTTTGAAAAGTAAGGATGAGGTGTTTGAGACCTTTAAATCCGGGATAGTATTGATTGAGAATCAAACAGGAAGAAAGATCAAGAGGTTGAGAACAGATAATGGCCTTGAGTTTTGCTCTGAAAACTTCAATAAATTCTGTAGAGAAGTTGGTATAGCTAGACATAAAACAGTAGCCTATACACCTCAACAAAATATACCATGGCATGTGATTATTTTCCAGGGTAGCTCCTTGGACGGGGCGATAAGGAGTGTTCGTGTGGGGCGATAAGGACTCCATTAACTATTTTATTGATCATCATAATTAATTGAATAACATTATATGCTTGTCTTAAGTGATGTAGGACAAGATAGTACTCCAAATTGTGAAGATTCCCGCGGTAAAAAGAATGACGCACGAAAGCCACCATAACTTTTGACTAAGTGATCTGTTTTGGGCCCATAAGATATCAAATATAAAGGTCTTTCTAAGAGCTCAACAAAACAACAGCCCAAATTTTTAAATCTAAAAATAACAACGCTAGAAAGCAGGTTTAACTAAAATAAGGCATTTAAATACTCATTGCTAGAAAAACGTCAGAATACAACTTATAGTAACCAATACCAATATCCAAAAGTTATAACGCAGCATTTAATCTAGACTCTCCCACACACAAAATATCCGAGGTCATGTCCTATCTTGATAGTCACGTAAATCTGAAAGGAAGGAAAATAAAATATTTTATGAGATAAAAATCTCAGTGAGTGCTCGATGTGTGTGCAAGTAGTCATAATTACTTTCTTTTAATATAAAACAATTTTACATGCAGAGGCACATCAGAACAATTCACCTAACACGCAAGTAGAGTTTAAAAATCGTTCATTTACTGATACAATTATCAAATTCAGTTTTCATGTCATCTCTCCTTATCGCTCCTTTACGGTACCCCTTATCGCCCCGTCCAAGGAGCTACCCTGGAATCGGTAAGCATGCCATCGTACATACATCGATGATCCCAAAAGACACTAACGAACCTCCCGGAGTGTCTAAAGGGAAGGGGCAAGGGGAACACGAAGCTTAACAGACAGCCCTCTGCTGCCCAGCGCCACTCCGTGCTACCCAAGCCAAATGGACCCAATGGTCAGTCGCTACGGTCGATCATTCCTGTCTCTCTTTCAAGTTTTATGATTAGATGTAAAACAATTATAACCTTTGAAAACATTTCTTTAGATAAGTAATTCAACAAGAACTAACATGGCACTTTTAAGCAAAATAATTGCATAATACTACTAATTACACATAACATGCAGCCTTCCAGTTTTTGCAAAATAATAAGTTTTGTTGGAGCACTCACCTGAATTCACCACCGCACAAAAGCATATCACCTGAATATTTGCTCGAGCCACCTATCAGGACAATCGATGATTAACTACTCAATCTACAAACACATATTTAAATTCATATTCTCGAGTTCTAAGTAAATATTTCATCGACAACTTAATCTATATGACCAAAGTTTACCATTTGTCAACATTTAATGCTAACCAAAATTATGGTATTATATGTAGAAGTCTGTATGATTATATGTGGATGGTCCTAATTGATTTTCGAACACTAGTTAAACTTTATCATAAAAAAGTGTACTTTTCAAGTGTATTAGAATTCCTCACATTAATCATTATATATACTCCTCTATATACGTTTATTAAGATAATACATACACATGCCCACGTATAACTAGGAAAACTAACAGTATGTACATGATTTTAATTACCTTATACTATATTAACGTTCATTGTTCCATTTTTGGAAAAGCAATAGCCTACGTGTGCATGAAATTCAGAATTCAATAAAATAATATTTTGAAGCCATGACTCAAGTAATTAGCCATATTGCAATACCCATAAATTGTCTGTGTATGTGTGCGGTGATCACACCTCATCATCAATATAATAAATCCTTCTTATTCATCTAGCCCAAGCCATGAGAAATCTCTTCATGATTACATAAAATATTGATTTAAAGGATTCAAGGAATTCACTATATAATAACATAAAGAATTTTAGCACTCTAACTAATATATTTTGCCAACCAACCGGGACTCAAAGTTAAAAACACATTCATGGATCTATTTGTTCACCTTGACATGCACAGAGAAAGTTCGGATCTTAAGTATTAAACTATATTAAATTTTCTTTTTATCAAACCGTGAGACTACAATTCCCAAAAATCAAGAAAAGCAAACAAGACATGAACCTATTAAAATATAAGTGCAGAAGAGAAAGCAAAGCCAAGAAAATAATTACCTGTGCGTCGACGGCAAATGGAATGAAGAAGAAGAAAATAAAAGGAGAAGAGCGGCTTGGTGTGCGTATCTCACTTTTAGAAGAGGACTAATCCCTAATTATCATAAAGGCTTATAATCGATATTATTAATATTAAGGACATGGAGTAACCTATGGGCCTTATCATAATAAACTATTTCTAAGCGTCCCTATAATTTGTAATATGTGCAATTTGATAAACAAAAGAATGAAAAAAGTTACAGATTATTTATGAAGAAAAAGATAATTCTAGAAAATCTATTTACCATGTATACTACAAAAAAAAAAACAGTTTTTACCGGCGGTTTGTTCATTTTTTCCCGGCACTTTTATCTGCCGGTAAAAATATTACCGGCACTTCATAAGTCGCCGGTAGAACCACCGGCTAAACGGCCGCGGTACAGCTCCCGGCTTAGGTAAAAGCGCCGGTACAGCGTGTTTTGCCGGCGTTCCTAGGCGCCTGCAAATATCCATTAAACCGCCGGTAAAGGAATACCGGCGGCTGGAAAAAAGCGCCGGATTAAGCTGTTTGTAAGTGCTTTATTTAAATCACCAATAAATTGAGAAAATTAGAAAGATACCATCAAAAAAGCTGAAAATTCATTCATGAAACTGCCTTGACCAACAAATGACCAAAAGTTATGCATTAAATGTACAAAATTATGCAAATTTGTATCGAATCTAATTTATTCGATCCAAAATGAGGAAACTTATTTGCCCATCTACTGACTATAACAAACTCTCCCTTGACTCACATCAATAAGCCAACAACACAAAATTCATAATTCTAATCAAACCAACATCACAAGGAAATCAGTAACAATTCTCTGCATCTTGTAAAAATTTATTACAAAATCTAATGCATTAGCGTGCTCTCATCAGCTAAACGTCCAATACTCGTCATATTTGCAACTTAGAATCATGTCAATATTATTTTCTTTCATATCAAACCATCATTCCAGGGGATGATTGAGGCTGAGATCTTGATCTTTCTGCTCCAACTGTTAAATGAAATAAAAACTCACATTAACTCATATACATAAGATAATCAATTCAGGCATAAAATAAACATGATGTAAACTAAAATAAGTACCAGATTCAAATATAAGATCAAACTCAAAGATATTATTAATATTAAGGACATGGAGTAACCTATGGGCCGTATCATCATAAATTATTTCTAAGCGTCCCTATAATTTGTAATATGTGCAATTTGATAAACAAAAGAATGAAAAAAGTTACAGATTATTTATGAAGAAAAAGTTAATTCTAGAAAATCTATTTACCATGTATAACTTATAATACTTATTATTCATTCAATTCAAATCATTATCAATACTGAAAAAAATTAGAGTAATACATGGTAACTCGATCGGGAGAAACAAAGAGAGTGCAATCTCGATTTTAACTTCAATTAGAATTTCAAACGGTCTGAGATTTAAAAATTGATTGAGGACTCTGACCCTATACACCAATGATATATGTGTTCCAAAACTAAGGTGGAAAAAAAAGGTTTGATATGGAGGAAATGAAAGAAAATTGGTGGTTATGCATTCTTTCTTCATAAATAAAATAAGAAATGAGGAACTTCTGTGAAGACGGCTTTGGGTTAAAGCCAAATGTGAGTGTTAAAATTCTTCAGGATGTTGTGGGTATGAAACAAGCATAAGATATGATGCAACTAGCACAAGTAACAATAGTTTAATATTTTTATTATTACCTCCACCTAAATGTCTGCTATCATTTAAATTATTCGAAGTAAAGGTAAACTAAATTATTATTTAATTTATGCATTTAATATTTTTAATATTAACTTTTACAAAAAATTGAGATAATTAATGCTTAAATAAAAAGTATCGGGTAATCATCGTTAGGGCATTTATCCATATTTGACAAGAATTTTAAAAAGAAAATAGTCCCCCCCTAACTATTGTCTCCACCCTATCAGTTACTGTATGTGCAAAAGTACCCCCTAAACTTTATGTGTATGACCCCTAACATTTTTAGTATGTGCATCGCACCCCTTGAACTAAAGATTTCGCCTCCTAATCTTTCAAGTTAAATGAATTCATTAGTGTTGGACGTGACAATTATTTAATTTTATAACACAACTTAATTTCAGTTGTAACTAATGTGCATGCATCACAAAACGGGAGCTTATCACTCCTCGTATTGATTTGAGCCATACGATGGGACTAATGGCTACCAAAAGGCTAAAGATTGCTATCTTGATTTATGCTAGGGTGATGAGTATATATATGATTTCTTTTGTAGTTTGCTACAAGTTGTGTATTATGCACTATAGCTGTCGTGTTTTTTCATATCCCTTGCTAGTTAAGGCACTACATGCATCATTGTTTGTTCCATAAATTCGTTTTTTTTTTTTGTTTGACCTCTTAAGGATTATGGAACCAATAACAATACGTAAAAATCCAAAATGTATGAGGGTTCGTGTCAGAAGTCAATTGTCCAAGTTCACAGAAGAGGATATAAACACGATGAGGGGGTTCTTCGGATTCATACGATTCTAAAACTTTGCTCCCTGATCCCTTGCTAGTTGGCAACGCTACATGCATCATTATTCGTTCCATCACGGGGAAAAGTTGTCTTTTTTTTTTTGGCCTCTTAAGGATTATGGAATCGATAGAAATAGGTAAACATTGAGAAATTATGAGTTTCGTATTCAAAGTTGGTTGCCCAAGTTCATAAGAGGAGATAAAAAGGTTGTCTTTCAATTCTTTTGGATTCAACTACTATGGTTCCATATACGCGGTAAGTAAAGTTAACTCGTCTAACTCCAGCTACACGGCGGATGTTGCGGTTGTTAAACTCGTAAATAAGTCATTTTCTTACATAATATAAATTATATGTTCTAGGAAGTGATATTTTAAGATTGATTTAATTTTATCTCATCCATTTCCGAAGGAGATCAAAATGGACAACAAATAGACAAGCGAGCAAGAAATTCAAGCTGGATTTATATGCATAGTAAAGGACTAAGAGAAATCATGAAATGCATAAAATAAAATTAATGGTCCACTAGTTCATATCATAGACAATGGTAGAGCACATTATTCAAACTTCACAAAGTTTTCCTGTTCTCAAAATTTTCTAACATTGATCAATAAGTTTCAGGTATTCATGATGTTGTAAAGATGACATGAGAAAAAGTTACATGCATGATCACCTATTTGTCCGCATGAACAAATTAAATAACATCATTTATTTACTTATCACTTAATATAACATGAATAAATTGTCGTGAAATTTCACAATGCAATAGAATTTACTTAATTATGAATGACTTGTGATATGACAGGAAAGATGGTGTTATTGTGAAGGGTAATTTCGTTGGTCGTTCATGGACAATTTTGAGTTGTAACCTGGATTTTTAGTTGCTTTGAACCTAATTATTTGGGTTTCAGAAATAACTTGAAGAAATATCATAAACACTCATCCCTGTAGTTCAAGAAGTTTCTTCTCAAGAGAAATTCAAAACATCTGCCACAAGTATCTGATTAGTGAGCTTTAATGTTTTACATTACAAGTGCTTATTACTTCACAGGAATAATCCCATTGTTCCAATTAAAATGATCTGGTGAAGAAACCGCGAGAAGGCATGAGATCGTGCTCGATCGCATAGAAAGGCCAAAAGTTACTGGAATAGATTCATGAGGAGAACTGCAATAGCATATGACTGCACACAACAGGCCAAACTCACTTCCTCAACTTTACGAGAAGGGATGCAATCGCACCCATATCGCATACTCGAGGCGATTGCACACACTCAAAAGTCACTCACATAGGCCAACTAAGGAAATTTTCAACCAGGTTTGAGCCACTGCATACCTAATTTGTGCAATCGCACTGCTTCACAGTGATGCGGTCGCATGACTTGTCATACAATCGCATGTTACATCTTGTTTCAAATACAAAGAACTTTGAGATAGCCTTCTATGCACAAATTTTCCTTCTAAATTGATTCCATTTTCTTCCCCTATATAATTGGTATTTGATATGGCATGATTTTACAATACTATTTGAATTATATTTTGCACATTACTTGGTAACTATTCTCTTATACTTGTAGTCAGAGTAGTATTCTTTTTTATGCAGTAGTTATGTTTTGTCATTCATTATGAAATAGTTGTTTCCTTCTATTTTCATCTGCATGTGGTCTGTAATTGTAAAGCATTTTCCTGGTAGAACAGACAACGATATTAAGAACTTATGGAATACAACCATAACAAACAAGATCCTTCATCATTACCAAACTGCCATGTCTGCCATAAAACCCTCTTCAAATCCTCCAAGTCCTCCAGCTGATGCACAAATTTTCATCCCAAATCCGCCTATGCCCCTTCAGGGGTTTGGTCCAACTGCTCCATCAGTACCCATAACTGATCCTATCATGATTTACAACGCAAATTCCGTTGTTATGTCGTTGTCACTACCGCCTCCATTTTATGTATCCGACAATATGTCTACTATATCCGATCTCTCTACCTGGCATAACTTTTCTCACATCCCTCAGACCTTCATGAACCAAACTCAACCCCAAATTTTTATGCAAAATAACAATTCCCAGTTTGGTTTTAATAACTACAACGCTAACTTCATGGTTAACACAGACCCTCATGTCCAAGCATATCCTATGCAGGCACAGTTGGTGCCAGATAATAATACCATTTCTGGATTCAGTAAACAGAACACTATTACCTTCATGAATGCAAACCTTTAACTATAAGCTTTTCATAATGCAATGCCACAAGAACATTTTGCGCCAAATGCTAGTCCCATGTTTGGATTTGCTAACCCCACTCCAGCCCTTAACAGAAACATTAGCTTCAATAACTCAAACCCAATGCTTGCCGATCTAATGGGGCCATACCCAATTGCTTTTGATGAGATGCCCTTTTCATTTGATACACAAGAACAACTTGTTGAGTCACTTGATGGGATAACAAACTCCTCTCATGCAAACAATGTTGGTGTTCATCCCAACAATATCGAAAATGATGATTCCTACATAAAATTATTTGAATCTTCTGCACCAACATCGGTTCTTGCCGCTGCCCCCTCCACCACCACCAAGCCAACATCAGACTTAGTGCCCGCAACCTCCTCCTCCCTGCCACCGGATGATGTCTCAAGATTTGCTCCGCTGCCATGCAGCAGCAAATTTGGGAAACTTATTCTCCTCAATGTTGGGGCTTTTGACCATTAGATATGAATTGATCCGTGTCATGGTGGAGGAGTTCTTGTAATTGAGAATGTATGTCTTAGATCGATTCTTCTAACTACTAAGTCAAAATTTTGTTAATGAGGATGCGCTCTAATACTACTTAGAAATAGAAAAAAATAAAAGAAAAGGAATGAAGAGAGCTGATAATGGATCATAATACTTATGCAAATTGATGACTGTTGATCATGACATAGGGTACATATATTTATAATTGTTTCAGCACTAAAAACAATATCAAGCTAACATACTTATCTTTATAATTAAATACAACTAAATTATGTGATAATTTCTATGGTATCATGGATTTAAGATCAAAATTAGACAAATTGATTTAACTAGAGGAAAATACAACATTTTGCTACATGCAACCAAGAATAAAATGGTTTTATCACTTCTTAATCAATCTCTTAAAATCTGAAAGAGCAAGTTACATGTTTTTGGGGTATCCAAGGACCAAATTGAAAACGCCATTAGATGGAAAAAAAAGACTTGACATGGATTTAAGAGCATGTAAATTTATTAATCATCTTAAATTATGTGGTTTCTGTTAGTTTATTACTTGATATTGATTGACATAAACCATTTATTGAAAGTTTATCCCTTTCTAAATTTAAGTTTTATTCCACCTAAGCAGTTTAATTACAATATGTGTTTGCTCTTACTTGGCAAGTATATGTAGTGCGCAATTTGTCGATGCATTCCTTATGCAGTTTATGCAACTTTCTACGTTGAAATACGAGTTATCTAAATTAATAATTAGTGTAGAACATTTATTTGTAACGGTTAAAGTATTGTTTGTCTCTTACCAGTAATGGAACCGAATGATGATGGCTTCTCTACAAAGTCGTATTTGATTCATGATTCGAATAACTATAGTACATGTCTTTCAAAAGAAAATGGTGCCAGGTTATAAAATCGTCGAATGCATGAATTTTGAACAGTGATATAATCAAGTTAATATTTTGAAATTATATGAATGTCATGGGATACAGTATATTGGGTTGTCGAGTTAGTGTTAATATATTGACCAAGGCACAAAACCCTACGTTAGTTACTTCTTTTATGCCATTGATGATATAAATGGTAAATTAGACATGCCTTGTTTCACTCCCTTTTTGTATCGCCTTTGTACACATTTCTATTTTACACCTACATATAAAAATATTTTAGAACACAAAGATAGTATGTAAATAGAACTGATTAAGATAAAAATTTGAATATTAATAGCAGTTCTTTAATATTAAAATCGATAGTAGCTTTTTAATAACTGAAAATTTTGCAATGCTTTTGCCCAATTCCTAACATGCGGCCAAGCTTAAACATGCGGCTATATACATTAAAATTGAAAAGTTATGTAATATATGATGATGCAATTATTCCGACAAAGCTGAAATCATCGTTTAACATAAGAATCTATAAATAATTTTCCGTCCTATACCCGCAATGAAAAACATAGCGGTTTGCTCGTGGACATGTAAGCATAATCGCCTAGAATTTGTCAAAAGCTTATTTCATCAAAAATGAAAAAAGGTAATCATTGTCTGACACATGATATCTACAAATAATTTAGTCATCCAATGGCCACAATGAGACTTATACTCATGTGAGTTTATTCTAACACATAATCTCTCTATAATGTTAAAACCCTGTTACCACTCCATTACCACTCTACTGCACTGAAACCCTGAAGTCGACAACTCTATCACAATATATAAACCATATACTCCGAAAAACGCAAAAAACCACTCATTATTGAGATCCAACTTGCACTTCAACCTTATCACTAACTAACCAAAACTCAAACCTTTACTGACATAGAATTAAAACATAATCCGCTCACAGGTTGAATGACACTTCTAACACCACTATTTATGGGTACCATCATTGCAACAAACTACGTGAATCACTACAAGAATTTCGCTGATTAGAGATCGAGTTTTACAAACGGGGAAAAATCCGTTTGTAAAAGTCGGTTTTTACAAACGAATTTTCCGTTTGTATAGGTAAAAACTTATACAAACGGAAAGTCCGTTTGTAAAAGTGAGAAAACTATTAGAGACGGAAAATCCATCTCTAATAGTCTTTTTACAAACGGATTTCTTGTTTGTAACTATTAGAGACAGATTTTCCGTCTCTAATAGTTTGGGCGCCAAAAACAAAATGGCGCCCAAACGACTCTCGGGCACCAGAAACGGGCTGCCCATTTCTGGTCCCGAAATTACTAGTGACGGATATTCCGTCACTAGTAACGGCAAAAGTGATGGAAAATCCGTCACTTTTGCATGCCGTTATTACAAACGGATATTCCGTTTGTAATAACGTTATTACAAACGGAATATATGTGTGTGTGTGTGTGTCTAATTAACTTGTATATTTATTGTTATGACTAAAGTGTTATTCCTGTTATTCTAACTGTTTATAATTGTTTTGTAGTCGATCTATAAGTGGGATCCCAGCCAGACTGATATGATTTACAGAGGTTTTAAGGCGATTGCGTGCAACCGTTTTAAGGGCGAGGTGAACAGGGCGAAGACGTGCTATTACGCCAGACGACACGATCCGCGCTACCAGGATAACCTCTGTTGGATTCCGCCCCGTATTCTTTCTTGGTTCATTGTCCATTGGGACAAGACTGAGACAAAGGAGAAGTCGGAGAAGGCGAGGGCGAACAAGAAGAAGGGGAACGATTACAATTATCGTGGGGGCTCTATCAGCACGTAGGATCATCACATGAGACGGGTACGTTTGCATTTATATTTGTCTTAATTAAGCAAATATGAATTAGTGTAGTTATAAATGATTACAATTAAGATTATTATTTTGATAATTATATTGTTATAATAGTTGACTTTAGGATAACTAGTTTATCAATATGATTATGATTTTGATTATGAATATGACTATGTTTTTCATTATGAACGTGATTATGATGTTGAGTCTGAATATATATGAATATGATTATGATTTTGATTATGATTGTTACTCGGATTATGCATTTGGATTTATGATAATAATTAGGGACTTGATGGTTGATATTGTGATGCTGATATATATATGGTGATTATATTGTTTTGGGATCTGAATGAGTCTATTTGTATTGGTTTTGTTATTAGCAGCTACCCCGGAGACACCTGTTTTTTACCCGAATGCGTGGCTGGCGACCAGGACCACGAGAAATCCTGATGGGTCGCTTCATTTCATCAACGACCAGAACCGGATCATTTTTGTGAGTTTTTCATTTACAATTAGTAGTTAACATGCATATATAATACATATTACTTACAACAGTTTCCCTTTTGTTATAGGAGAACTATACCCGACACTGCCTACAGGTGCACGGTACTGACAGGTCGACGTGGCCCCAATTCGACGTGGCAGTTTGGGCGGATGCACAAGGAGGGCCGTACAAGAACAGGTTGAGGGGACTTGGCTATGACTTGGATCCTGAGGCTTTCGGTGTCCCCCTTCGCAAGGAGTCTGCGAAGGAGAAGGGCATAGTGCAGGATGTCATGCGGGAGAACAGTCAGCTGAAGTACACAATAGTTTGCTGTCTCCCGTAACCCCTGAAATCAACTTCCAATATATCTTGGATCATGCCGTAGAAATTAGTGTCCTCTTCTGATCCCAAACTTGCCTTCACACACACACCACTGTTCATTGTTGCGCTCCCAATACTGTGCGACTCCGTATGAAATCTAAAACCCATTGACTTTATACCCTTTGTATGTCTTGGGCATAGCCGATGGCCCCTGAATGAATGCATTTAGCCGTGTGTCAACTTTGTAGTAACCCGATAACGCCGTATTCTTGAACCACTCGACAAACAGAGCATTTCGTTTAGTTTGAGTTTGTTGTTCGTTCAGGCCCTGACACATTTGCTGTTGAAACAATCTGTAAAAGATATAATTTTTAAAGAGTTATATTTGGAAACAAGTAGATACCACATGCTTCTCATTAGAAAAGATATAAATTTAAATAACTCTTACATGACCCGGCCATCCACTTCGGGGCAGTTCAAGAGTGTATACAACTCAATTAGTCTGAATTCCGATTCAGTTAGGTATCGCCGCTGCTGAACGGACCCAATTGGTTTGCCTTGCTTATGAAAGATTGAAAGTTGTCCAGCATAGTCATCGATCAGTGCAGTCTCATTTCTATTAAGTCGATTGTATCTAGTTTCGACTCCGTCACAAAAATTCTGAGAGACAATGTGTGTCATTTCGGACAACAAGTATACGTGGCAGATGGAATCTTCCACCTGGGCTTTATTACCTGCTGGTCTTTTCAACTCAAACATTCGCCTGCAATTAAACAATTTAGAGTTAACACTCAATAAAACTCAAATAACACAAACAATAATTCATTTCAATTAAAAATAGATATTACCTCTCAAATGGATACATCCATCGATATTGTACGGGACCTCCCACTTTCGCCTCGTATGGGAGGTGAATGGCTAAGTGCTCCATTGAATCAAAAAAGGTAGGTGGAAATATCTTCTCCAGCTTGCACATTGTTTCTACATCAGGGAGAAAATCTCGAAATGCAATTGGTAGCCGCTGCATGAACACGTGACAATCGTGACTCTTCATCTGGGTGAGTTTGAGCTGCGGCATCTTAACACACCTTGAGATGTTGGAAGCATACCCATCTGGAAAATGAAGACCTTTCAACCACTCTAGAACTAGCCTTTTTTTTTATCTCTATTGAGACAGTACGTTGCCTTCTACTTATAGAATTTCCCATCTGCAGCTTCCTTCAAGAACAACTCTTTTCGTCTCGTCACAATTTCTAAGTCTCGTCTTGCATTAAAATTATCCTTTGACTTATCAGAGTCATCCATCAAAGTGTTCTTGATGTTGTCAAAACAATTCTTCTCATAATGCATGACATCAAGGTTATGGCGTATTAAGTTAGTTTCCCAATACAGAAGTTCCGAGAAAATGCTTCTACCACACCAATTATGTGATACCCCATAACCCGGAATGTGATATCTAGGATCCATGTCCTCTGAAAGATCATCAACAATAGCTCTCATCTCAATACCTGACCTCCTAGGAGCAGGCTCACTAAACTCATGTCTTCCCTTGATGAAATCTCTTTTGTTTCTCCTCCAAACATGATCTGGAGGTAGAAATCGACGATGACAGTCAAAGAAACACGTCTTTCGCCCATGCTTCAACTGGAAGGCCTGTGTATTTTCCATGCAATATGGACAAGACAATTGACCTGCAGTACTCCACTGCGACAACATGGCATACGCCGGATAACCACTGATTGTCCATATTAGCGCGGCAAATAGTCGAAAGTTCTGCTTCACATGCCTGTCATATGTGTCAACACCATTAACCCGTAACTCCTTCAAGTCATCAATTAACGGGCGAAGCAACACGTTAATTTTCTTTCCTGGGCTTTTTGGTCCTGATATAATCAAACTCAAAAAGATCTACGCCTAACGCATGCAAAGATCTGGTGGTAGATTATAAGGAGTAACGAACATGGGCCAACAAGAATAGGGGACTGATGAACTACCGAATGGAGTAAATCCATCGCTACAGAGTACCAGACGAATGTTTCGAGGTTCTGAAGCAAACTCAGGATGAACACTGTCAAAGTGTTTCCATGCTTCTCCGCATGCTGGATGAATCATTTTTTCATTCGAACCACTACATTTCGTATGCCATGTCATATGCTGAGCAATAGTCGCAGACATGTATAGACGCTGAAGGCGAGGAATTATAGAGAAGTACCACAACTTTTTACAATTGATTGGTTTCTTCTTACCCATTCTGTATCTAGCCTCACCGCATTCGAGACATTCTGTATACTCGCTATTTTCAAAGTCTCCGTAGAACAAAAAACAATTGTTGACACAAACGTCATATGTTTTGTACCCAAGACCCAAACCGGACATCATCTTTTTCAACCCGTATACTTTATCAGGCAACTGACTATCATCTACATGAGGCAACGGGAATATTATGAACATTATTGCACGCGGCAACGGGAATATTATGAACATTATGCACGGCAAGAAATTCTGCCACCCACTGCAGCACAGTTTTATCTTTATCACTTTGCAAGCGCTCCTCTGATTGCCTTAGCAATTCATAGAACTGTCTAGCCTCAAGGTTCGGTTCCTCTTCTACTGAATCTCTATCTACTTGAAATGCATCGTATACCAACTCACTAAAAGGATTCTGGTCTTCATCACCCTCAATATCATCTACTATGGTTTTGTCTGATGTCTGTCCTACCCCGGAAGTCGATGGGTGAAAGACAAGACTAGTTTCACCATGTGCTACCCAAGTATAGTACTGAGGGACGAAACCCCATCTACATAGGTGAATTGAAATCTGATTGGGGTTCAAGAGCTTTCTATTGTCGCATTTCCTACACGGACATCTAGGATAATTTTGCAAATCAAGATAATCTATTTGGCATAAAGCAAACTCCATAAATTTTTGCACACCGTATGCGAAACTATCCTTCAAATCACCATTATCGTATTTCATATCATACATCCCACTTCTATCATCATGCGAATACATTGCGTTTATGTGCTACAAAAGTGGATAAATTTAATAACTGGGTATAGATATGATCAAATGTAGGACATACCGGAATTTGGTGCAGGTATTTCATCTCACATGCTCCACATCGCGATGAAATAGTGATTTGGATCTAAGTAATAAACAGGATAATTTAAATAATCAGAAGAGTTCGTACATATAGAAACTATTAGTAAAAAAAAAACGAATAATAACAATTACGGAATAATATTAATTTGAAATGCACCTGGACAGTAAGAGGTAAGTGATTGTGAGGGAGGTTGAAACTGCTATTTATAGATGCAGATATGGGATTTTACAAACGGATATTCCGTTTGTAATAATACAAAAGGTTCACGTAGAAGTTTAAGAGATAAAATCAAAAGAATCGGAATTTCCGTCTTTAATACTACTTTTTGTAACGGAAAATCCGTTTGTAGTAAAAGAAATAGTATTACAAACGGAATTTCCGTCACTAAAAATCCGTAACAAAGTTTTTACAAACGGAAATTCCATTACTAAAAGTTTGAGAACTATTAGTAACGGATTTTCCGTTACTAATAAGTACTACTAATAATAAAAAAATTAATTTTTTTACAAAAAAATGCGGCTTTTCATAAAAAAATAATAATACTTTTACAAACGGAAATTCCGTTTGTAAAGGTCAAGGCGGGAATTTTCAAAATTCCGAAAATTGTTACAAACGGAATTTCCATTTCTTTTGATTTTATCCGTTTCTAATAGTTTTCGTGCTTTAGAAACGGAATTTCCGTTACTAAAAAGCATCTTTATTTTTTTTTCCCAAAAATATCTTTTGAGATTTTGATTTTCAATAACCGATTATCCGTCTCTATAAGTCTGCAATTTTCCGAAAATTTTGCTTATTAGAAACGGAAATCCCGTTTGTAAAGATGAAGGGCATTTTCAGAAATTTAGGTATTACAAACGGATTTTCCGTTTGTAATACTCCCTACTTTATAGAAACGGATTTTCCGTTTCTAATAATATAGGTGTATTACAAACGGACCATCCGTCTCTAAAAGTGGAGACGGATCCCGTTTTCCGTCACTAAAATTCATTAGTGACGAGACAAGTAGTGACCACTTTTAGTGACCAAAAATCCGTCTCTTCTGACTTTTAGTGACGGATTTTGGGTCTTTATAAACGGATTTTCCGTTTGTAAAGCTCGAATTTCTTGTAGTGAATGCCGCAACATCATATTTTCTGATTGTAGCAATCCTTAAAACTTTATTGTATTAATACCCTTACCCTTTTAGATGAATCTATCCTAAAAAGCAAACTAATACACAAAAAAACCTTTTGTTTGAATGATGAGTCAAATACTTCATACGAGAATAGATAGAATTGAAATAATTAAAACAAAAGTATATCCTTAAACGAAATCAATCAATAAGATTCTTTCTTATCCAAAAAGGAATAAAATTCTTAACTTATATAAAAGTAGCCTAAGAAAAAGATATAATCGAGATAAAAAAGATTATTTGTTTCCTTATCAAGTAATCAAACAAAACATTAATCACAATCCTTAATCTCAAAGGATTAACACAAGCAGTAAATGAAGAAATAAGCATAATCGAGAATCTATATCAAATCAAACACCTATTCAATCAAACTCTTATCAAACCAACTTTTCCTTAAACAAAAGTATCCTACAATATCAAACTGTACAAATATACCATGAACAATAAAAATTAAAAGGCTAAAAATAAATAACAAAAGCATAATACGTAGTACCAAAACAATTTTCATACAACTTTTGACAATATCAAGGTAAATAAAACAAATGACATTCAGTACTAAAAATAATATAATGCTAACATACTTATCTTTATAATTAAATACAACTAATTATGTGATAACTATCTATGTTATCATGGATTTAAGATCAAAATTAGACCAATTGATTTAACAAGAGGAAATTACACTACGTTTTGCTGGACGAAACCAAGAATAAAATGGTTTTATCACTTCTTAGTAGATCTCTTAAAATCTAAGAGAGCAAGTTACATTGAAAGTTTATCCATTTCTAAATTTAAGTTTTATTCCACCTACGCAGTTTAACATTACAATATGTGTTTGCTCCTATACTTGGCAGGTATGTCATGCGTAATTTGTCGGTGCATTCCTTATGCGGTTCATGCACCTTTGTACGTTGAAATTGAAAAGTTATGTATTATATGATGATGCAATTATACTGACAAATTATCGTTGGACACAAAAATCTATAAATAATTTTCCATCCTATACCCGCGATGAAAATCTGAGGGGTTTGATTGAGGACATGTAAGTATAATCACCAAGAATTGGTCAAGAGTTTACTTATCAAAATTTGGAAAAGGTAATCATTGTCTGTTACATGATATCTACAAACAATTTAGCCATACAATAGCCTCAATGAAAATCTTACCAAGAGTTGTTGATTTGTTTGGTCAGGTATATATCTGTAATAATCTAAGGTTTGGTCAGGGATTTGGTTCGATAAAAAAAAGGAAATATGATGATGAAATTGATAACAAGAAGCTGAAGTCGTTGGTAACATATTTACGTGCAAACGAAGTTCAATTATAACAATGAAACAGATTACATGTAACACAAAGTAGAGTAGTGGGAACACTAACAATAACAATTAACAAAATACAACAGATTTGAACTTGGTTGAGTTAAAATAAAGTTTATATTTTAAAGGCCTCTGAAACATTCAAACAAGCTTGTTGTTTATTCACTCTGAAAAACATAAGTTGAATCACAGTAAAGAAATCTTTCAGAGGTCTTTAATATATAAACTTTATTTTAACTCAACCAAGTTAAAATCTGTTGTATTTTGTTAATTGTAATCTATAATGTTCCTATTACTCTACTTTGTGTTACATGTAATCTGTTTCATTGCTAAAATTGCACTTCGTCTGCAAGTAAAATATCTTACAAATTACTTCAGCATTTTTTGGGTATCAAATTCATCATCATATTGTTTTGGTACTTCGTATTATGCTTTTGCTATTTATTTTTAGTCTTTTAGTTTTTCTTGTTCATGGTATATTTGTATAGGTCGATATTGTAGGAGACTTTTGTTTCAGGAAGATTTGATTTAACAAGAGTTTGATTGAATAGGTGTTTCATTTGATCTAGATTCTCAATTATGCTTATTTCTGCATTTTATTGCTTGTGATAATTCATTGAGATTAAGGGTTGTGATTAATGTTTTATTTGATTAATTGATAAGGAAATAAGTAATATTTTCTATCAGGATTATATCTTGCTCTTAGGCTGCATTTATCTGAGTCAAGAATTTTATTCTTTTTTGGATAAGGACGGAATCTTATTGATTGATCTGGTTCATGGATCGACTTGTGTTTTAATTATATCGAATCTATCTACTCTCGTATGAAATATTTGGCTCATTATTCATAGAGAGTGTTTTTCTGTATTAGTTTGCTTTATAGGATAGATTCATCTAAAAGGGTAAGGATATCAATACAATAAAGTTATAAGGATTGCTACAATCAGGGGATATGATGTTGCGGCATTCACCTAGTTTATTGCAATGATGGTGCCTACACATAGTGATAATACAAGTGTCATTCAACCTTTGAGCAAATTATGTTTTTACCTTATGTCAGTAAAGGTTTGAGTCTTGGTTAGTGAGTGATAAGGTTGAAGTCTTAGTTGGATTTTAGTATTGTGTGGATTTTTGAGTTTTGTGGAGTATATGGTTTATATATTGTGATAGAGTGGTCAACTTCAATGTTGAAATGAAGTAGAGTGGTAATGTAATGGTAACATCGTTTTACCATTAGAGGGAGACTATGTGTTTGAGTAAATATAAATTTGAAAGAAATTTGAAACTGTAGGCTAAAGCCTCGTGGAGTAGGGCATTTGACTCAACCATGTAAAAATTTATGTGTCTATTTATTGTTATCTGTAAAAGTTAAATCACGATTTCTTTACTATGATTCAACGTATGTTTTTCAGAGTGAATAAACAACAAGTTTATTTAAATCTTTCACAGGTCTTAAAAATATAAACTTAATTTTAACTCAACCAAGTTAAAATCTATTGTATTTTGTTAATTGTCATCTATAGTGTTCCAATTACTCTACTTTGTGTTACATGAAATCTGTTTCATCGTTAAAATTACACTTGGTTTGCAAGTAAATATCCTACAAATGACTTCAGCATTTTTGGGGAATTTCACATGACTAGTCCCACAAAGTGGCATATTTGCGAAACTAGTCCCACAAAGTAGCGGGTTATTATTTTAGTCCCATAATGTGGCTCTATTTGCGATAGTAGTCCTTTTATGACAAAATTAGGGTTTCGACAGCTTATTTTTCAATTCTTTTTATACTTATACACCACGTCTCTTACAAAATTATATTTACACCCCGAAAAATTTAAAATCTTTATAATAAACCATCATCATTTTTATGTTTCAAGGACAATGAAGGGATTTACGTTTTTTATTTTAAGTTTTACATAATGATGAAATTTAGAAATTAGAATTATTTTGTTTATAAAAAAGGTTTTAAAGTTTTTGGGGTGTAAATATAATTTTGTAAAAGTTTTGGTGTTTATGTGTAAAAAAATCAAAATTAGTCTCTCAAAACCCTAATTTTGGCACAAAAGGACTACTATCGCAAACAGGGCCACATTATGGGACTAAAATAATAACCCGCCACTTTGTGGGACTAATTTTGCAAATACGCCACTTTGTGGGACTAGTCACGCGAAATTCCCGCTTTTTGGTATCAATTTCATCATCATACTTCCTTTTTTTTAACCAAACCAAATCCCTAACCAAACCTTAGGTTATAATGGATATATACTGACCAAACAAATCCACAACTATTGGTCAGATTTTCATTGTGGCTATTGGATGGCTAAATTATTTGTAGAGATCATGTGTCAGACAATGATTACCTTTTTCCAATTTTGATGAACTAAACTCTTGACGATTCTAGGTGATTATACTTACATGTGCTCGACCAAACCCCTCGGTTTTCATTTCTGGTATAGGATGGAAGCTTATTTATAGATTCTGGTGTCGAAGGATGATTTCATCTTTCGGTATAATTGCATCATCATATATTACATAACTTTCCAATCATAATGTATATGGACGCATGTTTAAGCGTAACTGCATGTTAGGAATTGGGAAAAAGCATTGCAAAAGTTTCAGTTTTTGAAAAGCTATTATTAATGTTAATATTAAATAACTGCTATTAATATTCAATTTTTTAATCTTAATCAGTTCTATATACATATTATCCATATGTACTAAAATATTTTTATAAGTAGGTGTAAAATAGAAATGCGTATAGCAGCGATACAAAAAAGGAGTGAAAGAACACATGTCTAATATACAATTTACGCCATCAATGGCATAAAACAAGTAACAAACAAAACCTTTGTGCCTTTGTCAATATATTAACACTAACTCGACAACCAAATATAGTGTATTCATGACATTCATATTATTTCAATATTATAACTTGACTATATCACAGTTCGAAATTCATTCATTTCACAATTCTCAAATCGTGCACTAAGATTTTCTTTGAAAGACATGTACTATAATTATTGGAATCTTGAATCATATACGACTTTGTAGAGAAGCTATCATCATTTCGTTCCACTACTGGTATGAGACAAACAATACTATAACTGTTACAAAGAAATGTTGTACATTACTTATTAATTTAGACAACTCAAATTTCAACGTAGAAAGGTGCATAAACCGCATAAGGGATGCAGTGACAAATTGCGCACGACATAAACCTGCCAAGGAAGAGCAAACACATATTGTAATGTTGAACTGCGTAGGTTGAATAAAACTTAAACTTAGAAAGGGATAAAATTTCAATAAAAGGTTTATGCAATCAATATCAAGTAATAAACTAACAAAACCCACATAATTTAAGATGATTAATAAATGTCAATCCAAGTCAATACTTTTTTTCGATCTAATGCCATTTTCAATATTGCAAATTTGCTCTCTTAGATTTTAAGAGATTGATTAAGAAGTGATAAAACCAAATGTGTAATTTCCTCTTGCTAAATCAATTGGTCTAATTTTGATCTTAAATCCATGATAACATAGATACTTATCACATAATTTATTTGTATTTAATTATAAAGATAAGTATTTTAGCATGATACTATTTTTAGTACTGAATCGGTTATCAATATATGTACCCTATGTCAATATATGTCAATGTCGTTTCTTTTATTTACCTAGATATTGTCAAAAGTTGTATGAAAATTCTATTGGTACTTCATATCATGGTACATTCATATAGGTTGATATTGTAGGAGACTTTTGTTTAAGGAAGACTTCATTTGATAAGAGTTTGACTGATTAGGGGTTTGATAGGATCTAGATTCTCTATTCCGCTTATTTCTGCATTTTACTGCTTGTGATAATTCATTGAGATTATGGACTGTGATTAATGTTTTATTTGAGTAATTGATAAGGAAATAAGTAATATTTTTTTTCTCGATTATATCTTGCTCTTAGGCTGCACTTATCTGAGTTAAGAATTTTGATTCCTTTTTTGATAAGGAAATAATCTTATTGATTGATCTGGTTTATGGATCGACTTTCGTTTTAAATATATTGAATCTATCTACTCTCGTATGAAATATTTGGCTCATTATTTTTAAGAAAAGGTTTTTGTGTAATTAGTTTACTTTATAGGATAGATTCATCTAAAAGGGTAAGGATATTAAAACCATAAAGTTATAAGGACTGCTACAATTAGGGGATATGATGTTGCGGAATTCACATAATTTATTGCAATGATGTTGCCTAGACATAGTGATGACTAAAAGTGTCATTCAACCTTTGAACGAATTATGTTTTTATCTTATGTTAGTAAAGGTTTGAGTTTTGGTTAATGAGTGATAAGGTTAAATTCTTACTTGGATTTTAGTATTGAGTGGATTTTTATGTTTTGTCGAGTATAAGGTTTATATATTGTGATAGAGTTGTCGACTTCCGGGTTGAAATAGAGTAGAGTGGTAATGTAGTGGTAACCTTGTTTGAACATTAGAGGGAGACTATGTGTTAGAGTAAAACTCGCATGAGTATAAGTCGCTTAACCATATTCAAAGAAGTTTGAAACTGTATGCAAAAGCCTAATGGAGTAGGACATTTGACCCAACCAAGTAAAAATATTATGTGTCTATTTATTGCTATCTGTAAAAGTTAAATCACGATTTCTTTATATGATTCAACGTATGTTTCAGAGTGAATAAACAACAAGCTTGTTTGAATCTTTCAGAGGTCATAAAAATATAAACTTTATTTTAACTCAACCAAGTTAAAATCTGTTGGATTTTGTTAATTGTCATCTTTAGTGTTCCAACTACTCTACTTTGTGTTACATGTAATCTGTTTCATTGTTATCATTGCACTTCGTTTGCATGTAAATATCTTACAAATGACTTCAGCTTCTTGGAAATTTCATCAGATTACCCTTTTTTTTATCGAACCAAATCCCTGACCAAACCTTAGGTTATTACTGCTATATACCTGACCAAACAAATCAACAACTATTGGTCAGATTTTCATTGAGGGTTTTGGATGGCTAAATTGTTTGTAGATATCATGTGTCAGAAAATTATTACCTTTTTTCAGTTTTGATAATTAAACTCTTGACCAATTCTAGGTGATTATACTTACATGTCCTAAATCAAACCCCTCAGATTTTCACCGCGGGTATAGGATGGAAAATACTTTATAGATTCATGTGTCAAACAATAATTTTCGCTTAGTTGGTATAATTGCATCATCATATATTACATAAGTTTTCAATTATAATGTATATGACCGCATTTTTAAGCGTAACTGCATGTTAGGAATTGAGAAAAAGCATTGCAAAATTTTCAGTTTTTAAAAAGCTACTATCAATGTCAATATTAAATAACTGCTATTAATATTAGGTTTTTAATCTTAATCACTTCTAGATACATACTACCTTTGTGTACTAAAATATTTTTATATGTAGATGTAAAATAGAGATATGTACAGAGCCGATACAAAAAAGGAGTGAACACATGTATAATTTAAAACTTACACCATCAATGGCATAAAAAAAGTAAGTAACATAGGGTTTTGTGCCTTGGCAATATATATTAACACTAACTCGACAACCAAATACAGTGCATCTCATGACATTCATATTATTTCAAAATTTTAACTTGATTATATCAGTGTTTAAAATTCCTGGATTCGACATATTTCAAACCTTACACTAAAATTTTGTTTGAAAGACATGTACTATAATAATTCAAATCTTGAACCATATACGACTATGTAGAGAAGCTATCATCATTCAGTTCCATTACTGATATGAGACAAACAACACATTAACTGTTACAATTAAATGTTCTACATTGATTCTTAATTTAGACAACTCAGATTTCAACGTACAAAGGTGCATGAACCGCATAAGGAATGCACCAACAAATCACGCACGACATACCTGCCAAGTAAGTGGAATAAAACTTAAATTTAGAAACGGATAAACTTTCAATAAATGATTTATGTCAATCAATATCAAGTAATAAACTAACAGGTACCACATAATTCAAGATAATTAATAAACTTACATGCTCTTACAAATTCAAGCCCTTTGTTCCATGTAATGGCGTTTTTATGGTCCCTAGATACACAAAAACAATATAACTTTCTCTCTTAGATTTTAAGAGATTGATTAAGAAGTGATAAAACCATTTTATTCTTGGTTTTGTCTAGCAAAACTTTGTGTAATTTCCTCTTGTTAAATCAATTGGTCTAATTTTGATCTTAAATCCATCATAACATAGATATTTATCACATAATTTAGTTGTATTTAACTATAAAGATAAGTATGTTTGCATGATATTATTTTTAGTACTGAATCGGTTATAATATATGTACCCTATGTCAATATATGTAAATGTCATTTGTTTTATTTACCTTGATATTGTCAAAAGTTGTATGAAAATTTTTTTTGGTACTTCGTAGTTCGTATTATGGTTTTGCTATTTATTTTTAGTCTTTTAATTTTTCTTGTTCATGGTATACTCGTATAGGTTGATATTGTAGGAGACTTTTGTTTAAGGAAGATTTGATTTGATAAGAGTTTGAGTGAATAGGTGGTTGATTTGATCTAGATTCTCGATCATGCTTATTTCTTCATTTTAGTACTTGTGTTAATCCTTTGCGATTAAGGATTGTGATTAATGTTTTGTTTGATTAATTGATAAGGAAATCAGTAATCTTTTTTATCTTGATTATATCTTGTTCTTAGGCTACTTTTATATAAATTAAGAATTTTATTCATTTTTGGTATCTTACATATGACTTCAGCATTTTGGTATCAATTTCGTGATCATATTACCTTTTTTTTTTTTTTAACGAACCGATTCCCGACCAAATCTTAGGTTATTACGGATATATACCTAACCAAACAAATCCACAACTATTGTTTAGAGTTTCAATGCGGCTATTGGATGTCTAAATTGTTTGTAGATATCATGTGTCAGACAATGATAACCTTTTTTCCAATTTTGATGAACTAATCTTTTGACCAATTCTAGGTGATTCTACTTACATGTCCTCGACCAAACCCCTCAGATTTTCATCGCGGGTATAGGACAAAAAATTGTTTATAGATTCTTGTGTCAAACGATGATTTCAGCATTGTCGGTATAATTGCATCATCATATATTACATACCTTTTCTATTTTAATGTACATAGCCGCATGTTTAAGCTTTGCCATATGTTAGGAATTGGTAAAAAGCATTGCAAAATTTTTAGTTTTCAAAAAGCTACTATCAATATTAATATTAAATAACTGCTATTAATATTCAAATTTTAATCTTAATCAGTTCTATATACATACTATCTTTGTGTACTAAAATATTTTTACATGAAGGTGTACAATAGAAATGTGTTCAGAGGCAATACAAAAAAGGAGTGAAAGAAGACATGTCTTATTTACCATTTACACCATCAGTGGCATAGAAAAGGTAATTAACGGAGGGTTTTGTGCCTTGGTCAATACATTAACACTAACTCGACAACCAAATATATTGTATCTCATGACAGTCATACAATTTCAAAATATTAACTTGATTATATCACTATTCAAAATTCATGCATTCAACGATTTTATAACCTTGCACCATTTTTCTTTGAAAGACATGAAGTATAATTATTCGAATCTTGAATCAAATACGACTTTGTAGAGAAACTATAATCCTTGGGTTCGATTACCGGTAAGAGACAAACAATACTTTAACCGTTACAAAAAAATGTTCTACATTAATTATTAATTTAGATAACTCAGATTTCAACGTAGAAAGGTGCATAAACCACATAAGGAATGAACCGACAAATTGCGCACGACTTCTACTTTCCAAGTAAGAGCAAACACATACTGTAATTAAACTGCGTAGGTGGAATAAAACTTAAATTTGGAAAGGGATAAACATTCAATAAATGGTTTATGTAAATCCATATCAAGTAATAAACTAACAGAAACCACATAATTTAAGATGAATAATAGATTTACACGCTCTTAAATCCATGTCAAGACTTTTGTTCCATCTAATGGTGTTTTCAGTTTGGTCCTTGGATACCCCAAAAAAATGTAACTTGCTCTTCTAGATTTTAAAAGATTGATTAAGAAGTGACAAAACCGTTTTATTTTTGGCTTCATGTAACAAAATGTTGTGTGTTTTCCTCTTGTTAAATCAATTGGTCTGATTTTGATCTTAAATCCATGATAACATAGAAAATTATGGGACTACCATTGGATCGGCCAGCATTGGGTTTGAGTTATTGAAGCTAATGTTTGTGTTAAGGGCTGGAGTGGGGTTAGCAAATCCAAATATGGGACTATCATTTGGTGCCAAATGTTCTTGTAGCATTGCATTATGAAAAGCTTGTACTTGAGGGTTTGCATTCAAGAAGGTAATAGTGTTCTGGTTATCGAGTCCAGACAGGGGATTATTATTTGGCACCAACTGTGCCTGCATAGGATATGCTTGGAAGTCAGCGTTGTAGTTATTAAAACCAAATTGGGAATTGTAATTTTGCATAGAAATTTAGGGTTGAGTTTGGTTCATGAAGGTCTGAGGGATGTGAGAGAAGTTGTGCCAGATAGAGAGATCGGACATAGAAGAAAAAATGTCGGATACATAAAATGTAGGCGGTAGTGACAGCGGCATAGCAGCTGAATTCGGGTTGTAAATCATGACAAGATCAGTTATGGGTACTGATGGAGCAGATGGACCAAACCCTATAGGCGGGTTTGGGATGAACATTTGTTGCATTTGTGCATCAGTTGGAGGACTTGGAGGATTTGAAGAGGGTTCTATGGCACACATGACAGTTTGGTAATGAGGAAGGATCTTGTTTGTTATGGTTCTATTCCATAAGGCCATCCGTGCAACAAACTCTTTTATTAAGAAAGCAAACAAAACGACTTCGCTAGAAGTGGGCAGTTGAGCCGTTTCATAAAAATTACATTTAAAATCATGATTTTTAACCCTTTTAAGTAACTAGGGTTACTTAAGGAAGTAAATCGTTAAGTTTTAATTTTCAAGTTCTGCCAAAATGGTTTTTTGAGCAGATCCCTTAGAAATGAAATGTGTGTATGTGTCGGTGCTCCAGTATGATGGTGTATATGTCGTCAAAACGGTGGAGAGGGTTTTTGTCTTGTTGAATTCATCTCTCATTAATTTTGTGGTCTTATTTGTGAGTGGGGTTTCATCTCCTTTTCACAAAAGGCCGTGTTAGCTTCTAATATATGATGAAGACGATTTACGGCTACATGTTCTTACCATTTATATAATTAGGTACTTTAGCACTAGAAAGCCCTAGCGAAATAGTCTTGAGACATATCTTGTTCTTGATTGGGGTAATATAGTGCTTTATATATTTTGAGCATTCTCGTGTTAAGAATTTTAAAGATTGCTATATTGTTGATAACTGGTTTTTATTTTATGTTATAAATAGCATTTCAACCTATTGACATGTACCCTTAAGATAACTTATACTAAAGGCATCTACTAAAATATGGGGGAAATGCTATTTATGCCTGCTACTCAAAATGTGTATTTACACCTTATGATTTCGGGTATTTATGCCTTATGATTTTGGGCATTGGCTTGGGACACAAACTCTACAAAGTTTTAATTAAAAAAACCCACCTTCAGCCCAAAAGTACTTAGTCGGCGCTTAATTGGGCTTTGCACTTATTAATTTTATTTGTTCGACAAATGTAGAAGAATTTTATGACACTTCTGAAAAAATGACATTTATACTGGTGCAGTTGATTATATAATGTCGTATGATAATGATATTTTGTTACTTCTTAATGCTACAAGAATAGTTAAAATAACATTTAGAAGTGTTATATACCAAATGTTTTCTCATGTCATTGTAAATGCAGGTAAATATTTTTTGGCTGCTTATGAGAGGTGATTAGAGTCATTATATAGTTCTACGGTGGCAATTGTAAACTCATCGAATGTTAGCTTTCGTTTTCCAATCAAATATTCTTTATTCATGTGGGGTAAAGGGGGTTCCAGAACTCATTATATCTCAATCTTGTTTACAAGCATCTTTCGCTTTTAACGGAGCAAAAAGAAATAAAAAATGAAATCATTGGCTCAAAGCAAAAATTAAAGAATTGGTTTATATATTTATTCCAAAAATTCTGGTTATATATAATTATCATAATTAGAATTGTTAGGTAGTGCGTAGTTCTGGTGACAAGATGAGATTAAATCATTTATCTTTACTTATATTTTGTGTGTTCGAATAATTTACTTTTTCGAACTTTTGCCAAACATGCGACTATAGCAGATTAATTCAGTGGTTATAATCTTAAAAAAGATGTTAGCACATTTTAAATTTGATATTGTTATATATATTGTACTTTTCACTGTATAATATATTGTATACTGTATTATATCTGTTACATATACCATATATACGTATATATGTTGTACTTTGCCCCCTCATGCCGAATTCCACCATCGAATTTGGACACATGTCAACACTTTTTGAAGTTGGTTTTGGCCTCAAGGGGAAAAGTGCTTATTTATCCATATTATAGGGGCAAGTTGCCTATAATAAAAGAATACGTGGCAAAGGGCAATCAGTGGCGTATTATAGGGGGTTTAATGCTTTTATCCCTGTAATGTTACCGATAGTAAATCGAATTAATAAAATTAAAAACTACTTACAAAATTTAAGATATAGGAATTAAAACTATACAATTACAAAAGAGATAAAATACAAAGCCGTTACGTATCAATCGGATAAAAAACTTTTTTTCGTCAATATGTAGATCGTACTTTGTCTCGAAATTATATAACTAGAAAATATTAAAGATGATATTGCACGTATAGTTAAGTAAAGGTGGATCTAACTAACAATCCATTCTGTACATCTTAAAGGCTCAAATGAAACTCTCTTGACAATTGTTCCACAATCCTTTTTATGATATAAGCAACTAAGTCTTGAAGTTGCTTTCAAAGTTTTAACTGTGAATAGTCTTAATTTCTTAAAAATCTAAGACGTGACAAGCACAAGTACATATAAGAAAATAAAAAATTATGTAATTTAGCATTATTTCAGAAAAATTTAAAACTAAAATTTGAATAAAAAAACTTAAGTTACTTTCTTAGCATAACAAGACAAAGATCTATTTTTTGGCAACTTATACAGAAATAACTAAGTACAATTTTCTTGACCTTCTCCAAAGTACAAGATTAATGTTGTAATTTGTCCGTAACATGCAAACACCTGGCGATGTGTTTGAAACTATAAGTTATTAAAGCTCTCTCGACTAGCTGTCAATTAAAAAACATCTCTTAAAAGTCATTTATTTTGAGGTTTTAAGTTAGATTTGTAATTTTTTTAAGCCATTTGGCAATCATCTAATCATAACTTAAATTCGCTGTTGTATAGTGGAATACGACCTCTAATCATATATATTCACATCTCAATATGCAATAAATATCCTTAGAGATCCCTTCTCAATTCGACATTTTTATTAGTGGAGGTGAAAACAATTTATAGATTGTTGAAGATCGTATACAACTTCAATACACAAAATGTTTGTATTTTATCTCAAAATGAGAAAAATACATATACAGTAGTACAATTGAAGACAACAATGTTAAATATAGATGCAAATCTTACCTTATTTTGACTAAGTATTAAATAATAAATGAGAATGCAGCAAAGCGTTGCGGAAGTTGTGCCTTGGAGAATATAGTATTATAACAACCTTCCCCAACGCTCTCATCCAAAGCGCCGGTAAACACAATGTTGACATTTTGCGAAATTGAGCCATCAATATTTGGATTCAGAACTAGATCCCAAAGTAATAATATGGATCCAGTCCAAACAAGATCTAAGACAATAATTAGGATCTAGTCCAAATCCTGCCCAACTTATCGGAGGATTAAAGAGCGAACAAACTCAAAAGAAAGGCAAAAGTCTATGAAAAATTAATTTGAAACTTCAAAAAATTATATTACACCAAAAAAGTTAAAAAAAACTAATCTTACAATAAATAAAAGGAAAACACAGAAAAATATAATTAACCTACAAATCAAAAATAAAGGGACTTCTTTTACAAAAAAAATTAATAAATCTGAAAAGAAAAACAACAAAAAATATAATAAAATAAGACAAAAATCAATGAATAAAAAATTATGTTACACCCGAAAAATAAAAACTAATCTTACAGTATTTTAAAAGAAAAGACCGTAAAAAATATAATAAATTACAAACCAAAAATAAAGGGACTTTTTTGAAATAAAAAATAATACACAAAATAAAATTAATAATTCTGAAAAGAAAAATAACAAAATATAATTTATCTCAGAAAAAGAATATTAAAGGAACCCCAACCCCCCCCCCCCCCCCCCCTCCCAAAACAAAAAAAAGCTGAAATAAATGACTGAATTTATATGTACCTACAATCATACTCAATTACAGCCTCTGCAAACTCCTGCAGCAGTCCTATAAGAGGCTATAGGTAGTGTTTTCATAACCGGACCGGCCCGGCCGGTAGAAATAGGTTAGCACGAAAATTAGAAAAAGAAAAGAAAAGAAAAAGCTTACAAAATGAAAATGATGAAAAACTGAAGAAGTTATGCGCGGCGATGGAGAAGACGAAACAAGTTGTCTGGGGTTTGTCAATCTAATTATTAAAAATAAAAAAGGGAAAAAGATAGTTCTAAATAGTGGAATACAACTCATTAGGCCAAGCCCACTTCCTATATTGTGGTCAAACTTATTCTTTTTTTATTTTTTATAATCTAGTCAAATTCTTAGTGATATTTTTTATAATCTCGCCTTACGCTTTGCCTTTTAAAACATTGATCTTCATATGACATTGTTATACGTTTTGTTGGGTAATTTCATAAGAATTGAGATGTTTTGTATTTTAGACTTTCACTTGGTTTGTATTACGATGTTATATGAATATAGTGTTCTCGTTTGTTAAGAGTCTTGAGACGTCTTGTGTTCGAGATTCTCACTTGATTTTTATTATGGATATTGTGTACTATTTTCATGATGTTCAATGTTAAATTGTTGTGAATTGTGATGACATATACATATATTTGAGTATAAAATTATAGATAGTTTGAGATGGAAGAAAATCGTAGTGTTGAGAAGTTATACCGGTTCGACCACTGGTTTGACCGGTTCGACCAGTAAAACCAGTAACCAGTGAGGCGGCCGGTTCGATTACCGGTCCGGTTCTGAAAACACTGGCTATAGCAAAATCAATTACACTCACAATTTACATTCAAGTGCAGCATTAAAGGCCAACTGTTTATTTATATTTACAAATATTTTGCCTATCACTAAAAAAAACAAGCTTTAGAAACGGGCAAAGCCGTTTCTAAAGTTCACTTGCCCGTTTCTAAAGCTCAATAGAAATGGGCGACCCATTTCTACCGCTCGTTTCTAATGCCTCCGTCTCTAGTGATTATTAGAAACGGGACACTGTTCCCGTCTCTACTTTTAGAAACGGAGAGGCCGTTTGTAAAAAAAAATTATTACAAACGTGTAAGCCGTTTGTAAAGAGGGAGGAACACTAGAAACGGCTTGCCCGTTTCTAAAGAGTGGTAACCTATACAAATGGGCTACCCGTTTCTAAAAATTAAAATTCCAAAATTACCCCTAGACTATTAGAAACTGCTTTGCCGTTTCTAAAAGGAAAACACGAAAAAAAAACGGGCAGGAGTATTAGAGACGGGCACCCCGTCTCTAATACTTGAAAAACGGGCAACTCGTTTTCTAGTATTAGAGACGGGGTGCCCGTCTCTAATACTCTCAAATTATTAGAGACGGGTTGCCCGTCTATAATAACCTCAAATTGATTTTTTTTTGACACTATTAGAAACGGTTTTCCGTTTCTAATACTCTCAGAGTACTAGAAACCGACAACCCATTTCTAATACTATTAAAAAGAAAATTATTGGCAGAAAATCTGCCAATAATAAATATTCATTAAAGAATATAATTAGGTGGTTAATAGTATCCATTTTTCAGTCAATTACTCTTAATTACCTACCATATTTGTTTCATAACAATTACAACATAGTATAAGTTAGATATGAGTTTTAATTATGATATAATGAATTAAATATAAATATTTTTTGAGAAATTAAAAAAACTATATCTATAAACTTCATACTATAAAATAAAGATAATTATAAACTTATAATTTAGAATAGAGATTAAAGGAAGAGGAGAGAATTTGATTGAGAGATGTGTATATGTATGAGTTTGATGTTTGAGAAAATGAAAAAGAGGAGGAGTATTTATAGATGAAAGTGAGACTATTAGATACGGCTCCCCCGCTTCCAAAAGTTTTCGAAACCTTTAGAAACGGCTTCCCCATTTCTAAAAGTATTTCAAAAATTTCGAAATCCCGCCGAAACCTTTAGAAACGGCTACCCGTTTCTAAAAGTTTTTAAAAAATTTTAAAATTCCGCCAAAAGTTTCAGAACATTTTTTAAAAATTCCCAAAACCTTTAGAAATAGCAAAGGGTTTTCAAGATTTTGTGAAAACCTTTAAAGGTTTTGGCAAGGTTTTCAAAAATTTCTTTAAAACCCTTGAGGTACGCAACTGTAAACTCGTCTTTTGTGAGTTTAATAATATTGTTGATTGCACATCTCAACAATGTTCATTAAGTTTGGCTTTAGTCCATCGGCGTAATAAATATCCTACAGATGATAGAACCCTTTGATGTTTAGAGTTCTCTTTCATAAATTTCTCTTTTCTCTCCATTTCAAAAATTAATAGATCCTTTGACATCATTCACAAAAATCAGAGAGAATTTTGTTTACTTCGGCCTCACATGACTCGAACAAAAAATTTCAAGAAACCATGTGTTAGATGAATATTCATGATCTGATGAAAACGTAATCAAACATTTGAGAGAATTTTTACTCATACCTTTGCTTTTCTAAGGTTTCAAAAACCTGTGAAGGCTCTTTGTACGTGTGCAATTTCTCAAACTTCTGGGATATCACAAATAAATTTTTGATTGAGGATATACCATTCTCACATATCTGCAACAACAAAAAAAAAAGAACATCTAATTTCCAAGATCTCACCAATATATTGACTCTTCATGCCAGTTATATTAGATCTTAGTTCCGACCAAAAGCAATAATTACAAATTATAATTATATGTAAGAGCACAAAATAAAGATATTTGTATTTACTCTGAGCCATAAGTTGTGTCTGTAATGCAAACCAAGGTGCAACGGTAAGAAAGAACAACTAACAAACAAAGACACAAGCAATTTAACGTGATTCGGACAACCGTCTTACTCCATGAGACTCTAGCACAAAAGTTTAAATAATTTTTTATATGATAAAATATTTGCACCCATAGGAATATACTATAAAATCTAAACTCCCTCTAAGGTTAAATGGCTATGAACACCACTTTACTTGTAATATCCTAGATTTTTTATAAATGTACCGTTCTTTATTCAAATTTCTATAACGATAATAGCATGATTTTAATTGGCCAAATATTTGTTTTAAACAAAATTAAATAAATATACCAATTCGCCTAATGGGTTTTTACTAGTATTTTATAATAGTCTGGGTCAAGTAATTCAAGTGTAATTATAAGAGTCCAAGATAAGCTGACTTATTAAAAGATTCCTATACGCATCAAACTTTAACCCTTATAATTATGCAGATATTGAGGAGTTAAGGGTTTACACTTTCTTTCTTTTCCTGCACGATCTCTCTCGTCTTTTACTTTCGGTTTTGTTAGATCTTAAAGTCAATTATTTTTACTTTTAAGTAGTAAATCGTGTTACCTAGTCTAGACAGGTAAAGAGACATTAAAAATAAAGACAACAGATTTTTAACGTGGTTCGGACTTCGTCCTACATCCACAAGGCTTTCCCCCAAGAAATATTCAAACCTCTTTCACTGATCAAAAGTTGTTTCAACTACTGGTTGCTTTACTTCAACACTTAGACTCCCTCTAATGTCGGACACCAATAGAATACTTTTATCGCTACTCCGTTTGAACCCGTAAGACCAAACTCCCGTATGATCTTCTTATGACGAAGCTTCCAAGCGGCAATGGACATACGTATAGACTCCCTCTAACTGGTGCAATCCTTTCCCGTTGAACTCCCTTCAGCTTTTGTTCGGCTTGTAACGTTCTTGATTGAAACCAAGTATGAAAACTAAGGAATATCAAAACAACGAACACCTTATGATCTATATCATTATACACGAGTGTTCTAAGTTCTAAACCTAGATTTTCTACTATTTATAGGATAGGCCTCCTTAGAAGATAAGTCTTGTGCTTGAAGTCTCCTACTCCAGTCGGGACTCGTATCTTCCTAAATTATTCGGAATCTTTCCTGTTGATAAGCTCTCTTGATCTTCGTTATCTGCATACAAGGAAACAACAAATTCTTTCAATAGGAAGCTTGTTAGACCGGATAGAAACAAGTAGTAGATAAAGATTTAGTTTCCATAAGATATGAAAGATATTACTAAATCTAATCCTACTCTATCACAACTTACCAAAAATCCCTTTCCTTATAGAATTCTATTCCCATGCAAACTCAAGGAACTGTATGGTAACTAAAATACATGCAATTTTCCTTAAAATAAAATACCAAAACTTGTAAATCAAAACATACGGACTCACGGTCCTAACAATCTCCCCCAATTGACTAGTTTTGGCAAAAACATTTAAACCCTGGAAAATTCAAGTATGCTGCATAAAACTGTTAGATGAAAAACATACAAGCAAAAGAAAGTCCTCCAACCAGTCTAGACAGTTATCAAAACTTGTTGCAACAGGCAATGCAACATCCACAAAACCAACAAAATAAACTAAGTACTAGTTCATAAACTGAAATAAACATGACAGAATAAGATAAAGTACTAAGTTCAAGCGGAAATAAAAGCAGAAAATTAAATAGTTCATAAAAACATCAAATAAATGAGCAGATCTCCCCCAATCTCATTGCTCTCCCCAGACTTCCAGCATCCAACCTGTTTTCCTTTCTACTCCCCCATTTAGCTAGAACCAGTCAAGACTTGTTCGCAATCTTGGCAAGCGACTCTTTCATGGACTGTAGCAATTCAATCACTCGGGTGAGTTGGGACTCTATGTTGTCTAGACTCCCCGTGGGAATAGAGGTACCAGCTTCAGCACCAGCAGGCTGGGAGGAAGGCTGTGACAAAGCAACGATAAGATGTGCAGCAACTCGTAAAGCATTTGGCTTCTTTGTTATCTTGTCTCGGGTAACTCGAATATCCATCTGGGCAGCGAGTGCACGGTAGATCAGGGACGGATATTCAAGTGTCATCTTGATGGATTGATCAAAGGCCTCCAGGCAAATCTGCTCGAAAATCAGTTTTCCCAGATTAATGGGAGCGTTTGAGCTAATGCAGAACAAAACCGAAGCAGTAAGATGATTCAACGTAGAAACATGGGACATGGGGAACCAATTTTGAATCATAATACTATAAATCAAACCATACCATGGGGTAAGCGATCCTCGAATCAGATTACCTTTATGACGCCAGGGGCTGTTGGTGAGAGTAGTCACGACTACATTCATGTCAGGCTCTGGTTGCATTTCTGATTCGCAATCAGTCTGGACATCCGGAGTTCCAAGATAAAGATTTAGTATTGTCGGGCTGAATTGGAAGATGTGACATTGGACAAACACTGAAAACTCCTTCGCTGAAACCGTAACTCCAAGTTGTGTATCCAAGTTAGCATAGAATTCGTAGACAATGCGTGTAATGAACGGTTGGACTCGGCGTGTGGACTCAAGAAACCCCCGATGCTCCAGAAGCTCAATGACCCCACATGGTGCATAAGAGCCCTCATGCAGTGGAACCTCCTACACCGGAACACGGTCAAAAATCTTTTTGTACTTCTGTTTAGCCTAGGCCGTGTAGAACCGATCAGAGTAAGCCGAACCTACAACAAATGGCTCATCGGAAGGTGGGACCCTTGGACAAACTCCATAGCCACCATCAGCATACTCTTCAGCGGGTTCCTCAATCTCAACATCCTTATCATTATCACCCGTAGCAGAAGGTGATTCTTTTTCTCATTGTGGATATTTTCGGACCGGACTGGATGATGAATCAGACACATCACTAGGGGTAGATCCCACAGCACTAGCAGCATCAGATACCGTCTTTTGGAGACACTTTTTGGCGATGGATTGCTTTCGCCTACTTGCACGAGTCGTGACGCCAGTCGCGACTTTGGTAGAGACAGGTGAGGCCTTTTGGCAAGCAGGAGTACATTGTGAGGGTTGTGCCTTTTGTTTGCCCTTTGCAGCAGCAGATTGCTTGCGAGAGGGTTCAGGATCATTAGCCTGTGAAGAATGTGATAGTGATTGAACAGGCGGTGTCGAGACCCTGGGTGGTGACTCATAATGTGGGGGTGAGGAATCTCGTGGAGGAGAAGATTCCGGTTCCCTTATTGAAAGAGCAAGGGACAGTGAGTCAGACTGTGCCGGTGGTGATTATGGTAGTGGCTGAACATCACTCGGTGGCGGTGGTGCGGGGGAGGATGTGCGTTTCTTCTTTGCATACCGTTTCGGAGGTGGACAACATCCGGTGGAACTCGAACTTGTAGTGGCACCGGTGCAAGAACCTCCTCTTGGCGGTCGTCAGTGGAGGAGTCACGGCTGGGATCATGAAGTGATGGTGATCGAGATGTACCTCCTATTTTCTTAATTTTCACCATGGTTAAATACGAGAGAGAAAAGAAAGATGGTGATAAGAGCAAGATAATAAAATAAAAGATTATGAGATAGTGATAGGAGATAGACGAGATATATATATATATATAATGTGTAAGAAGCTAAGGTCAAATCAATCTCAAACTCTATCAAAGAGTTTCCATATAGACTCAACTTCCAAGAAAATAGGAAACAGATTCACACAATCACACAGACACTCTATCCAAAAGATTTGAAATCACGCGGTATAAGATTTTGGCGGTCGAAACTGCCATAATTAAGAAAATCGGATTAAGAGACAAATATTCGGATAAAATAAAAAGATTCGCAGCACTTAAATAAAATAAAAGCTTTAAACAAACAAAAAGAAACTCATCAAGTGCCACACAACTCACCGAGAACCTGATTTACCTAGTTTGAGTGTTTTGCACAGAACACCCTGTCATGATAGCTTCAGCGACTCGTTCACAAACAGTCTGTCCGATGCTTTCTTATTTACCAGATAATCACAAAACAATGTGTGCTTGAATTCTCATGTATAATATATGATGAAGAAGAAGAGAATTTGAAAGGGGCAACAACTGTAACAAGATAAATCTATTTTCAAACTAGACAATTGCACCTTAACACACATATTTGAGCCTTTCTACAAGGAGGTTGCTTTCGCTCATGGACTTTATGTAGAATATGGTAGCTCTTTTTCAATGTGTGAAGACCGTGGGATAAAAAATAAAAGCTTTCACACATATTCTATGAGTTTAGGCAGCTTTTTCGTCCTTTTATTTTTCTTTTGAAGCTCATGAATCTTTTCGGCTCACATTCTCTTTTCTCTTTCTTTCATACTCTTTTGCACATTCAAACAACTCTTATTATGTTCAATTCTTCTTCTTTTGATGTGTGAGGTAGCAAAAGTGGATTTTTATCCAAGTCAAAGAGAATAAACAAATAAAAACAAAAATTGCCCGTTGCAAAATCCTTCGATATCACATATTTAACTGGGGGAATAGAAGCATTGAGTAAGTAACACTGGTCAGATCGAGCTCCGAAACAAACTGCTATGATAATTCTGCAGTATGAGTCATGACAGTTAGTTCGACAAAAACAAAAAATCCCAGTTAAATCAGGTAAGCGACAGACTTAGTGATGGCAAATGCCAAGAGACTTGTTGAAGGTCTCAAAACATTGTGAAACAGGTGCCTTTAAGAACATATCCATAGAATGTCTCTCTGTCGCGACTAGCTTAATGACTACAGTTCTAGACTTTACCAAATCACAAATGAATTGGTGCCATTGATTCATCTGCTTTGTGCATGCATGGTGAACAGAATAATTTGCAATGTTGAAAGCATGATTATTCTCACATGATTCAAGTAGTTCATTAATCATACTTCCATAGTCTTTAAGCATATGTTTCACTTCATCAATATTCAAAACAATGATAGATTCATCATTAGATAGGCAAATAAAGCTGCCTGTCATGCTATGAAAATCACACAAATTGATAAAGTTTCAAGTTATCACAGGAGATTTCAACTCTTTAGCAATTCCAAAATCAACAGAGTAAATGGAAGAATTATGAACAGATTTGGAACACAAAAATAGCAAATTAACATCTCTTTGATTATCCTGCATAATACATAAGTTCATCAGTTTACTAAATATGGGAAGATTAAAAACATTCAAAGTGTAATTAGTAAACTGTTTAGTAGGAAGTCGTGACTACATCAGTGTGTAGCAATTCTCGGCGGTCCGCTTTCCTGTAAATACACAAAGATTCTGATCATTAGTGACATGACCTCCTCCTTGAGAGAAGATGGCACACATATTTTGGTCACACAGTTGACTAATGCTAATCAAATTGTGTTTAAGACCAATGACATGGAATACATTATAAAGCATTGGAAACCCTTTGATATTGAGTGTCCCTTTTCCAACAATTTGACCATGTTTACCATTTTCAAACTTAACTGTTCCCTTAGGATCAATCACATAGTTAGTCAAAAGGTCTTTGTTCCCTGTCATATGATGTGAACATGCACTGTCAAGATACCAACAATTAGGTGAATCATTATATGCAGAAGAAAATGCAAAGTAATCATTAAAACGTTTCACCCTTGTACGGTATGATGTCTTAGCTTCCTCTCCAGAGACATTTACACTTCTACTTTTTTGAGTCTTCCTTGCTGTTGAGACTCGATGCTTAACTGGCTTTGGTATTATGTGCTAGGATGAATTTTTCTTGACTTTTGGACAGTTTGGACGAATATGTCCTTCAATACCGCAGTTGTGACACACTGGAGTGAACCTGTGATCAGAAACATGAGATCATGAGTGATTTTTATCATGTGCACTTCTTACCTTCTCACTTTTCATGAATGAAAAACTAGAATTCTCCCTATTTTGAAAATCCTTTGAAGGATAACCGTATGGTCTAAAGAAATCTGACTCATGATCTGTTTCATTTGATTCAGACTTCTGGAGAATCTTTTGAACATTATCGAGCTCCTTTTGAAGATCCTTGTGCAAACCCTCATACCGGCGAATAGACTCTTTAGCTTCTTGGACTTCAATTTTGAGAGTTTTAACTTCTCTTCTGAGATCAAAGTTTGCTTGCGTAAGTTCAATAACCATCTCCGGAAGAAGATCAAAACCAGATAGTATGAAATCGCTTTTGGATTCAAGGAAATCTTCATATTCTGTCTCTGATTTAGCATCAGGGTCGTCTTGATCTATCGCGACAGACTAAGAGTCAGCATCAACGATGGAAGAGAACGCAAAGATCTCTCCTTTTCCTAGATCATTCTCATCCTCATTTGACTCGTCATCACTCTTCATGGATATCATCACTTTGCTTTCAGAGTTCTCAATTGAGTCATCTTGATCAGTCGAGACTGGATGAGAGTCAAGACAGGTAATGGAAGAGAGTGCAACGTTTGCTTTATTTTTTGGTTCTTCCTCTCCATCTTCCGATTCGTCGTCACTCCAAGTGGTAATCATTGCTTTGTTCTTGTTCTTTGGAACTAGATTCCCACAATCAGCTTGAATATGACCAAAGCCTTGACATTCCCTGCATTGAACACCTTTTCCCATTCTTTTGACACTAAGATTATTAGCAGCAGAAGTGTATGATGAATTCGATGAATTATCAGAGTTTGAGGGATTTGTGTTCATACCTTTCTTTTTCCATGATTTTGGAAATTTTCACATCCCTTTGGTCAGAAAAGCAATGGTTTTCTCAAAATCCTCCTTTTCTTGGTCTTGAGCTTGATCTTTAACTTCAGATTTCAGAGCAACTCCCTTTTGAGTAGTACCATTCATGTTTTTCTTCATCTCAAAGGTGGCAAGTGCTCCCATTAACTCCTCAAGTGGTAGATTTTCGACATCTCTTGATTCTTCAATAGCCTCGATTTTCATGTCAAATCTAGCTGGCAATGACCTGAGAGTTTCCTGGACAAGCTTTGCATCATTATAATCATCTCCAAGAAAGAAACCTTCGTTTGCAGTGTCACAAAGTTTGGCATTGACGCGCAATGGTCTCATGCTACTCCATCTTGAGTTCTTCAAATTGCGTTCCAAGGATTTGCCTCTTTGATCGCTTTAGCGATGTTGTTCCTTCATGAGAAACTTGAAGAATGTTCCATGCATCTTTGGCTGATTCACATGAGAAGACGAGCTTATATTGATTGAGGTCGACTCCATTAAGTATTGCATCGAGTGCGATGGAGTTGTAACTCGCTTCAAGATCCTCTGCATCCGTTCGGTCAAGTTCGTCCTTGGATTTCCCATTCTCTCCTTTTGGTTGGACCCATCCTCTAAGAATGCTTTTCCAGGCCTTCTGATTTTCTCGTTTGATGAAGGCTTTCATCCGAACTTTCAATATGAGTAATTAAACTCATTAAGAAGCGGCGGCTTTGATGTAGACGTTCCTTCAACGTTTTGTGCCATCTACAAGATCTAAACCCTTACACGATCTCACCAAAAACAGTGACAATCTCTTGATGCCAATTGTTAGATCTTAAAGTCAATTATTTTTACTTTTAAGCAGTAAGTCGTGTTACCTAGTCTAGACAGGTAAAGAGACAGTAAAAATAAAGACAAAATATTTTTAACGTGGTTCGGACTTCGTCCTACATCCACGAAGCTTTCGCCCAAGCATTCAAACCTCTTTCATTGATCAAAAGTTGTTACAACTACTGGTTGCTTTACTCTAACACTTAGACTCCCTCTAATGTCGGACACCAATAGAATACTTTTATCGCTAGTCCGTTTGAACCCGTAAGACCAAACTCCCGTATGATCTTCTTATGACCAAAATTCCAAGCGACAATGCACGTACATATAGACTCCCTCTAACTGGTGCAATCCTTTCCCGTTGAACTCCCTTCAACTCTTGTTCGGCTTGTCACGTTCTTGATCGAAACCAAGTATGAAAACTAAGGAATATAAAAACAACGAACACCTTATGATCTATATCGTTATACACGAGTGTTCTAAGTTCTAAACCTAGATTTTCTACTATTTATAGGATAGGCCTCCTTAGAAGATAAGTCTTGCGCTTGAAGTCTCCTACTCGAGTCCGGACTCGTATCTTCCTAAATTATCCGGAATCTTTCCTTTTGATAAGCTCTCTTTATCTTCGTTATCTGCACACAAGGAAACAACAAATTCTTACAATAGGAAGCTTGTTAGACCGGATAGAAAAAAAGTAGTAGATAAAGATTTATTTTCCATAAGATATGCAAGATATTACTAAATCTAATCCTACTCTATCACAACTTACCAAAAATCCCTTTCCTTATAGAAATCTATTCCCATGAAAACTCAAGGAATTATATGGTAACTAAAATACATGCAATTTTCCTTAAATAAAATACCAAAACTTGTAAATCAAAACATACGGACTCACAGTCCTAACAGGTTTTTCTCGGCGCCGTCTTCTTTTCTTCTTCATGCATCACGTAGAACGCTGCCCTTTATTTTTTTTTTTAAGCATTGATAATACATGTATCTTGTTGAATTGGAATTATGTGCATAGTCATTAGTAAATAGTTGGAATGGTCTCACGGTCACTACAAACTTCAAGGCTTTTGCCAGCATTTTGAAACGCTGGCGATTAAGTACCAGCGATGTAAAAATCACCGGCAGGGCGCTGGCAGAACCAGTGTGGGTAAAACCTATGCCAACGAGTTTTATGGTCGTTGGGTATGGACCATCTTTTACTAACAACAATAAGGCACAGGTAAAACTATTAAAAAACGTTGGCTAATGTAACTTTACCTGCTTTCTCGAGAAGTTGGCAAAACTTTTAAACATCGTTATGTATTATCTCTCTAGGAATACAGGCCTGAATTATTTATCCAGCAAAACAACCCTGGCATTTGTACATTTTTCTTATTTTGACGTTATTTTTGCCTGCAATTAAATTCATAATTTATTAAAACCATTGCAATAAATTATTGTTCTCACAAAAATTATTTCCCAAGAATCAAATCCCAATATAAAGAAGACAAAAACATATAACCTTTTTTGAAAAGTGTAAACAAATAATAAAAACATGAAAAAGACAATCTTTGACTAAAATATTTCCAAAGAAAAGAATAAAGACAAAATCAAATAAAATAATCGAAATGCAAAAAAAAAATTAAAATGTAATCAATCTAAAACAGAACAGCAGAAAAACAAATACAACAGTAAACATTATAAACTAACAAAAATCTGAAAAAAAAATTGAAATATAATAAATCTTCAAAAAAGAATATAAAAAGACCAGTAGAAAATGGTAAAAACTCCACAAATATAAAGAATAAAAGGAAAGCTAATCTAAAAAATTAAATTAGAAAATCAAAGAACTAACAAAAAATCTAAAAGAGAACAAGCGGAAAACAAATATAGCAGGGAACAAAACTAACAAAAATCTGAAAAAAAAAATGAAATATACTAAATCTTCAAAAAAGAATAAAAACCAAAAGAAAATTTAACAACTCCGCAAAAATACAGAATAAAAGGAAAGCTAATGTAAAAAATTAAATTAAAAACAATCGAAGAACTAACAAAAATTTAAAAACAGAAAAAAAAAAACCTAAAATATAACAAATCTGAAAATCAAGAATAGAGGAAAACCTAAAAAAAAATGAAATTCTAAACTTGAAATCTTATTAAAAAGGGCTAATTGCAGCAAACCCCCCAAACTATGGGGGTCAGAGCACTTTACCCCCCTGAACTATGAAAATGTGCAAAATGCTCCCCAAACTATTGGTTTTTGTGCTATTTTTCCCCTGAGTCGTTGATCAACCGTTTCATTTTGGACACGTGTCTAAGTTTTTGTCCGTCAGATTTGACATCAGGGGGTAAAACGCATAAAATTGAATAGTTCAGGGGTATTTCACACCAAACGATAGTTCAGGGGGTAAAGTGCTCTGACCCCCATAATTTGGAGGGTTTGCTGCAATTAGCATTATTAAAAATCTGAAAAATAAAATCGAACTCGAATATATGTGACGGTATCGATATGCACCAATGAATCATTTACTCCAAAGATGTGTGCACCAAACAGGAAAGTACAGAAAATCAAAGTTCCCACAACATGGATTTGCAATTAAAACATCACTCTTAGAAGCATAGTGTCCAGGTTTGAAGACTCCAACATATGCAATCAATTTGCAATTTCAAGCCGGTGAGCAGACTTCAAAATCATATGGAAAATGACATTGGAACGCAAAACTCAATATATCAACAAGAAAACAAAAAAAACGTAACTAAGAAAGCCAAAGAATTCACCTTGAAGTAAGGTGGAATGATTTTCCTTGGCCATACCCGTGGATACTTGTCACAAAATGATACCAAAAGTTGCCGCAAACACTACGCAAAATGAGAGCAATAAAAAACCAGCACAACGCAATTAGAAATATAAAACTTTTATGCACTCTGTGTCTTAAATCATTCAAATATACGCAAATCTGCGTATTATTATGTAATTATTCTGTAAATATTCTTGATTATTCTTTTTCCTTATTTTGTACTATTTTCCTTTTCAGTCCTTATTCTTTTGTATAGCTGTCTCGGGGCCCCAACTATATAAGGGCCATTAGGATCTTTTTGCAATAACAGTTCATTCGTCTCTTTTTATCCGCCTCTCTCTAAAACCCTAAATATGTCGCTATTGTCTCTCACTAAAATTGCTCTGCAAATCTGAGCGATCTGCTTGAATTCACATGGTATCATTCGTTAGGAGTGATCGATCCGCCTTTCCACTGCTAATTTCACTCTATTTTCTCTGCGAAACTCTTGTTCGCATCTCGTTTTTTCTGCGCGATTGAGTTTTTCTTCACGATTTTTCTGTTTTCTGCTGATTTTCTGTGCAAATCTTCACTTTCTCTACGGATCTACGGTTTTTCCTTACGGATCTCTCGGTTCTCTTTGATTTCCGTTTGGATCTACCGTTTTTCACTGATTTTTCACCGATCCGTTCAAAATGTCTGCTGATCCGTCAACTGGTAGTAAAAATCCGAGCGAAGACTCGTTCTCTGTCTACTTCCTCAGTTCACAGGACTTTACCGGTGCCTCCATCGTCGGTGACGTTCTCAAAGGCCAAAACTACATCTCTTGGTGCAAAGGCATCGAAATGGCTCTCAACATCAAAAACAAAATCAAATTCATAGACGGTACACTGGCGATTCCGGAGGATGCTTCACTGCGTGTTTGCTGGACTAGGGCAAATAATCTTGTTTTATCCTGGCTCCTAAACTCAGTTTCAAAGGAACTTCGCCACAGTCTCCTTTATTTCACAACCGCACTTGAGGTATGGCAAGAACTCAAACTCAGGTACGCTAGAACCGATGGTTCCTGTGTTTACCAGTTACAAAAGTCTATATCTATGATATCTCAAGGTGATTCCTCTGTGACTGCCTATTATAACCAGTGTTTTCATAACCGGACCGGCCCGTCCGGTCAAACCGGTTATACCGGTGTCCGGACCCTTGGCCGGTCCGGTTAGGCTTAAAAAACGAGTCACGAAACAACCCGCTTTCAATCGGAAAAAATCGGTCTAAAACCGGAACCGGTGGGCCGGTCGAAACCGGTTCGCCCCCTCAATTTAAAAAAAAAAAAAGCTTCAAATATTACAAAAACGCCCCTAATTTGTGAGATGTTTCAGCATGGCCATTCACGAGACACATACTGCAAAAATTACTGAGAAGAAGGCCAAGCAGGAACGAATAGAAAGAGCTCGAGGTTTCTGGAGTAAGTTTGGAAATAAATATGTTGAAAGAAATAGGTTAGCACGAAAATTAGAAAAAGAAAAGAAAAGAAAAAGTTTACAAAATGAAAATGATGAAAAACTGAAGAAGTTATGCGCGGCGATGGAGAAGACTAAACAAGTTGTCTGGGGTTTGTCAATCTAATTATTAAAAATAAAAAAGGGAAAAAGATAGTACTAAATAGTGGAATACAGCTCATTAGGCCAAGCCCACTTCCTATATTGTGGTCAAACTTATTCTTTTTTTATTTTTTATAATCTGGTCAAATTCTTAGTGATATTTTTTATAATCTCGCCTTACGCTTCGCCTTTTAAAACATTTATCTTCATATGACATTGTTATACGCTTTGTTGGGTAATTTCATAAGAATTGAGATGTTTTGGTATTTTAGACTTTCACTTGGTTTGTATTACGATGTTATATGAATATAGTGTTCTCGTTTGTTAAGAGTCTTGAGACGTCTTGTGTTCAAGATTCTCACTTGATTTTTACTATGGATATTGTGTACTATTTTCATGATGTTCAATGTTTGTTGTGAATTGTGATGACATATACATATATTTGAGTATAAAATTATAGATAGTTTGAGATGGAAGAAAATCGTAGTGTTGAATAGTTTTACCGGTTCGACCACTGGTTCGACCAGTAAAACCAGTAACCAGTGAGGCGGCCGGTTCGATGACCGGTCCGGTTCTGAAAACACTGATTATAACTCTTTTCGCACTGTTTGGGATGAATTCGTTAGTCAACGCCTTGTGGTTATTTGCTCGTGTGGACACTGTACTTGCGATGTCAATAAGTCTATGCTTGAACTACAACAACATGACTGTGTATTGGCTTTCTTAATTGGTTTACATGACTCATATACAGCTGTGCGTAGTCAGATTCTACTCATGTCCCCTATGCCTTCTTTATCTAAAGCTTACTCTGTGCTTTTACAAGAAGAAAATCAACGGGCTTTATATTCTACACATTCAGTTGATCCACTTGCTATGTTTACTAGGGGTAAACCCTTTACTGATGGTCAAAACAAACTTGGGAACACTAATGTGCGTTTTAATAAGCCCTCTAATGGTAAGGATAAGAAGAAATTAAAGTGTACCCACTGTGGGTACACTGGCCATACTGTAGATAGGTGCTATCAAATAATTGGTTATCCACCTGGTTGGGATGGACCAACTCGTTAAAGGTCTATGCCTTTATCTCACTCTGTTAATTCTGCAACTAGTACTGATGCTTTACCTAGTGGTGTTACAGACCCTGCTGCTGCTCATAATCAGACTCTTTTTGAACAATTCTTGGCTTTTGCTAACTCTCAAAATTTGACTCGTCCTGTCTCTCAACCTGGTCCACCTATTCAACACTATGCAGCAACCACCTTGGCTAGTAAATCTGCAGTTATTGCTTTATCTATTTTTAAACATGCCTCTAGAACTGCTAATGTCTGGATTTCGGATACTGGTGCCACTGACCACATGATTAGTCACCCTAATTTTTATTCTTCTCCACCTAAAAGTACTCATATTGTCATTCATTTATCTAATAATAGCACTACCATTGCCACTTTAATAGGAGATGTTTTTGTTTCTACTGATCTTACACTTAAAGATGTGTTATGTCCCTGACTTTACATTTAATCTTGTCTCTGTTTCGAAATTGACTGCTTCTTGTCAATTATCTGTACATTTCTTTTCATCTATGTGTGTTTTGCAGGACATCATCAGGAGGAAGACGATTGGTTCTGCTAAATTGCAGAATGGTCTTTATATTATTGAAATTTCTGTTCCTTTTACTAATAATAAGCAATGCAGTTTGCATTCTACTTCATGTAATTCTTCTACTACTACAGATGCCTTATGGCATCACAGACTGGGTCATCCCTCTTTACATACACCGGCATCTATACCTTCTATTACTCTGTCTAAAACTAACGATAATAAGCCTTGTGATACTTGTCATTTTTCAAAACAAAAGAAGTTATCTTTCAATGAAAGTGCTACTGTCTCTCATGCCCCCTTTGATCTTTTGCATTGTGATGTGTGGGGGCCATTCTCAATGGCTTTACATGATGGATTTAAATTTTTTTTTAACTGTTGTTAATGATTTCTCGAGATGCACATGGGTTTTTCTTTTGAAACATAAATCTGAAGTGCAAATTAAACTAACTGTGTTCTATAAAATGGTTGAAACTCAATTCTCCTCTAAGATCAAAGTTTTAAGGACTGACAATGGCACAAAGTTTATTATGAAGGATTTCTATGAAAATTTTGGAATTTTACACCAAAGAAGTTGTGTGGAAATACCCCAGCAGAATGGTCTGGTAGAAAGAAAGCACCAACACCTATTACAAGTAGCTAGGGCCTTAAAATTCCAGTCTAATGTTCCTCTAATTTATTGGAGCCACTGTTTATCTACTGCAGCTTTTATAATAAATAGATTACCCTCTAAGGTTACAAATAACAAGTCTCCTTATGAGTTACTTTTTCAAAAACCCCCTGATTACAATGTGCTTAAGTGTTTTGGTTTTAAATCTAGCAACAGGTAAAACTTTGATTTGCAGAAACATTGTGTTCTTTGAGACTATATATCCTTTTAAACTTAATGATTCTGTTGCAACTAACCATGGACAAGACAAGCCTACAGTTTGTCAAGAGTCTTTTATTACATTGCAAGATCAGTTTGTTCCTTCCACACAAGTTCACTCTGCACCATTGCCATCTACTGATGTTCCAACAGATGAAGAGTCCCACATTGCTACACCAAACTTGTCAAATGCACAGGATGCTTACCCTTTACATCCTGCTCTTTCTTCCACAGATGTTACTGCCTCAAGTAACCCTGACTCTACTCCCTTACCTTCCTTACCACATACTGTTGATTCTCCTGATATTGATTCTGAATTGTCTCCTGCTCATGTACCTGATACTACTCATGTAGATACTGTTCCTCATGTGCATGATGCCCCCTCTAGAAAATCTACTAGACATGTTGTCCCCCCTGCATATTTACATGATTATGATTATGAATTGCCAACATTACAACATAAGAGCAATGTTTCCTCCAAATCTAAGGTTATTAGGTACCCTCTGTGCTCTTACATGTCCACTGATCATTTAGGTACATCTCATAAAGTTTTCTCTACTTCTGTGCAACATATCACTGAACCTAAAAGCTATAAACAAGCTTGCAAACTTCATGAATGGCAGCAGGCCATGAAAAATGAAATTGATGCTTTAGAACAAACTAAAACTTGGAGTCTTACTGATCTTCCACTTGGCCAAAACTGCATTGGCTGTAAATGGGTTTTCAAAATTAAGTTGAAATCCGATGGCTCTATTGAAAGATATAAAGCTAGATTAGTCGCCAAAGGTTATAATCAAGAGGAGGGATTAGACTACTTTGACACCTTTAGTCCTGTAGCTAAACTCACTACTGTCAGGGTTCTCCTAGCCTTAGCATCTTCTCATAATTGGCACCTGCATCAACTAGATGTTAACGCATTCTTACATGGTGATTTGGATGAGGAGATTTATATGACTCCTCCTCCTCCAGGATATTTCTCTCACAGTAAAAATAACGTTTGTTTACTCAAAAAGAGTCTCTATGGCCTCAAACAAGCCTCTAGACATTAGTATAACAAACTTACATCATACTTAGTTGCATTTGGTTATACACAAACTATCTCAGATTCATCTTTATTCACTAAAAATACTTCTTCTTCCTTCACTGCTTTGTGCATTTATGTTGATGACATTATTTTAGTTGGTAATGATATGCATGAAATTTCAAAATTAAAATCTAATTTACATGATGCTTTTACTATTAAAGATCTTGGCCCTTTGAAATACATATTAGGGATAGAAGTTGCAATATCTAAAAAGGGTATCACATTGTGCCAACGCAAATATGCTTTAGATATCTTAGAAGAATCTGGTTATTTACATTGCAGACCTATATCCACTCCTATGGATTGCCACATTAAATTGCAAAGTGATGATTCCTCTGGTTTATTGAGTGATCCAACAGTTTACAGAAGGCTTGTTGGCCCTTGCTATACCTTACAATCACAAGACATGACCTTAACTTTAGTATCCAAAGTTTAACTCAGCATATGGCTCACCCCAGGTAAGGGTCTCTTTTATCCAACCAAATCTGAATCTCACCTAAAGTCTTTTTGTGACAGTGATTGGGCGAACTGTCCTGATTCACGACGAAGCATAACTGGCTATGCAGTCTACCTTGGTGACTACCTCATCTCATGGAAGGCCAAGAAACAGCCCACAGTCAGCTGCTCTTCCACCGAAGCTGAATACCGAGCATTAGCCTCAACCACATGCGAAGTTCTCTGGCTCAATCAACTCCTTACCGATCTTCACATCATTCAAACACGAGTACCAATCATCTTCACAGATAGCAAGAGTGCAGCCTGCATTGCCGTTAATCCTGTTCAACACGAACGAACGAAACACATTCAAATTTACTGTTTCTTCGTTTGGGAAAAGGTTCACCAGGGCATACTCAAAGTTCAACACATTTTGAATCAGCACCAGCTTGCGGATATCTTCACCAAACCGCTATCTCCTCAACCGTTCTTCAACATGATGTCCAAGATGGGCATAGTTGATATATATGCGCCTCTTGAGGGGGGGTCTTAAATCATTCAAATATACGCAAATCTGCGTATTATTATGTAATTATTCTGTAAATATTCTTGATTATTCTTTTTCCTTATTTTGTACTATTTTCCTTTTTAGTCCTTATTCTTTTGTATAGCTGTCTCGGGGCCCCAACTATATAAGGGACATTGAGATCTTTTTGCAATAACAATTCATTCGTCTATTTTCATCCGTCTCTCTAAAACCCTAATTATGTCGCGATTGTCTCTCACTAAAATTGCTCTGCAAATCTGAGCGATCTGCTTCAATTCACACTATGTTTGTGCTCTATTAACAATGGGAACCACTGACACTAGGACTAAATCTTGAAATATTTAGGACTAAAGGATAAAGAAGATAATATACTTGTATTAAACAAGATTACTTTGTCATTGTCGTAGTCACTGCTGGAACAGTGGCTAATTTTGGTAGAGCATAAGCTTTATAACAGGCAAGGCCTGCATCAACTGAGGAAATGAATCTCTGTTTAGTGTGATGATACTAGTGGTGATAAGAACTTATGTAACATAAAATCATTCATTTAAGAAACAAATGCACTGAAATAAACAATCAGAATTGTTTGTAAAATCATGACAATGTATAAGACTTTAATCCCTTAAGAATGAATTCATATCCACTCATAGGGTGTTGTTATAAAAACAGGATTTCTCCAATTTTCTCATAATCCCAGTTGCAGAAGAATGTAATATATAACATATCACTACTAGGTCCCGTAGAGTTATGTGAAAGAAAGAAAAGAAACATACCTTATTAAAACATAATTTTCATGAGAGTTCTAATTTGAGCTAATAGTAAAAACTGATACAGAAGAAATAAAACTTTATTACAAAATGAGTTCTTGTTGACTGTATCATAAATCTGTTAATTGGAATCTAGGATTAATTGTTATCAAACTACATGCTATGATATACTTGATATCCAGACCATCAGCGTCAGTACCTCATCTCCATACCTATTGATAGATCTTTAAGTTTTTAAATTAACGTTTTAAACAGTAGTTGCGATACCTAGTCTAGACAGGTATATAAGACAGTAAATAAAGACAACAGATTTTTAACGTGGTTCGGACTATGTCCTACATCCACGAGGCTTTCGCCTGAGAACAAACTTCTTTCAACGGACAAAAGTTATTACAACAACTGGTTTTACTCTAACACCGAATCCCTCTAATGTTGATACCACCGGAACCTTTTTCGCGTCTACTCCGTTTGAACCCGTAAGACCAAAACTCCCGTAGTGATCTTCTTATGAGCAAACTTTCAAGCGAACTGCACGTACGTATAGATCCTTCTAACTGGCGCAACCATTTCCCGTTGAACTCCCTTCAACTCTCGTCAGCTTGTCACGTTCTTGAATTGAATAAAGTAATGAAAACTAAAGAATCAAAATAAAACCGAACACCAAAAGATGTATATTTTGTTACACGAGTGTTCTACATTGATTCCAGCGATTTCTACTATTTATAGGATAGCTCTCCTTGAAAGATCCCGAGAGCTGCGGCCAGTCTCCATATCCAGTCGGGACAGAATCTTCCAAATATATCCGAATCTTTCCATTGATAAGGCGTATTTTCCTTTGATAAGTCTTTGTTTCCTTTTGATAAGATCTTCATGATCTTCGTGAATCTGCACATCAAAGACGAAAAAGAACTCCACAAGGAATAGATTACTTAAGGATATAAACAAGAGTTTGATAAAGATTAACTTTCCATAAGATAAGATTCTATAAGATCAAGTTAAATCTTTACAAACTTACCCAAATATTCAGTAAATAAATCAAACTAAAATAAAACCAAAATTTTCCTTTTACAATATTTTTGCAAACAAGGAAATACATCGAGTTGGACTTGGCACTCCTGACTGTTCAACCAAGTTCGAATCGTATTGGACTTGCAGTCCTAACACCTATCAACGTCTGTGATCATAAACATAAGAAATTTCTTCTACAAATCTCAAGAATACTAATTGAGCATACAGAGATGGCAGATTTGAAATTTTCTTCTTTTTTCTTTTACTTCTGTGTGACTGTGACCGAGGACACCTGATTTATTTGTTCTCTTTTTCTAATTAGTTTTCCCTGCATGTAAAGCCTACGTTTTTTTTAAGTTGTTGGATTAGCAAATCAGCGCCTTTTACAATCCCAGCGATGGTCCGCAACGCTGTGTAAAGAATGTAGGCAAATCCCTCTTTTATTGTAGTGGGTCCAAACAAACCTTGATACTTTGTTGTATATGGTGAATCAAACCATCTGCTTTTATGTAGCATTAATAGTAGGCATAATATATTTTATTTTATTAGTCATTAAAGATCATTAAAAGAAGTTGCATAAATTAGTCCATACGTCTACTTAAAACTGTTACTTTTTTTTCATTTATCTTGAGATTAAGATTAATAAGTGATAAATCAGGGACATGTACATGTTTTGTTCAGCCATGCGAATAGATACTGGTGCATGTAAATATTGTATAAACAAGTAATTATTGTATAGCACGTATGACGTATAACATGTTCAACCATGTATATATATATATATATATATATATATATATATATATATATATATATATATATATATATATATATATATATATATATATATATATATATATATATATATATATATATGAGCTAATGGCAAAATCATACCAAGAATTGTACGCTTTTTGCAGATTACACCGTAAATTGTAATAGCTAGCAAGATACACGGCGAATTGTAAGATTTTTGCAAGTTACACCACAATGTGTGTTTGTAGGTTTTTTAGAGGGTGCTTTTGTCATTTCAGCTTTTAGTAAATAGAATTTTGCAATTAACACCCCGAAAAAATAAAATTTTAACCTTTACACTTTTGTTCTGAAAATGTTTTCACTATTCAAAAAAAGAAAAAAGAAAAATTCAAAGCAGCGAGATTCAACTTGAAGGAAAAGAAGAACAGTTAGCTTCGTTCTTCTCTCTTCTCCAACGCGGCGCCGTTTTCGGCGACTTACCAAATGCAGCCTTTGCTTTTGACGCCAATTCACCATAGCCGTTGAATTTCACCGATATAAACAAACCACTGTGTAATTCCAAATTGTTATTGTTAACAGAATCAGAAAACATACGGCGTCGTCACTTACCACAGTTTAAGGCATTCAACGCTTCACTGGGATTTGGGGAAAAAATTGATCTTTACCCTTTGCAAATTGCGAACAACATCGCCTACCTTTCCTATACCCTTTTAATTAATCAATTAATTAATTCTAGATGTAGTATAATATATAATACCACTAAGAATCATATCATACTAACATTAAATACTGTGTGGTTTCAAAATTTAATGATAATAAGTTGGATTTAATATCTGATGTTAAATCAAATCGGCTACTAAAAATTTACAAAGAAGAAGGCCTGGATATTATTAGCTAGCTTGGACAGTTGAAATTTAATTATTCGCCAGAAAATGGAGCCACCGCGGAGAAGAAAGAAGAACGAAGTTGACTGTTCTTCTTCTTTTTTTTGAAGCTTGTAGTGAAACTTTTTTTTTGGGGGGTGTAAATTGCAAAATTCTATTTATTAAAAGTTGAAATGACAAAATTTAAAGTGTAAAGATTAAAGTTACATTTTTTGGGGTGTAAATAACAAAATTCTATTTATTAAAAGTTGAAAGACAAAAATACCCTCTAAAAACCTACAAACACACATTGTGGTGCAACTTGAAAAAATATTACAATTCGTGGTATATCTTGCTAGCAATTACAATTTACGGTCTAATCTGCAAAAAGCTTACAATTCGTGGTATGATTTTGCCATTAGCTCATATACATATTGTAACAGCCCCAAATATCAATTCTATAAAAGAGACTCCTATAGAGAACTAAAGCTAAATTTAAAGTTCACTCTTCTCTACAACACCCAAAACAAGACCACCACAATGATTCAACACTCATTACAAAATCAATCTACCATCTAAAAGTCTGGAAAGTAAGTATAACTCAATACAGTTACTATACAGAGCCCAAAGTCACCAACTCTCCATAACAATGCCCTCAAAGTCTCATCCCGGTACACGCCTAACTCTGAAAGGAAGGAAAGAAAAAACGTTTTATGAGATAAAAATCTCAGTGAGCGCTCGGTGTGTGTGCGAGTGATCATAATTATTTTCTTTTAAAATAAAACAATTTTACATGCAGAGGCACATCAAAACAATTCATATAACACGTAAGTAGGGTTTAAAAAAATCGTTCCTTTACTGATACAAATATCAAATTCAATTTTCTTGTCATCTCTTCTTATCGCTCCTTTACAGTACCCCTTATCGCCCCGTCCAAGGAGCTACCCTGGAATCGGTAAGCATGCCTTGGTACATGCATCGGTGATCCCAAAAGACACTAACGAACCTCCCGCAGTGTCTAATGGGAAGGGGCAAGGGGAACACGAAGCTTAACCGACAACCCACTTCTGCCCAGCACCACTCCGTGTTACCCAAGCAAAATGCATCTAACGGTCGGTTGCTACGCTCGGTCATTCCTGTGTTTCTTTCAAGTTTTATGAATAGATGTAAAACAATTATAACCTTTGAAAACATTACTTTTGATAAGTAAAACAACAAGAATTAACATTGCACTTTTAAGAAAAATAATTGCATAATACTACTAATTACACATAACATGCAATCTTCCAGTTTTGCAAAATAATAAGTTTTGTTGGAACACTCACCTGAACTGCCTCTGTAAATAAGACGTGCAACGCAAAAGCTAATTTGATCCACCTATTAGCCAAACAAAACATTAATATAATTGATACTCAAATAGTCAATTCCTAATTTAGTCAAGCGAACTTCTCATGACGACTACTAATTATAAGTTAATTATATAACCCCTCATATATCCCTGATTACCCACGATTATAATAAACACACATTTCGATTCCACACTACAAGAATGTAATGCAATGGCTACAAAAATATGGTGAGTGATTTTAATCTGTAACCATGTAGCAACAGAATTTAAATCAATGGTGTCAAAAATATTTGTAGGCAGCAATAGTGAGAAAAAATTCACTCACCAAGCATGGGGTGAAAATATTCACTCACCATTAAACACAATGGTCACAAATTATTTTGTAGCCATGCAAAATAAAAAAATAAAAACAAAAAAAAAAACCAAAATAGGCAATGGCTACAAAAAATATGGATGCCACATGGTGTCAGAAAAATCTGACACCATGTGAGCATCCAAAAAAATTGTAGCCATGGATTAAAGGACCAGATCATGCCGTGTGGCATGATCTGTTCCATCAAAGCGTGGTGTCCGATTTTTTGGACACCACGCTTTCCAATTTATTTTTTATTTTTGTTTTATAAACCGTGGTGTTCGATTTTTCGGACACCACGATTTTCCTAATTTTTTTATTTTTTAAACTGTGGTGTCCAAATTTTCGGACACCACGGTTTTTGTTTTTTTTTTTTTTTTTTTTTTAAATTGTATGTTTAAGATTTCTTAATTTTTTCTATTTATTCTTATAATTAGTTTGTATGCATTTTATATGTTGATATTGTTGTGTTTATGAATGTTAACAAAAAATAGTATTTGTTGGATATTTGCTTGTCTTTTAAATTTTATTTAATATTTAGCATTTTATATTTGTTTATGCAATTAGTAGTGTTAATTAAAATGTTAAGCATGCATGCATGTCTTAATTATTTGCTATTAGAAAATTAAAGTGTAATTAGGATCATATTATGTGTACTCATTGATAATTAGTAGTAATTAGGAGACTTTCACAAAAAAAGAAAAAGGTAACAATTGATTAAAAGATTAAAAAAAAGAAAGAAATCGCACTAATTAAACAATTAACAAATTTTAAAAAGAAAAAGAAAATTACCGTTTGATTCAATTTGAATCAAACGGTATTATGATTCAACAAATATAAAAAAAAAAAAAAAAACAAAGAGCATGTCATGGCGTCCAAGAAATTGGACGCCTGACATGCATTTTCATTTTATTTTATTTTCTAATTTTTTTTATGTTCCATCAAAGCGTGGTGTCCGATTTTTTGGACACCACGCTTTCCAATTTATTTTTTATTTTTGTTTTATAAACCGTGGTGTCCGATTTTTCGGACACCACGGTTTTCCTCATTTTTTTTATTTTTTTTTAAACTGTGGTGTCCAAAAAATCGGACACCACGGTTTCGTTATTTTATTTTTATTTTTTTTAAAACCATGGTGTCCGATTTTTCGGACACCACGGTTTAATTTTTTTTTAAAAAAAAAAAAAAATCGGCGCGTGGTGTCCTACAATATAATACAATATAATCCCTGAAATATCATACAATATACATTACAGAATGACAAGTACAGGGACGAGTACACGGTCAAAAAATGATCAAACCAACAATATAATACAATATGTAAATTAAAAAAATAAATAAACCGTGGTGTCCGAAAAATCGGACACCACGGTTTTAAATAAAATAAAAAAGAAATAACAAAACCGTGGTGTTCGATTTTTTGGACACCACAGTTTAAAAAAAATAAATGAGGAAAACCGTGGTGTCCGAAAAATCGGACACCACGGTTTATAAAACAAAAATAAAAAATAAATTGGAAAGCGTGGTGTCCGAAAAATTGGACAGCACGAGTTTCGATTTTTTTGTTTTTTTTTTTTTCAATTCTATTAAACCGTGGTGTCCGAAAAATCGGACACCACGGTTTTCGTTTTTTTAATTTTCATTTTAATTAGGATAGTTTTAGTAAAAGTGTTGGATTTTGTTTAAAAATTAGGAAAAGTTACCAAATATTATGGAATTTAGGATAAAACTAAAATTTAGGATAACATAGGAAAATTAAATTTGTAGTTTAATTAAATGGCATAATTACATTAGTAATTAACACTTTGATGACAATTACTGTATAATTAGTAATTAAGCTATAAATTTCATAGTAACAATTAAAAAATAAAAAAAAAGTTAAGAAAAACAGTTACAAATAAAAGCGGTAACAATTACAAAAAAAAAAAAAAAAAGAAAATCTCAATTTGAACTTAATGGTAACAAACTAACAATTAAATAAAAAAAAAAAAAAAGAAAATCTCAATTTGAACTTAACGGTAACAAACTAACAATTAACAAATTAAAAAAAAAAAAAAAATCTCCATTTGAACTTAACGGTAACAAACTAACAATTAACAAATTTTTTAAAAAAAAAAAGGAAATGGCGTGTCATGGCGTCCGATTGCTCGGACGCCTGACATGCTGTCTGAAAAATCGAACAACATATCAAGCGTCCGAGCAATCGGACGCCATGACATGGTTTTTCTTTTTTTTTTTTAAATTTTTTTTAATCAATTGTCCCCTTGGACCAGATCATGCCACATGGCATGATCTGGTCCACAAAATGGGCCCATCCGAATTATTTTTTTTTTTCTTTTTCCCCCTTTTCTTTTTTTTACCCCATCTGATTTATAAAAAAAATCGGATTTATATCCGAGTTTTTGGCTAATTAAGTTTAGCAAGGTATAAATCATGGTTATATATGTGTACTCATTCTATAATTAGGAGTAATTAGGATAATTTCATTTTAATTAGGATAATTTCATTTTAATTAGGATAATTTTTGTAAGAGTGTTGGATTTTGTTTTAAAATTATGAAAAGTTAAGAAATGTTATGGAATTTAGGATAAAACTCAAATTTAAGATAACATAGGAAAATTAGATTTGTAGGTTAAAAAAATGCCTCATTATTATATTAGTAATTAACACTTTGATGACAATTATTGTACAATTAGTAATTAAACTATAAATTTCATAGTAATATGAGTAAAATTATTTAGTAATTAAGTTTAGCAAGGTATAAATCATGATTATATATGTGTACTCAATCTATAATTAGTAGTAATTATGAGAATTTCATTTTAATTAGGATAGTTTTAGTAAAAGTGTTAGATTTTGTTTTAAAAATTAGATTTATGTTAATTAGATTTATGTTAATTAGATTTATTATTTCGATTTCAACGTGTAATGCATGTATTTATGTTAATTACTCGTGTATTAGACTAAACTTTGTTACTTGGATTAATTCAAAAATGTCACACTTCATGAGGTCATTGTTGAATCATTTTATTTTTAATTGGACTTTTTCCACTTATGTATGCTTTAAAAGAGACTCAAGTCCAAAATTTAAATTGTTAGTCACTACAATAAAAGATTGCTATTCATTGTCTTTGCTCAAATCAATTTGTTTAATGCTATAGCATACGATGATATATTTGTTCTTTTCTGTTTCGAATCGCGACTCCTTTTTACGAGTATGCAATGCGACGTCCTCGTGAAGCGTGTCACAATATTTTATAAAACAAATTATGAAAATAATTGTTACTTCGTTTAAAAGTTCAAGTTTATAGTGCAAGTAGTTATATATCGTTTTCTAACACGTCCAATCATATCCAGTTATCCTTTTGTTACGTTGGTGACATGTCATTTTATAGTAAACGTGTAATGGTAAAATTCGAACACAAATTTATAGTTTAATTACTAATTATACAATAATTGTCATCAAAGTGTTAATTAGTAATGTAATCGTGCTATTTAATTCAACTACAGATCTAATTTTTCTATGTTATCCTAAATTTGAGTTTTATCCTAAATATCATAATATTTCTTAACTTTTCAGAATTTTTAAAACAAAATCCCACACTTTTACTAAAACTATCCTAATTAAAATGAAATTCTCCTAATTACTACTAATTATAGAATGATTACACATATATAATCATGATTTATACCTTGCTAAACTTAATTACTAATTAATTTTACTCAAATTACTATAAAATTTATATTTTAATTACTAATTATAAAATAATTGTCATCAAAGTGTTAATTACTAATGTAATCATGCCATTTAATTGAACTACAAATCTAATTTTCCTATGTTACCCTAAATTTTAGTTTTATCCTAAATTCCATAATATTTCTTAACTTTTCCTAATTTTTAAAACAAAATCCAACACTTTTACTAAAACTATCCTAATTAAAATGAAATTCTCCTAATTACTACTAATTATAGAATGAGTACACATAATGTGGTCCTAATTACACATTAATTATCTAATAACAAATTATTAAGACATGCATGCAAAATTAAAATTCTAATTAACCATAATAATTGCAATGGTGACTGATTTATTTCTTGCTAGGTGTGGGGTCAAGAAAATCACTCACCATTGCTTTAAAGTCTGTGGGGTAAAAAAAATCACTCACCATGTTCAGACATGGTGAGTGATTTTTTTGACCCCACAAAAGCACAATCCATGTGATATCAATGGTGTCATATTTTTTTGACCCCATTGAGGGCACAATCCTTGTGATAGAAATGGGGTCAAAAAAATCTGTCACCACAATTTCATATATCTATAAATATATCCCATTTTTCACAAACTTCATCAAAAAATCCAAAAATCATCTCCTCTCCCTCAAAAAATCCAAAATTCATCTCCCTCAAAAAATCTGAAAATTATCTCCTCTCCCTCAAAAAATATGAAAATCTCACTCTAAAATCTGAAAAATCCTCTCTTTTATCACTTTCTTTTTTGGGTGTTATATTAGTTATGTATTGTTTGGGTTTTTATATATTTTTTTGTGTGTTTATATATATATAGATAATATATTGATTTTTGTGTTTATATATATATATATAGATATTTTACACACTACATAACATATATATATATATATATATATATATAAGTATATTTTTAAACATATATATATACCACATATATCATGTTTATATATATATATATATATATATATATATATATATATATTTGTGTGTGTTAGTATATTATGAATTATATATGTATATATAATAAAATGGAGGGAAAAAGCCAACAAAATTGAAAAATTTGAAAATTTGGCAAAAAAGTGGCGGTTAATCCGCCACCAATTTTTTTTTAAAAATTTTCGGATTGTGGTGACTGAATAATCAGTCACCACGGTTTGTAAAAAAAAAAAAAAATTAAAAAACCATAGTTAGTGATTATTCACTCACCATGGTTTTTAAAAATAAAAAAAATAAAAAACCGTGGTGAGTGATTATTCACTCACCACTCAGCACGGTACAATACGATTTAAAAAAAAATACGAAATAGCGTGGTGTCCGATTCTATGGACACCACGCTTTTAAAAAAAAGAAAAAAAAAGGCGTGGCATCCAATGAATCGGACACCACCCTTTTTTTTTTTTTTTGCTTTTCTTTTAATCTAATTGCATGGCTACAAATTCATCTGACACCACGTCATGGCTGCATATTATTTTGACACTACGTGGTGAGTGATTCTTTTGACACTATTGTTGGTGACTAATTAATTTGTAACCATTGCTGACATAACTTTATGCCTACGAGGCCAATAGTTACAAAAGCTGGTTACAAAAGTTTTTGTAGCCATTGATCAATGCTCACTGAAAATATAGCAATGGTTAGTAATTTTTTTGACACCATTGCTACATTTTCTTGAAGTGCCATATGAACTATGCCCCTCTATTATGATTGAATCATGTAGAACAGAATACTTTTAGCAAAGGCTAACACACGATTCAAATTGCAGTAATATAATAACTTAAAATGGCACCACAAGTTGGGAATTTACTCTACACGTGAGTCCCTCTACAGACTACAGATTATAATCTAAACTTTGAAAGATTGTCAAAGAATAAATAGCTCACATTAAAACTCCTATGACCCCACCGAGACTTTATTACCTTAGCCTACTACACAAGTAACATTACTATGGTCACCAAATAATATTAAATAACCATTCTTCTGCAAATTGGTTCAAAGAGGGAAAATTCTAAAGAAGAAAATTACCTATCGTCTATGGATCGCCGCACAAAACAGAATGAGAGGAATATGCCAGGTAAAAAAAATATAGATAGAAACCCTACGCATTACTATAAGCTGATTTGTGGAAAACAAACTGCTCATGGGCTTATTTAGTATGGAAATAGCGGCTTAAGAAGACCCTAATTTAATTAGGAAAATAATTTATATATAACAAGCATACAAGTTTAAGAAAATCAAATCTTAATACAATCAAAAGCCTAATAATACAAGAAGTCCTAAGAAGAGTAGTATTTTAATATAACCAAGATTCCAAAAGTAAGAAATACTCCTAGTAAGACATATTAAAATCGAAATAACATTATATTTTATGTATAAGTTAAATTTATTAAATCAATTTAATTACCTCTATTGATGAAATAAGAAAGAGATATATACATAAATACAAAAAAAAAAAAAAAATTGGGGTTTTACATATATATATATATATATTTATATTTATATTTATATTTACATTTATATATTTTTCTTTAGAACAAAATGATATATTAATCACTCCAAAAAGTTCAAACAGCCATGAAAAAGAACAAAAACCAGAGCACAACGAAGCAAAAAAACAGATTCAAAACAACTCAATCAGGGCAAGGCCGATAATCCACCGCATTGCGCGCCAGTAAATGAGCCGCTTCATTTGTTAAACGACGAAAAGTAATAATCATAGTGTTTGTATGCATGTAATTGTGTAGTCCGCATATTTATATATTATATTTGTGTATTAGTGAATACATACTTATATTGATAATTTAAGATTAGTGATTATTGTCTAAGTTTTCCGTTAGTTTTATAAGGATCTAGCTTAGTAGCATTGAAGTTAATATTTTGTTTGACCATTAGGTTGTTCGGTTTAACCTCGGAGTTTGCAATCATCTCTGTAAGTGTTTTCAGGTGAGTGTTTCAAAACTCTATTTATTTTGCAAAACTGGAAGGAATACTTGTATATGTATATATGTCACTTATAAGAGTATTTTACGCTGACTTTGTAAAGTAAGCCTAATGTTTGATTTAAATTGAAAAAGAAATTAAGTTGGTTATGATGATCACCTCTTCAGTTATGTTCTGTTCAGTTATTATTTAGTTGGATCCATCTTGACTTGAGTAGGCATGGAGTATTGTTGGGCGGTAGAGGGCTGTCGGTGGTGCTTCATGTCCCCCTGCCCCTTCTCCTTAGACACGGCGGGAGGTTCGTTGTGTCTCTGGAAATCATTCGTTACGCATGTACCATGACATGTGATTATTTTCCAGAGTAGCTCCTTGGACGGGGCGATAAGGAGTGTTCGTGTGGGGCGATAAGGACTGCATCAGCTATTTCGTTGATCATCATAATTAATTAAATTAACATTATATGCTTGTCTTAAGTGATGTAGGACAAGATACTCCAAATGCTGAAGATTCGCGCAGTAAAATGAATGACACACGAAAGCCACCATAACTTTTGACTAAGTGATCCGTTTTGGACCCATAAGATATCAAATAAAAGGTCTTGGAGTTTTCTACAACTCTTTGCGAGGTTAAAGCCCAAATTAGGACGTTTAAGGCTGATGTGCAGCCTTACAAATGTTGCTTTATTTTTTATTTTATTTTTCTGTTTTTCCAATTTTGGTTAGGACTTTAATTATATTTTGAGTAGGACTATAATTCTTTTTTCCTTATTCTGTTTTTAGGGTTTTGGAGACTATAAGTACTTTTTTTCTTATTATTTTGCAGTATCTTTTGATCATTATTAATAAAATAGGGATTTTATTCCAATTTTTTGTGGATTCCAGTTTATTCCTCGTGGATTCCATTGTTTTTCCATCGATTGCACGCTTCTGTTCTACGTCAAGTGGTATCTAGAGGGAGGACTTTCCTTGTTCAGTTGGCTAGGAGAGGTATGAATGTAGAGTTTCCCGATGATGTTGGTCAAAGGAATTCAGACGCCAAAGATCTGAGACGGGAGTTTCAAGCGGATCTAGCGTGGGCCACAAAAAGGTTTGAGGCGATGTTTGAGCAGTTAAGTAACACCCTGCAAAACTTGACCTTGAACAAAAACCCTAACATGGATCAAAACATCGTTAGGAGCAACAACCAGAATCAAAACCATGTCAGTCAACATAGGGGAACACGAACACCTAACTTCAATAATTCTAGCACCGATGATTCGAAGGGAGATGTTCCTTGAATTAATAATCCTAGAGTTGTTGAAGTTGCTGAGGATAGGCAAGTCAAACTGGTAGCTTACAGGCTTAAGAGTGCTGCTATTGTCTGGTGGATAAAATTACAGGCGGATAGGAGGCGAAACCGTAAAGATCCAATACGTTCCTCGAGAAAGATGAAGGAGAAGATGATGGGGTGATTTTTACCGCCTCATTACGAGCTATTTATTTTCGAGAGTTACCAGGATTGTTCTCAAGGAAATAAGTATGTGGCTGAATACACATATGAATGGTATATATTGTTTGTTCGTAATGATCTGAATGAGACGCATGAGCAGCAAGTTTCTAGGTATTGTGGACAGTGGACGAGGCTCAGAATCTGGCATTGAAAGCAGAGTTGATGGAGAAATCTACTAGCAGATTCACGAAGTTTTTGGGGGATACTGGTGAATCCTTCTCTACCAATGAAGGGAAACTACCAAACCCTCGTCCGGGTTTCAATAAGCCAACACCCAACGGACCTCCGATTAATCAGCCGTCAAAGGATGTTCCGGCCAAAACCCCGCAGAGAGCATCAAACTCGTATGTCAAACGTCAGGGATAAATGTTATAAGTGCCATCAACCAGGTCATCGTTCTAATGAATGTCCTCAGAGAAGATCAATGGGATTGGTTGAACAGGATAATGAGGAGATTGAACAGGGCAATGATGAAGATGACTATTCAGATGAATTAGAACGTGCGGAAATAGCCGTAGAGGAAGGAGAAAGAGTTAATTGTGTCATACCACCTGCCATGTGTTTTACAAAAGTGGAATATGTTTCCAATAGAAACAATATTTTCAAGTCATGTTGCAGTATAAAAGGCCGAGTGTGTGATTTAATTGTAGACAGTGGAGTTGTGAAAACTTTGTGTCCAAGAAATTGGTGAAGTATCTTGATTTAAAGACTGAGAAACACTCTAAACAGTATGCTATTGGTTGGATTCAGAAAGGTCTCAAGGTTTGGATGAGACATATTTGCAGAGTTCCAATTTCAATTGGAGAATACTATCAAGATGAGGTGATTTGCGATGTTATTGATATGGATGCGAGTCATGATTTGTTGGGCAGGCCATGGCAGTTTTGATGTCAACATTACATACAAAGGAAGAAAAAATATTTGCTATTTTGATTGGGGTGACAAAAGAATTGCAATGGTTCCAAATAATAACTCGAGGTCGAGTTTTTCTCTAGTGCGAGGGACTGATGTAGGAAGATATTTCAAATTCTGAAGATTCCCGCAGTAAAAAGAATGACGCATAAAAACCACCATAACTTTTGGCTAAGTGATCCGTTTTCGGCCCATTAGATATCAAATTAAACGTCTTCGAGTTTTCTACATCTCAACACGAGGTTAAGGCCCAAATTCGGACATTTAAGGCAGCTTCGCACTCTTACAAATTTATGTTGCTTTATTAATTAATTTTTACTATTTTTCCTATTTTGGTTAAGACTTTAAATATATTTTGAGTAGAACTCTAGTTCTTATTTTCTTATTTTGTTTTTAGGGTTTTGGAAATATAAGTTCTTTGTTTCTTATTATTTTACAATATCTTTTGATCATTATTAACAAAAAAGGGATTTTATTCCAATTTCTGGTGGATTCCATTGTTTTTTAGACTCGGGAAACCATCAGGGCAAGACCTCAAAGACTCAGGTGTTTGGAGTTAACCAGTTCGAATTTTAGATTAGAGTAATGCATGTGAGATTCTTCTGTACTTGTCAGATGACTCTCAGTTATTATGTCAATTATCTCTTGTTTAAATAGTTCAGTTATTCTTGTGTTCTTAGGTTTAAGCTTAAATTTTGGGGCTGTTAAAATGCTACTTTACTCCATTTGATCATTGAAATCAGTTGCTTATGTTTGAAATAACTCCAACAATAATCGAAAATACGTTCACTCAAAAACCTTGAACCTTTCTCACATAATATAGTGAACAACAATCTCATACAAGGTTGAACAACAGTTCTGATTGCCATTCCTATCTGTAGGCATAACACAATCTTATTCCAGTTTTACAACTAGATCCGCGTTTGTTGCAATGACAGGTTCCTTGATTGTTGCATTCACTAACTTGATTTTCCTCTGAGGCATTATTTTTCCTGATTAAGAAAATAAACAACAGTCTTTCTCCTAATAATCGACGTAACTATATTAGAGAAAGATACAATTAGGAAAAATAATACGACAAAAACAAGCTCAATGTTGAGTGAGATATTCATCTATAAAAAGGTCATCACTAGAGATTCCTTCTGCATCATGAAGAGAGGATATATTGCCATGAAAAGTTAGACATTTCTTCTCAGAATAAATAAATATTAATTGACATAATGAATTTTGGTCCGAAGATGCAATCGTGTTTGTGGTTGTTGCGACGGCCGATTAGATTTTCCATCTTGTGATTAATTTTCCTCCAATAAGACTATTTTCTAATAACTAATTAACATAATAGAGTAATTAACATAGGAAGAGAGATTCTAATGTGAAGATAATATAGATAGTTGACTACAAATAAAATCAAATAACTTCTCAAGAGATTAATTATTTTCATGATAAACAATTATTTCCATATAATATAATTCAAGAATTAATTATGAAAAATAAGCCAATTGTCATAGGATGAAATTCTTGCATTCAAAAGATCCACATAATTCATCCACAGAAATAAATAATCAACATGAACGCTTAGGGAAATATCATAAGGTAGTTTTGAAAGTCAACTATAATCAATTACCAATAAAGACCGTATTTCTTCCATACAAAATATGACCATATTTCTTACATACAAAATACACAATATCAATTACCAATAAAGACCATATTTCTTCCACAACTATAATTCTTCCATACAAATAAAGACCATATTTCCTTATTTCTATATTCTGACAATAGATAAAAAGGAATCTCTTTCAAAAACATGACCTGGATAAACGATCTTTCTAAGGAAATATATATTTCCTCTAAAACTGATTTTCGAAAGATGAGATTTAGGGAATATTCGATTTAACTCATAAAACTAATTTCCAGAATCATGCCAAAATAATTTGGACCACAAATTTGATCCTAACATAAAGCAAGCTCGTCATTGGTATAACTTCTTATACAAAACTTGTATCATTTGATGATGCCACGTGAATAACCAGAAATATGTAAAGCAATGGCTAGCCTAATAACAAAAGTTATATGAGGGACTAAATAATGCTACCATGATCTTATACAGTAAAATACAGTTAACAAGCAAAGCATTTATCAAAAACGTTCTGATATGATCAATTTTTAATAAGGTTGGTATAGTTACAAGTAATGATTTGTGTGGGATGATGTAACCATGAATTGTATTTTTTATTTTTTAATATGAACTAAGAAACATTGTTGTTGAATATTTTAAAAGGGGATTTTTAATTTTAAAAGTTAAAAATTAAATTTCAACATTAGTCCTCTAACATGACCTCGATTTCGAAATCGTCCTATAACTTGCCACTGCATAGATTTGGTCCCCTAACTTGGTATAAAATTCAATTTCAGTCATTTGACATCGGAAATCACTAAAACTCGTCGGATTATAGCACGTAAGTACACATGAACCCCAATTTGGGGGTTTAGGGCTTGGATTTTCCACGTATACAATCTCACACTTGCAGAGACTCCTAGAAAAATTGCATTTTGAGATTTTGCACCCCAAACCACACGTGTGAGACTGCACATGTGGCAATCCAAGCTCTAAATCTTCTAATAAGAGTCACGTGACAATTCACGTGCTATGATCTGGCACGTTTTAGTAATCTCAGGTGCCGGAGGATGGAAATAGAATTTTATGCCAAGTTAGGGGACCAAATTTATACAATGCCAAATTATAAGACGATTTTCGAATCGATGCCAAGTTAGAGGACTAATATTGAGATTTTCTTTGCTATGTGCCAAAAATATTTTTGGGTGGGAAGTGCCAAATGTCAATATTTTAAGAGTGCAAAGTGTCAACCACCCTAAGCATACAGTAGAGTTTGAGTCCAAATGTGAGGAAAAATTTCAGGAATTGATGACAAGTTTGATAAATTGATGACCGAGGCTAGGTCAAGTACAAGCATCAAAGAAATGATGGCAGGGAACTATGAATATGCACTTAGCGAGAAAATTTTGACATTAGTCCTCTAACTTAGTCTTGATTCAGAAATCTTTCTATAATTTGGCACAGCATAAACTTGGTCCCTTAACTTGTTATAAAATTCAGTTTTAGTCCTCCGACACTGAAATTACTAAAATTGTCGGATTATAGCACGTGAATTGTCACGTGCCAAAATTTAGGGACTTAGGGCTTGGAATTGCGACACTATTGTAGTCACACATGCGGAGACACCTGAAAAAATTCTATTTTGCAATTTTGCCCCCTAAGTCGCACGTGTGGCAATTCGAAACCCTAAATTACCAACATGGGGTCACGTGACCACTCACGTGTTATAATCTGGGGAGTTCTAGTAATTTCCGGTGTCGGAGGATTAAAATTGAATTTTATGCCAAGTTTGGGGACAAAATATATGCAGTGCCAAGTGATAGGACGATTGCCAAATCAAGTAAAATTAGCGGACTAATGTTAAAATTTTCCATCCCCTTAGACAAATTTAACTTAATACGAAATGAAACTATGACAAACTCAATCCTTCACAACAAACACTACCTTCAAATCGCTGTTATCTACTTGGAGGTATGACCAGAAGTTTGTAAGCTAATACATTTGTCGAAATTTGTTATATGAAATGAATTTCCCTTAGTTTTTTCTTTCTCTTATAAAACCAGTCGTTGAAACTTTTTGTTCGAAACACACCACAACCTTAGTTTACAAAATTATGTTTACATACATGCTTTAAAAATGGTTATAAATCATACTTAGAATCAATATTGAGTTAACAAAAGAATTTGATAGATGGTAGGATTTCTTTACCTTCGAATTAGTGGCAAGGTAGTGGTTCATATTTTCTTTTGCATCACCGCATTTGATTAATGCATAAAGAACAATTGAGTTTGAGTTAGATCTTCCACATACATGTCAATTAGTAAGTGAAGCTAAGATAACTTTGTCAGAAAGTTGGAAAATTGAAGACAGGTTATGAGTTTTTCTTTGTTGTAATGCAACTAATAAACCAAAGATATTAAATAACTACGTACTCTAATGATCTTAGTACTCGATAAAAAAATATTTCATGTTAAATAAATTTATCAAATTCTACACTTATGCGCTACAAATGAGTTATGTGAGAGTCTCACCTAATGAATCATACTCCGATCTGAGGTACTTCGGTGCTGGCCAACCACTTCATCAAACTGAGACTGAAATGTACTCATTGGATCGGCCTCACTCTCCACGATCAGAATCATTAGTAATATGATAAAACAACCCTTTGCTTTAAATACAACGGAAGTCATGGTTTTCTTGGAAGTACCACATAGTTTCAAACATAATGAGTACATAATATAACATATTTTGAAGTTTTGTAATTTTTACTAGAGCGCAGTTTGAGAATCATTTTCCTCATCCACGCTGCTATGCCGGTCTTACTTTGAGGAATGAACAGGCAACACGAGAGGAACACGTCTTAACAAGTAGTAAATGAGAGCAATAAGAAATGCAAGAATGATTTTATCTGCAGTGGAAAAAATGAAATACTCGCTTGTAATCAGTGTTTTCATAACCGGACCGGACCGGCCGGTCGAACCGGTTATACCGGTGTCCGGACCCTTGTCCGGTCCGGTTAGGCTTAAAAAACGAATCGCGAAACAACCCGCTTTCAATCGGAAAAAACCGGTCTAAAACCGGAACCGGTGGGCCGGTCGAAACCGGTTCGCCCCCTCAATTTAAAAAAAAAAAAAAAAAGCTTCAAAAATTACAGAAACACCCCTAATTTGTGAGATGTTTCAGCATGGCCATTCACGAGACACATACTGCAAAAATTACTGAGAAGAAGGCCAAGCAGGAACGAATAGAAAGAACTCGAGGTTTCTGGAGTAAGTTTGGAAATAAATATGTTGAAAGAAATAGGTTAGCACGAAAATTAGAAAAAGAAAAGAAAAGAAAAAGCTTACAAAATGAAAATGATGAAAAACTGAAGAAGTTATGCGCGGCGATGGAGAAGACGAAACAAGTTGTCTGGGGTTTGTCAATCTAATTATTAAAAATAAAAAAGGGAAAAATATAGTACTAAATAGTGGAATACAGCTCATTAGGCCAAGCCCACTTCCTATATTGTGGTCAAACTTATTCTTTTTTTATTTTTTATAATCTAGTCAAATTCTTAGTGATATTTTTTATAATCTCGCCTTACGCTTCGCCTTTTAAAACATTGATCTTCATATGACACTGTTATACGTTTTGTTGGGTAATTTCATAAGAATTGAGATGTTTTGTATTTTAGACTTTCACTTGGTTTGTATTACGATGTTATATGAATATAGTGTTCTCGTTTGTTAAGAGTCTTGAGACGTCTTGTGTTCGAGATTCTCACTTGATTTTTATTATGGATATTGTGTACTATTTTCATGATGTTCAATGTTAAATTGTTGTGAATTGTGATGACATATACATATAATTGAGTATAAAATTATAGATAGTTTGAGATGGAAGAAAATCGTAGTGTTGAATAGTTATACCGGTTCGACCACTGGTTCGACCGGTTCGACCAGTAAAACCAGTAACCAGTGAGGCCGCCGGTTCGATGACCGGTCCGGTTCTGAAAACACTGCTTGTAATGATAACACATGAATAGTCAAAGAAAGAGTCAATGGCTTGTGCTTTACTTGTAACTTATCAACCTACACGACTCCCAATATTCAACTTTGTACCTCCAACAATGAGCCACCTTGGAAGCAGAATTGAAGACATGCTCGAATACATGCATATCTAGCACGCGGGTTATGACTAACTACTGATTGCAAGTGACACCTAGACAAAATGAGTATTCAACAATATTTGTAATGAAAATCTTATTGTAATTTTTGGTGTGGTTACTTGATAGTCTGGTTTACTATTAACAATTACGAATGAGTATGTTGTATTTCAGAACCATTTGTAAAATAATTTAATTAGTTATTATGTACACTTTTATGTTTTATAAAGTAAAGTTGCCACTTAATGAGAATATTTTAAGTTGCAAATCTGGACATAAATGATTCTTTAATTGAATAAAAATTTAATTGTCATATATTGTTTAAGTACAAAACCTTTAAGTATTTAATTGCCCTCTTTATATATATTTAAATTTCATTTGTGCCTTTTGAAATATAAAAAAGTTTATGCGTTTGAATAAGATATAAAGGATTAGATCATAAATTGTAATTGCCAATGATGGAATTGGAGAAAAGTCTTATAGAGATATTCTGCCTCCTTCACGGGTGTAAAGATCTCAAATCTCATTTCCTTGTCTAAAAATGCTTTGAATTTATCTTGTATCTTTATGTACTTATCTTTTACTTCTTATTGACAATTGTTGGCTAGTTGAGTGCCTGGATTTTGGGGAATACGTACATACTGCCTGACGAATAAAATTAACAACACTAATTTATTCGTCCTCTTCCCCTCTACCTATTTTCATATTTACAATTAAGAACCATATGATATTAAACCCACACCTTAGAATATTGCCCCATTCTTTCATACCCATTTGGTTCACATAAGGAATTCCAGCCGCCATACCAAAGCATAGTGCAGATTTGTGTAATGACTTCGAGTTTTGTCTGGGAGTTTAGTTTATCACGCACTTGGAGTTCATGTAAGTAGTTCTTGATACTTCTTACTTGTCTTTTTAATATAAAACTATTGTAATTATTGCATAATATATTGCTTGCTTTCATAATTTTCGGATTTATTCGGAAAGGAAGAAGAAAAGATAGTTCTTTTGAAAAAAGATAGTTTTAATACTTTTGAAAACATTGATCAGGCATGTAAATTATCTTCCACTGTTTCATGTAAAAGAAAGGATATATTAGTTTTGAATCCATATATTGGTATTGTTTTGTTGAGCTCTTAGAAAGACCTGCGTTTGTTTTGGGCTGCCAACTGGCTGAAAGTTGGAATACGTTTGGACTGCCAACTTGCTTAAAGTTGGAATACTTTTGGGGTGCCAACTTGCTTAAAGTTGGAACACTTTTGGGCTGCCAACGAGCTTATCGCTGGATGGATATCCATTTAATTGACGACCCGTGCCACAGGTTAAAATATTAATCGTAGTGTTAGTCTATGAGCATAACATTTATTTTTGAACCATCACTTGATAAATTGACATTTTGTTCATGCATCAATATTTAAAACTGCTTTTGAATCTTATGCATTATTGAATAATTGTTTTCTAAAATCTCATGCCTGATTTTAGAGAGATATCTTGAATTTCTTATTGAGTTTTGCGGCTCATCCCATGCATCGTTGTCATCTTTTCAGAGAATTTGGAGTTACGGTCAAGCCAACAGAAGTACCCAAAGAACGAGTTAGAGTTTTATTATTAGTAGTAGTTACTTTTAGTGTTGTTTTCAAATTTGAACCTTTTATTTGTCGTTGAGGATTTATTTTGGATTTTTATTAAGGACTTTAGATGCTCTGAATCCAAAGTATTTTATTCGATTATCTTTAACTTTGAGTTGGCCAATTTTGATCAAGTCTTTTTTCACGCTTCCGCATAATATTGAGTTTCTTTTTCTCAAAAGCTGTTTTGAAAGGCTTCACGTGATCGGGATTTATGACAACGTGGCCATCACGCCATATTTTAAAGTTAGGGGCGTGAAAATATTACTTTAATCAGATAGCTCCTGATGTCAAGCAGTAAATGTCTGAATTTCTAAGCCCAAATTTCGAAGGGCTCCCCAACTGTTAAAAATAGAAATAATCGATTAACTAGTAAGCCGAATATATTTGTTGCTCTTTGAGCTATATTGTCCCAACATATTTCTTTGATCCTTGCGCAAATCAAGAGCCAACATATGTGTTATGATATTAGGACAATCAAAAAAATTATGAATAAATATTTGACAGTGAATGATGCATCGATTTAATTCATCAAGAAGTAATAAAGTTGAAATATTCATTGAGATAATGACTATGAAATGTAACAGCACGAAAAATAATGAATAAAAGTTGCTTGTGATTTGGAAGAAAAAAATCACAAGTACTATATTTCTCAAGGCTGCCTAACGCTTGAACAATTCATGAACTGGACTTACCATTTATAGTATGAAGAGTCTTGATTAACATCGATAACTTTTCGAACCTGAAATAAGTTAAAAAGATGTTAATGACTAATCATAATTGATTAAATAATATTATCTTTTCTTAAGTTTTATATGTATCAAACTAAAAGAAGTTTTAGAAAAAGGCTAAATATTATTACTTTTGGACAAACGTCAACTTTAAATATATAGTAAGTTATTTTCTTTAAAAAATGATAGAAATTAACATGACAGTAAAGAGGTTGAAAACTAAGTAAGATAATTTAGTATTATTAAAATAAGTTTTTTAAGTTTGGAAACCATATGTTTAATGTTATGAAATTTTATTCTAAAAATAAAAGTAAATAAAGAAGTTTATCAAATCGATATGATAATATGATTCATTTTAAAAAAAATTGTAAAAAGGTTCTTAGTTAAATCTCTTATTTTGACGCATACTTAAACCTTTTAAAAATATTATTTTGACAAAATTCATGTAAAACCCTTCTTGAGTATTTATTTCAGTATAGGATTTCACAATAGTCATAACTTCAAATAAATACTCAATCCAACCTTAAATGATGTCATATCGTATGCAAAACGTTTAGGCAAAAATCATATGCTTGTAGTTATTAACTAAAACTACAACATATTGCACTATCTTACCTATAAAATTTAATAAAAAATATTAATATATAAACCAAATCAAAATAACTCTTACATAATATTGACATAATTCTAAATTTCGGCAAAATTTGGACGGAAATTCGATCAGGGGGCAAAAAGTCTTGTTTATCCATAGTACAGGGGGCTTGTTGCCAAAAAAGAAAATTCAGGGGGCAAATCGCTACACCCCCTTTAATATATGGGATTTGATGCTTTTATCCCTTTTTATTATTACCTCCATCTACATATCTGCTATCATTTAAATTACTATAGGTAAAGGTAAACTAAATTATTATTTAATTTAGGCATTTAATATTTTTAACATTAAATTTTACAAAAGATTGAGATAATTAATACTTAAATAAAAATTATCGGGTAATCATCGTTAGGGCATTTGTCTATATTTGACAAGAATTTTAAAAAGAAAACAGCGCCCCCCCCCCCCCCAAACCTATCGTCTCCACCTTAACATTTACAGTATGTGCAAAAGTACATCCTAAACTTTATGTGTATGACCCCTAACATTTTTAGTATGTGCATCGCACCCCCTGAACTAAGAATTTCGCCTCCTAATCTTTCAAGTTAAATGAATTCATTTAGTGTTGGACGTGACAATTATTTAATTATATTACACAACTTGATTTCAGTTGTAATTGATGTGCATGCATCACAAAACGGCTGAACTAGCTTATCACTCCTCATATAGATTTGAGCCATACGATAGGACTAATGGCAACCAAAAGGCTAAAGATTGCTATCTTAATTTATGCTGGGGTGATGAGTATATATATGATTGCTTTTGTAGTTTGCTACAAGTTGTGTGCTATGCACTATAGTTGTCGTGTTTTTCCATCTCCCTTGCTAGTTAAGGCACTACATGCATCATTGTTTGTTCCATAAATTCTTTTTTTGTTCCCTCTGTTTGACCTCTTAAGGATTATGGAACCAATAACAGTAGGTAAAGATCCAAAAAGTATGAGGGTTCGTGTCAGAGGTCAACTGTCCAAGTTTACAGAAGAGGATATAAACACGATGAGGGGTTCTTCGATTTCATACGATTCAAAAACTTTGCTCCCCAATCCCTTGCTAGTTGGCGATGCTACATGTGTCATTATTCGTTCCCTCACAGGGAAAAGTTGTATTTTTTTTTGGCATCTTAAGGATTATGGAATTGATAACAATAGATAAATATCCAGAAATTATGAGTTTCGTATTCGAAGTTGGTTGCCCAAGTTCATAAGAGGAGATAAAAATGATGAGGTTGTCTTTCAATTCTGTTGGATTCAACTACTATGGTTCCATATACGCGTTAAGTGAGTTAACTCGTCTAACTCCAGCTACACGACGGATGTTCAGGTTGTTAAACTCGTAAATAAGTCATTTTCTTACATAATATAAATTATATGTTTCAGGAAGTGATATTTCAAGATTTATTTAATTTTATCTCATCCATTTCCGTAGGAGATCAAAATGGACAACAAATAGACAAGCGAGCAAGAAATACAAGCTGGATTTATATGCATAGTAAAGTACGAAGAGAAATTATGAAACGCATAAACTAAATTAATTGTCCACTAGTTCATATCATAGACAATGGTAGAGCACATTATTCAAACTCCACAAACTTTTCCTGTTCTCAATATTTTTAAAAATTGATCAATAAGTTTCAGGTATTCATGATGTTCCAAAAATGACATGAGAAAAAATTACATACATGATCACCTATTTGTCCGCATGAACAAATTAAATAACATCATTTATTTACTTATCACTTCATATAACAAGAATAACTAGTCGTGAGTTTTCACAATGCAATAGCATTTACTTAATTATGAATGACTTATGATATGACAGGAAAGATGGTGTTATTGTGAAGGGTAATTTCGTTGGTCGTTCATGGACAATTTTGAGTTGTAACCTGGATTTTTAGTTGCTTTGAACCTAATTATTTGGATTTCAGAAATAACTTGAAGAAATATCATAGACACTCATCCTTGTAGTTCAAGAAGTTTCTTCTCAAGAGAAATTCAAAACATCTGCCACAAGTATCTGATTAGTGAGTTTTAATGTTTTATATTACAAGTTTTATTACTTCACATGAATAATCCCATTGTTCCAATTAAAATGATCTTGTGAAGAAGCCAAGAGAAGGCATGATATCGCTCTCGATCGCATAGAAAGGCCAAAAGTTACGGGAATAGATTCAAGAGGAGAACTACAATTGCACATGATTCCACACAACTGGCCAAACTCACTTCCTCAGCTTTACGAGAAGGGATGCAATTGCACCCGTATCTCATACTCGAGGCGATTGCACACACTCGAACGCCACTCACATAGGCCAACTAGGGAAATTTTAAACCATGTTTGAGCCACTGCATACCTAATTTGTGCAATCGCACTGCTTCACAGTGATGCGGTCGCATGAATTGGGATGCAATCGCAGGTTACATCTTGTTCCAAATACAAAGAATTTTGAGATAGCCTACTATGCACCGATTTTGCTTCCAAATTGTTTCCATTTTTTTCCCCTATATTTGGTATTTGATATGGCATGAATTTTCAAAGTCTTTTCAAAGTCTTTTCAAAGTAGGAAACTATTTGAATTCTATCTTGCACATTACGTGGTAACTATTCTCTTCTACTTGTAGTCGGAGTAGTATTCTTTTTTATGCAATAGTTATGTTTTGTCATTCATTATAAAATAGTTGTTTCCTTCTATTTTCATCTGCAGGTGGTTTGTAATTGTAAAGCATTTTCCTGGTAGAACACACAACGATATTAACAACTTATGGAATACAACCATAACAAACAAGATCCTTTCTCATTACCAAACTGTCATGTCTGCCATAAGACCCTCTTCAAATCCTCCAAGTCCTCCAACTGATGCACAAAATTTCATCCCAAACCCGCCTATGCCCCTTCAGCGGTTTGGTCCATCTGCTCCATCAGTACCCATAACTGATCATATCATGATTTACAACGCAAATTCAGTTGTTATGTCGTTGTCACTACCGCCTCCATTTTATGTATCCGACAATATGTCTACTATGTCTGATCTCTCTACCTGGAACAACTTCTCTCACATCCCTCAGACATTCATGAACCAAACTCAACTCCAAACGTTTTTTGCAAAACACATCCCTCAGACCTTCTATGCAAAATAACAATTCCCAGTTTGGTTCTAATAACTACAATGCTAATTTCATGATTAACACAGACCCTCATGTCCAAGCATATCCTATGCAGGCACAATTGGTGCCAAATAATAATCCCCTGCCTGGAAACACTACTAGCTTTATGAATGCAAATCCTCAACTACAACCTTTTCATAATGCAATGCCACAAGAACATTTGGCGCCAAATGCTAGTCCCATGTTTGGATTTGCTAACCCCACTCCAGCCCTTAACAGAAACATTAGCTTCAATAACTCAAACCCAATGCTGGCCAATCCAATGGGGCCATACCCAATTGCTTTTGATGAGATGCCCTTTTCATTTGCTACACAAGAACAACGTGTTAAGTCACTTGATGGGATAACAAACTCCACTCATGCAAACAATGTTGGTTTTCATCCCAACAATATCAAAAATGATGATTCCTACATGATATTATTTGAATCTTCTGCACCAACCGCGGTTCTTACCGCCGCCCCCTCCACCACCACCATGCTAACATCAGACTTAGTGCCCGCAGCCTCCTCCTCCCTGCAACTAGAAGATGTCTCAGGATTTGCTCCGCTGCCATATAGCAGTAACCTTTGGGAAACTTATTCTCCTCATAGTTGGGGCTTTTGGCCATTAGATATGAATTGATCTGTGCTGTGGTGGAGGAATTCTTGTAATTTACCTCTAAGATTTTGTACTTTTTTGAGGAATAAATTTTGATGCCATTGACTTACTTTATTCTTCAATTTGAGAATGTGCGTCAAAGATCGATTCTTCTGACTACTAAGTCAAAATTTTGTTAATGAGGATGCGCTCTAATACTACTTAGAAATAGAACAAAGAAAAGAATGAAGAGAGCCAATAATGGATCATAATACTTTTGCAAATTGATGACTGTTGATAACGACATAGGGTACATATATTTATAACTGATTCAGCACTAAAAATAATATCAAGCTAACATACTTATCTTTATAATTAAATACAACTAAATTATGCAATAATTTTCTATGTTATCATGGATTTAAGATCAAAATTAGACAAATTGATTTAACAAGAGGAAAATAGACAGCGTTTCGCTACATGAAACCAAGAATAAAATGGTTTTATCACTTCTTAATCAATCTCTTAAAATCTAAAAGAGTAAGTTACATTTTTTTGGGGTATCCAAGGACCAAATTGAAAACGCTATTAGATGGAACAAAGGTCTTGACATGGATTTAAGAGAATGTATATTTATTAATCATCTTAAATTATGTAGTTTCTGTTAGTTTATTACTTGATATTTAATGACATAAACCATTTATTGAAAGTTTATCCTTTCTAAATTTAAGTTTTATTCCACCTACGCAGTTTAATTACAATATGTGTTTGCTCTTACTTGGCAAGTATATGTCGTGCGCAATTTGTCGGTGCATTCCTTTCTACGTGTAAATGGTAAATTAGACATGTCTTGTTTAACTCCTTTTGTTATGGCCTTTGTACACATTTCTATTTTACACCTACATATAAAAATATTTTAGTACACAAAGATAGTATGTATATAGAACTGATTACGATAAAAATTTGAATATTATTAGCAGTTATTAATATTAAAATCAATAGTAGCTTTTTAAAAACTGAAAATTTTGCAATGCTTTTTACCGATTCCTAACATGCGGCCAAGCTGAAACATGCGGCTATATACATTAAAACTGAAAAGTTATGTAATATATGATGATGCAATTATACCGGCAAAGCTGAAATCATCGTTTGACATAAGAATCTATAAATAATTTTCCGTCCTGTACCCGCGATGAAAAACTGAGCGGTTTGGTCGAGGACATGTAAGCATAATCACCTAGAATCGGTCAAAAGCTTATGTCATCAAAAATGGAAAAAGGTAAACATTGTCTGACACATGATATCTACCAATAATTTAGCCATCCAAAGGCCACAATGAGACTTATACTCATGTGGGTTTATTCTAACACATAGTCTCTCTCTCTAATGTTAAAACCCTGTTACCACTCCATTACCACTCTACTTCACAAATCTTAGTTGTGTTTCAACCTTTGAGCGAATTTTGTTTTTAAATTATGTCAGTAAAGGTTTGAGTTTTGGTTAGGGAGTGATAAGGTTGAAGTCTTAGTTCGATTTTAGGGTTGAGTGGATTTTTGAGTTTTGTGGAGTATAGGGTTTATATATTGTGATAGAGTTGTCAACTTCAGTGTTGAAATGAAGTAGAGTGGTAATGTACTGGTAACATGGTTTTAACATTAGATGGAGACTATGTGTTTGAGTAAACCTCACATGAGTATAAGTCTCTTAACCATATTGAAAGAAATTTGAAACTGTAGGCAAAAGCCTCGTGGTGTAAGGCATTTGACTCAACCATGTAAAATTTTATGTCTATTTATTGTTATCCGTAAAAGTTAAATCACGATTTCTTTACTATGATTCAACGTATGTTCTTCAGAGTGAATAAACAACAAGTTTGTTTCAATCTTTCAGAGGTCTTTAAAATATAAACTTAATTTTAACTCAACCAAGTTAAAATCTATTGTGTTTTGTTAATTGTCATCTATGTGTTCCAATTACTCTACTTTGTGTTACATGAAATCTGTATCATTGTTAAAATTGCACTTCGTTTGCAAGTAAATATCCTACAAATGACTTCAGCTTTTTGGTATCAATTACATCATCATATTTCCTTTTTTTTCTTATCAAACCAAATCCCTGAACAAACCTTAGGTTATTACGGATACATACTGACCAAACATATCCATAAGTATTGGTCAGATTTTCATTGTGGCTATTGAATGGCTAAATTATTTGTAGAGATCATGTGTCAGAAAATGATTACCTTTTTCCAATTTTGATGAACTAAACTCTTGACGATTCTAGGTAATTATACTTACATGTCCTCGACCAAACCCCTCTGATTTTCATCGCGGGTATAGGCTGGAAGACTATTTATAGATTCTGGTGTCAAACGATGATTTCAGTTTTGTCGGTATAATTGCATCATCATTATATTACATAATTTCCAATTTCCAGTTTTTAAAAAGCTATTATCAATGTTAATATTAAATAACTGCTATTAATATTCAATTTTTATTGTTAATAAGTTCTATATACATATTACCCTTGTGTACTAAAATATTTTTATGTGCAAGTGTAAAATAGATATGTGTATAGAGGTGATACTAAAAGGAGTGAAAGAACACATGTCTAATATACAATTTACGCCATCAATGGCACAAAACAAGTAACAAAAGGAATCTTTTGTGCCTTGGTCAATATATTAACACTAACTCGACAACCAAATATAGTGTATTCATGACATTCATATTATTTCAAAATTTTAACTTGACTGTATCACACTTCGAAATTCATGCATTCGACAATTTTCAAATCGTGCAGTAAGATTTTTTTTTGAAAGACATGTACTATAATTATTCGAATCTTGAATCATATACGACTTTGTAGAGAAGCTATCATCATTTCGTTCCATTACTGGTACGAGACAAAAAATACTCTAACTGTTACAATGAAATGTTGTACATTAATTATTAATTTAGACAACTCAAATTTCAACGTAGAAAGTTGCATAAACCGCATAAGGGATGCACCGACAAATTGCGCACGTCATAAACCTGCCAAGTAAGAGCAAACACATATTGTAATGCTAAACTAAGTAGGTTGAATAAAACTTAAACTTAGAAAGAGATAAACTTTCAATAAAAAGGTTTATATCAAGTAATAAACTAACAAAAACCACATAATTTAAGATTATTAATAAATGTCAATCCAAGTCAAGACTTTTGTTTGATCTAATTCCATTTTCAATATTGCAAACTTGCTCTCTTAGATTTTAACAAATTGATTAAGAAGTGATAAAACCATTTTATTCTTGGTTTCATCCGGCATGCTAAATCAATTGGTCTAATTTTGATCTTAAATCCATGATAACATAGATACTTATGACATAATTTATTTGTATTTAATTATAAAGATAAGTATTTTAGCATGATATTATTTTTAGTACTGAATCAGTTATCAATATATGTACCCTGTGTCAATATATGTGAATGTCGTATCTTTTATCTACCTTGATATTGTCAAAAGTTGTATGAAAATTGTATTGGTACTTCGTATTATGCTTTTGCTATTTATTTTTAGTCTTTAAATTTTTCTTGTTCATGGTACATTCGTATAGGTTGATATTGTAGGAGACTTTTGTTTAAGGAAATTTGATTTGATAAGAGTTTGACTGAATAGGTGTTTGATAGGATCTAGATTCTCGATTCCGCTTTTTTCTGCATTTTACTGCTTGTGATAATTCGTTGAGATTATGGATTGTGATTAATGTTTTATTTGATTAATTGATCAGGAAATAAGTAATATTTTCTATCTCGATTATATCTTGCTCTTAGGCTGCACTTGTCTCAGTTAAGAATTCTGATTCCTTTTTTGGATAAGGAAAGAATCGTATTGATTAATCTGGTTTATGGATTGACTTTTGTTTTAATTATATCGAATCTATCTACTCTTGTATGAAATATTTAGCTCATTGTTTTTAAGAAAAGGTTTTTGTGTATTAGTTTGTTTTATAGGATAGATTCATCTAAAAGGGTAAGGATATCAAAACAATAAAGTTATAAGGATTGCTACAATCAGGGGATATGATGTTGCGGCATTCACATAGTTTATTGCAATGATGATGCCTACACATAATGATGATTGAAAGTGTCATTCAACCTTTGAATGAATTATGTTTTTATCTTATGTCAGTAAAGGTTTGAGTTTTGGTTAGTGAGTGATTAGGTTAAAGTCTTAGTTGGATTTTAGTATTGAGTGGATTTTTGAGTTTTGTTGAGTATAAGGTTTATATATTGTGATAGAGTTGTCGACTTCAGGGTTGAAATGGAGTAGAGTGGTAATGTAGTGGTAACATGGTTTGAACAATAGGGGGAGAGTATGTGTTATAGTAAAACTCACATGAGTATAAGTCGCTTAACCATATTCAATGAATTTTGAAACAGTAGCCAAAAGGCTCATGGAGTAGGGCATTTGACCCAACCAAGTAAAAAATTATGTGTCTATTTACTGCTATCCGTAAAAGTTAAATCACAATTTCTTTACTATGATTCAACGTATGTTTCAGAGTGAATAAACAACAAGCTTGTTTGAATCTTTCAAAGGTCTTAAAAATATAAACTTTATTTTAACTCAACCAAGTTAAAATCTGTTGTATTTTGTTAATTGTCATCTTTACTTTTCCAACTACTCTACTTTGTGTTACATGTAATCTGTTTCATTGTTATAATTGCACTTCGTTTGCATGTAAATATCTTACAAATGACTTCAGCTTCTTCGGTATCAATTTCATCATATTACTTCTTTTTTTTATCGAACCAAATTCCTGACCAAACCTTAGGTTATTACGGCTATATACCTGAGCAAACAAATCAACAACTATTGGTCAAATTTTCATTGAGGATTTTGGATGGCTAAAATGATTTGTAGATATCATGTTTCATACAATTATTACCTTTTCCGATTTCGATAATTAAACTCTTGACCAATTCTAGGTGATTATACTTACATGTCCTAAATCAAACCCCTCAGATTTTCATCGCGGGTATAGGATGGAAAATAATTTATAGATTCTTGTGTCAAACGATGATTTTTGCTTAGTAGGTATAACTGCATCATCATATTACATAACTTTTTGTAGAGGTTTATACCGATCAAACGATTGTACTCACACCAAATATGAAGTTAATAAACGAAACTGTATCAAAAACTATCAAGAAATGAGTGATCAGATCGAACAAAAACAAGCAGAATACAGTTAACAAAATTGCCAGAAAAACACACAAACACACATCGATTTTTACGTGGTTCGCGTTTGAATCAATTCGATCCAAAACCTACATCCACAGAGTGATATAGTATAGAACAAGTGTATGAGAGAATATCCCTGAACAAATTACAATGAATCGACTGAAAACTGATGCGCACAAGTGCCTTAAATAGGCTGCAACACTCAGCCTCAAAACATAAAGTTCTAACTATCTTTCAACTAACTTTTAAACTGAAACTTTCCAGATTCGGTTAACTCTAACTAACTCCAGTTTAAGCTAATTAAACATAACCACTCTAATTCCATCAAGTTATGAACTAACTTCCTCACCATTCTCCACCTTGGTTCATACACTGCCCAAACAACCACTCAAACCAGCCTTAACCAATGCTATTCTTCCTTCAGCTGCACAAGCTCCAAGCGGTAGCTGAATTTCCCACTTGGCAACACCTTTGTGGGCATATCAGCAGGATTGTGCTCAGCTGCAATCTTCTGAATTAGCACCTCTCCTCTTGTAATGATCTCTCGAACAAAATGTAACTTTATATCAACATGTTTTGTTCTCTCATGGTACACTTGATTCTTGGAAAAGTGTATAGCACTTTGGTTGTCACAAAACACTATGATGGCCTCATCATGAACCCTCAGTTCCTTACATATCCCCTCCAGCCACATTGCTTCTTTTACAGCTTCAGTTAATGCAATATATTCTGCTTCAGTTGTAGTTAGAGCCACTACCTTCTGCAAACTTGCCTTCTAACTGATTGATGTTTCAAATACAGTGAATATGTAACCTGTAAGAGACTTTCTAGTATCTAAACATTCTGCATAATCAGAATCCACAAATCTCTCCATAGCTACCCTTGGATCCTTAGCTCCACCATAAATCAGAACTTTGTGAAGAGTTCCCTAATATATCTCAGAATCCATTTCAAGGCTTTCCAGTTCATTCTTCCAGGACTTGCCATGAATCTGCTAGTGATGCTAACTGCATATGCAAGGTCAGGTCTAGTGCATACCATAGCATACATTAATGAGCCAACTGCATTTGCATAAGGAATTGAGCTCATGAACTCTTTATTTTCTTCAGATTTTGGTGATTGATCACTGCTTAATCTGAACTGTTGTGACAGAGGCGTGTTCACTGATTTTGCTTCAATCATTTAAACTTCTCCAATACTTTCTTCAAGTAACTCTTCTGAGACAAGTATAGGACACCTTTGCTCCTCTTCCTGCTAATTTCCATGCCAAGGATCCTTGTTGCAGGACCAAGATCCTTCATTTCAAATTCACCTTTCAACTGACCCTTTATGCTCTCAACTTCACTTCTGTTGTTGCTAGCTATGAGTATATCATCCACATAAAGTAGCAAGATAATGAAGTTATCTTCTGAGGTGATCTTGTAGTATACATAAGTATCAAACTTGCTCCTTTTGAAATCAACTGAGCTCATGAACTCATCAAACCTTCTGTTCCATTGCCTTGGAGATTGTTTGAGTCCATAAAGAGAATTTTCCAGTCTTCACACAAAATCCTCTTTTCCCTTTACTTCAAACCCATCAGGTTACTTCATGAGTATGATTTCATCAAGTTTTCCATATAGGAAGCTGTTTTTACATTCATTTGCTCAAGTTCAAGATCATAGTTTCCAACTAGAGCCAATAGTATTCTCATGGATCTATGTTTTACCACTGATGAGAAAAAATCATTTTAATCAATTCCTTCTCTTTGAGTGAACCCCCTGAAGACAAGTCTTGCCTTGTAACTCTCATCCTCAACACCTGGTATCCCTAGTTTCTTCTTGTAAATCCATTTACAACTAACAACCTTAGAACCTTTAGGCTTCTCTCTCAGAACCCAAGTATTGTTTTTCATGAGAGATTTCATCTCTTCCTACATTGCATCTATCCATCTATTCTTGTATTTACTTCTCAGTGCATCTTGATAATGCTTAGGTTCATCATCAAGTACATTACTAGCTGCAACTAGAGGGAATAAGCCAGGAGATCAGCATATCCATACCTGCTTGGAGGCTTTATAGGCCTTTTGGTTCTGTCTCTAGTCAGCATGTATGTCTCCTCTAACTGCTGGTTTCCCTTACTTTCATCTTCTGCAGCAGGAGTGTCCTGTTGTTCATCTTCATGTAGGAGCCAATTTCCAGCTGTATTCTCTCCTGAATCCACAGTTGGCTCCACCTCAAACTGAAATCCTTTTGGTTTTTCTGTATCTTTAGCAAGTGTCTTCTATGTAGTATCAACTTGCTTATGCTTCTTGTGTGCCATTTCAGATTCATTGAATACCACATCCCTACTAATGATACACCTCCTGTGTCCAGCTTCTAAACACCATAGTTTGTAAGTTTCACACCCTCAGGATAACCAATGAACATAGACTTTAATGGTCTAGGCTCAAGTTTGTCTTGTCTGACATGAGCATAAGCCAAACATCCAAACACTCTGAGCCTACTAAGATCAGGGGCATGACCTGACCATGCTTCTTCTAGAGTCTTCATGTTTAAAGCTGATGAGGGTGATCTATTTATCACGTAAGAAGCCATCATCATAGCTTCAGCCCAGAATACCTTAGGTAGAGATGCATTGTTTAGCATGAATCTCACTCTTTCAAGTAGAGTTCTGTTGAATCTCTCAGCCAACCCATTTTTTTGTGGAGTACCTGCAGTTGTTCTAGGTCTAACAGTGCCATTTTCCTTGCAAAAATTGTTGAATTCTTCAGAAAAAAACACAAGTCCATTGTCTGTTCTTAACCTCTTAACCTTCTTCATTGTCTGGTTTTCAATCAATGTTTTCCAAGACTTGAACGTGGAAAACACTTCATCTTTTGTTTTCAAAACATAAACCCACAGTTTCCTAGAGTAATCATCAACAAGAGTTAAGAAGTACTTGGCACCAGAATGTGATTGAACTCTTGAAGGCCCCCACAGATCAGAATGTATGTAATCAAGTGTTTCCTTTGTTCAGTGAAATCCTGTAGTGAATTTCAGCCTGCAAGACTTGCCAAAAACACAATCTTCACAAAAACTGAGCTTCTCCAGTTTATCAGAACCCAACTGGCCTTGTTTACTCAATTCTATCAAGCCTTTTTCACTCACATGACCTTATCATTTGTGTCACAGTTCCAACTTTGTCAATGACTTACTTTCAATTGTAGCAGCAGTGCCTTTGCTCACTTCTCCTTCAAGAAAGTATAGGTTATTTCTTCTGTGCCCTCTCATTACCAACTGAGATCCCTTTTTAACACTTAACACACCATTGTGACAGTGGTAAACAAGTCCTTTCTTGTCAAGATCACCCATAGATATCAAGTTTCTTTTCAGCTTTGGTACATATCTCACCTCTCTTAGAAGTCTTGTTTTTCCATCATGTAACTTGAATCTCATAGACCCAACCCTCACAACTTTACATGGTTCATCATTTCCTAAGGGTACAATTTCTCCTTCCTTCTCTGTATACTCTTCAAACCATTCTGTATTTGGTGTCATATGGAATGAACACCCTGAATCCGTAACCCACTGCACATCAGAGTTATCATCTATCACCACCAACATATCTGCAGACTCATAGCCATCTTGTTCTATTGCTTGTTTAAGATAGAGACGATTTACCAGTGATTTAGTGATGTAGAGGCTCTCAAGTTTCAACCACACGCCAGCTGCACTTGTCTCCTTTGGAACCTGCCTCAAGACTTTATCTCCAAGGCTCAAGATAATAGCACTGTGTGCTTTCTCCAATATAATATTCTTTGCCTTTTCATCCATATCTTTGTCCATGCTTGATTCATTCAGAGCATCAAGCAAACCTTGCTGAACCAATAGTGCTCTCATCTTCAGACGCCAAAAACCAAAATTGTTCAAACTAGTGAACTTCTCAACATCAAATTTAGCAGTAGACATGTCCAATCGATTGATCTCGTTCCACGTTCACCGCACCAATTTGTAGAGGTTTATACCGATCAAATTTGTATACACACCAAATATGAAGTTAACAAACGAAACATTATTAAAAACGATCAAGAAATGAGTGATCTGATCGAACAAAACCAAGCAGAACAGAGTTAACAAAATTGCCAGAAAAACAGACAAACACGTAGCAATATTTACGTGGTTCGCGTTTGAATCAATTCGATCCAAACCTACATCCACAGAGTGATATACTATAGAACAAGTGTATGAGAGAATATCCCTGAAGAAATTACGATGAATCGACTGAAAACTGATGCGCACAAGTGCCTTAAATAGGCTGCAACACTCAACCTCAAAACAGAAAGTTCTAACTAACTTTTAAACTGAAACATTCCAGATTCGGTTAACTCTAACTAACTCCAGTTTAAGCTAATTAAACACGTGTTAACCACTCTAATTACAGCAAGTTATGAACTAACTTCCTCACACGTTTCAATTATAATGTATATGGCCGCATGTTTAAGCGTAACTGCATGTTAGGAATTAGGAAAAAGCATTGCAAAATTTTCAGTTTTTAAAAAGCTATTATCAATGTCAATATTAAATAACTGCTATCAATATTAAGTTTTTAATCTTAATCACTTCTAGATATGATAAGTGTTTGAGTGAATAGGTGGTTGATTTGGTCTATATTCTCGATCATGCTTATTTCTTCATTTTACTACTTGTGTTAATCCTTTGCGATTAAGGATTGTGATTAATGTTTTGTTTGATTAATTGATAAGGAAATCAGTAATCTTTTTTATCTCGATTATATCTTGTTCTTAGGCTACTTTTATCTAAGTTTAGAATTTTATTCCTTTTTTGTATCTTACATATGAATTCAGCTTTTTGGTATCAATTTCGGGATCATATTACCTTTTCTTTTTAACGAACCAAATCCCCGACCAAATCTTAGGTTATTACGGATATATACCCAACCAAACATATCCACAACTATTGGTTAGATTTTCAATGCGGCTATTGGATGTCTAAATTATTTGTAGATATATTGTGTCAGACAATGATTACCTTTTTTCCAATTTTGATGAACTAAGCTTTTGACCAATTCTAGGTGATTCTACTCACATGTCCCCGACCAAACCCCTCAGATTCTCATCCCGGGTATAGGACGAAAAATTATTTATACATTCTTGTGTCAAACGATGATTCAGCTTTGTCGGTATAATTGCATCATCATATATTACATACCCTTTTCAATTTAATGTACATAGCCGCATGTTGAAGCTTGGTCGCATGATAGGAACCGGCAAAAAGCATTGCAAAATTTTCAGTTTTTAAAAAGCTACTATCAATACTAATATTAAATGACTGCTATTAATATTCAAATTTTAATCTTAATCAGTAGTATATACATACTATCTTTGTGTACTAAAATATGTGTACATAAAGGTGTAAAATAGAAATGTGTACAGAGGCAATACAAAAAAGGAGTGAAAGAGGACATGTCTTATTTACCATTTACACCATCAATGGCATAAAAAAGGTAATTAACGGAGAGTTTTGTGCCCTGGTCAATATATTAACACTAACTCGACAACCAAATATAATGTATCTCATGACATTCATATAATTTCAAAATATTAACTTGATTGTCTCACTATTCAAAATTCATGCATTCAACGATTTTATAACATTGCACCATTTTTCTTTGAAAGACATGTACTATAATTATTCGAATCTTGAATCAAATACGACTTTGTAGAGAAGCTATAATCCTTCGGTTGCATTACTGGTAAGAGACAAACAAATTTAACCTTTACAAATAAATGTTCTTCATTAATTATTAATTTAGATAACTCAGATTTCAACGTAGAAAGGTGCATAAACCGCATAAGGAATGCACCGACAAATTGCGCACGACTTCTACTTTCCAAGTAAGAGCAAACACATACTGTAATTAAACTGCGTAGGTCAAATAAACCTTAAATTTAGAAAGGGATAAACTTTCAATAAATGTTTTATGTCAATCCATATCAAGTAATAAACTAATAGCTAGAAACCACATAATTTAAGATGAATAATAAATTTACATGCTCTTAAATCCATGTCAAGACTTTTGTTCCATCTATTGGTGTTTTCAGTTTTGTCCTTGGATACCCCAAATAAATGTAACTTGCTCTTTTAGATTTTAAAAGATTGATTAAGAAGTGATAAAACCATTTTATTCTTGGTTTCATGTAGCAATTTTTTGTGTATTTTCCTCTTGTTAAATCAATTGGTCTAATTTTGATCTTAAATCCATGATAACATAGAAAATTATCTCATAATTTAGTTGTGTTTAATTATAAAGATAAGTATGTTAGCATGATATTAGTTTTTTGAATCAGTTACTATATGAACCCTATGTCGTTATCAGCAGTCATCAATTTGCAAAAGTATTATGATCTATTAACAGCTCTCTTCATTCTTTTCTTTTTATTGTTATTTCTAAGTAGTTTTAGAGCGCATCCTCATTAAAAAAAAAATTTGACCTAGTAGTCAGAAGAATCGATCTTTGACACAGATTCTCAGATTGAAGAATAAAGTAAGTCAATGGCATCAACATTTATTCCTCAGAAAAGTACATAATCTTTAGAGGTAAATTACAAGAACTTCCTCCACCATGACATGTATCAATTCATATCTTACGGCCAAAAGCCCAAACTTTGAGGAGAATAAGTTTCCCAAAGGTTGTTGCTGCATGGCAGCGGAGCAAAGCCTGAGACATCTTCCGGTGGCGGCGAGGAGGAGGCTGCGAGCACTAAGTCCGATGTTGGCATGGTGGTGGTGGAGGAGGCGGCTGCAAGAACCGTGGTTGGTGCAGAAGATTCAAATAATTCCATGTAGGAATCATCATTTTCGATATTGTTTGCAAGAACACCAACATTGTTTGGATGAGAGGAGTTTGTTATCCCATCAAGTGACTCACCAAGTTGTTCTTGTGTAGCAAATGAAAAGGGCATCTCATCAAAACCAATTGGGTATGGCCCCATTGGATCGGCCAGCATTGGGTTTGAGTTATTGAAGCTAATGTTTCTGTTAATAGCTGGAGTGGGGTTAGCAAATCCAAACATGGGACTATCATTTGGTGCCAAATGTTCTTGTGGCATTTCATTATGAAAAGCTTGTAGTTGAGGGTTTGCATTCAAGAAGCTAGTAGTGTTCTGGTTACGGAGTCCAGATAGGGGATTATTATTTGGCACCAACTGTGCCTGCATAGTATATGCTTGGACATCAGGGTATGTGTTAACCATGAAGTTAGCGTTGTAGTTATTAAAACAAAACTGGGAATTGTAATTTTGCATAGAAATTTGTGGTTGAGTTTGGTTCATGAAGGTCTGAGGGATGTGAGAGAAGTTGTGTAAGGTAGAGAGATCAGACATAGAAGAAAAATAGTCGGAATCATAAAATGGAGGCAGTAGTGACAGCGGCATAGCAGCTGAATTCGCGTTGTAAATCATGACAGGATCAGTTATGGGTATTGATCGAGCAGATGGACCAAACCCTATAGGCGGGTTTGGGATGAACATTTGTTGCATTTGTTCATCAGTTGGAGGACTTGGAGGATTTGAAGAGGGTTCTGTGGCGGACATGGCAGTTTGGTAATGAGGAAGGATCTTGTTTGTTATGGTTGTATTCCATAAGTTCTTAATCTCGTTGTCTGTTCTACCAGGAAAATGCTTTAAAATTACAGACCACCTGCAAATGAAAATCGAAAGTTGTTAGTTATCGTTCCATGTAATTTTACCTAATTACTTTTTTAATTAACAAAAACCTGTTTCCCAAAACACTTTGTAGTTCAATGAGGCGAGAAACCTCCGTGAAATTTAAGCCTCCTTTCTTTAAACCAAGCCTCAAATAATTGAGCCACCTCATTCGGCAACTTTTGCCACACCTTTGCAGCCCTGAATCACAAAATAACATATGATACATATAACTTGTATTTTCATGCATACATGTAGATAGAAAGAGGGATGGTTTGTGGTAAGTATACCAGTAAGTTGTGGAACTTGACTCCAAGGGCTAGTGCCACCATTATCTATGTAGTTCCTTATAATTTCATCCTCTTCTTTGGACCAATGGCCCCTTTTAAGTTCTTGTTTGTTACAACACTTGTGATTATTTATTTTTCAACTATTTTCTTGAGTAGTGTTCGAACCTGTGGTGGTTTAACAAACACATTCTGTATCACAATTGGCTTACATCAAGGATCAATTTTGAGACTTTTCTGTTTGCAATTGTGATAGATGAAATAACTCGAGTTATCCAAGACCAAGTACCCGATTTTGTTACCTAGGCTCTATACTCTAGCAAAATGGGAAATTGCCAATGACGTTAAACATCGCATTCAAGCTAGCTGGATGAAATGGAAGAGCACTACAGGGATTTGTGCGATCATAGCTTTCCTTTACAACTTAAGAGAAAGTTTTACCGGACTGCTATTAGGCCTGCTTTGCTTTATAGCTCAAAATGGTGGGCCATCAAGAAAATTTACACATATAAGATGAGTTGAGCTGACATGTGACTGTTACGTTGAATGTGTTGTAACACAAGAAGAAATAATATTTATTTAAATTGATACCGCAATCCCGAAGCATCGGTTGCATTGAGCAGTAGCTTCTACCAAAGTTTTTTCTCTCATGATCAACATCTTTATCACTTACAGTCATAGAGTTTTGGTATCGCAAAACAAATATTTTACGGTCTACCGAAGGGTTGTGGAGTGATCATGCTCTTCTTCTTGGTGAAAAATGTATTCCCTATAATTAATTGGAGATCACATTGCAACTGCATGCGTATTGTAACTAGGTAAGTGGTTGTTCCTACTTTGTAACTGTAAATCAACTGATCTTTTGCCAGAATCCTTGAGGTACACATTTGTTTTGTTGATTCACGACTGTGAACTCGTCTTTTATGAGTTTATTAAAACTGTTGATTGCACATTTTACTATTGTTCATTAAGTTTGCCTTTAGTCCATCAGCGTAATAAATATCCTACAGATGATAGAATCCTTTGATGTTTGGAGTTCCTCTTCCAAAAACTTCCTTTTGTCTCCATTTCCAAAATTAATTGATCCTTTGACATCATTCACAAAAATCAGAGAGAAGTTTTTTACTTCGGCCTCATATGACTGGAACGAACAATTTCAAGAAACCATTTGTTAGATAAATATTCATACTCCGATGAAAGCGTAATCAAACATTTAAGATTAGAACGTTTCTCCCAAGCTTGGTTTACTGGATTTTTCTTTTTAGTTAAGACAGCGGTTGAAGTAGCATTTTCAACTGAGCAGTATCCTGTTGCAACACTCTGATTAGACCGAAACTGTCTAAAATGCTCTTCCTTCTTGCCTATACACTCTGTATTGATAACAAAATGGTGTAATATGACACTTAACCATAGTGGTGACAAATAGGGACAAACCTGCTATTATCATCTTAAAAATGATGGTTTGACCTTCTAGAAGAATGCAAAGATTGAAAATGATGAGATTTTTTTACCAAACAGTGCAACTTGGTACGCCCATTACCATTTCTTCTTTGACAATCTCATGTTCTCCTTGAATATTTCCACTTGTAAAACCAACTCCAGATCAATATTTTGTCTTTGCATTTTCAACACATGATTCAATTTTTCTTTACCTGAACTCAACACGCTTCCTTTAGTTCCTTTTCCAAGTTCCTCTTTCTCCGTTTTTAGTTTTGTGTTCTTGATATTAAGGGTTCTCTATTTCTCAATGAGTTCCAACCAATCATCAGGTTCATAATCAGGGTTAGTAAGTGAGTAGTTGTAACTGATATGGCTGTAGTTACCAATAATCTCATACAAGGTTGAACAACAATTCTGATTGCCATTCCTATTTGTTGCAATGACAGGTTCCTTAGTCCAGTTTTACAACTAGATCCGCGTTTGTTGCAATGACAGGTTCCTTGATTGTTGCATTCAGTACTGACTGGACTTTTCTCAGAGGCATTATTTTTCCTGATTCAGAAAATAACCGAACAGTCTTTCTCCTAATAATCGACGTAATTATATTAGAGAAAGATATGATTAGAGAAAAATAATACGACAAATACAAAGCTGAATGTTGAGTGAGATATTCATGTTGGATTCATAGTGTTTACTACATGAACATATAATTTCCAGCTTAACACATATTGAATAACAAATTACAACAAAATAATTATTATTCTCCAACATCACTAGAGATTGTTTCTCTATCATGAAGAGAGGATATATTGCCATGAAAAGTAAGACATTTCCTCTCTGAACAATTAAACATTAATTGACATACTAAATTCTGGTCCAAAGATGCAATCGCGTTCTATGGTTGTTTTAACCCCCGGTTAGACTTTCCATCTTGTGATTAATTTTCTTCCAATAAGACTATCTTCTAATAATTAATTAACATAACAGAATAATTAACATAGGAAGAGAGATTCTAATGTGAAGATAATATAGGTCATCGACTACAAATTAAATCAAATAACTTCTCAAGAGATTAATTATTTTCATGATAAACACTTATTTCCATATAATATAATTCAGGAAATAACTTCATAGGATGAATTTCTTGCATTCAAAAGATGCACATAATTCTTCCATACACACAAACAATCGACATCCACGCTTAAGGAAATATCATAAGGTAGTTTTGAAAGTCAACTATAATCAATTACCAATAAAGACCATGTTTCTTCCGCAACTATAATTCTTCCATACAAATAAAGGCCATATTTAATTATTTCCATATTCTGACAATATATAAAAAGGAATCTCTTTGACCTGCAAAAACATGACCCAGATAAACTATCATTCTAAGGAAAAATATATTTCCTCTAAAACTGATTTCGAAAGGTGAGCCTTAGGGAATATTCAATTTGACTTATAAAACTAATTTCCAAAATATATATTTTTTTAATATCATGCCAAAATAATTCAGACCACAAATTTGATCCTAACACATAAAACATTGGGTCAAGCTCGTCATGGGTGTAAATTCTTATCCAAAACTTGTATCATTTGATGATGCCATGTGAATCACCAGCAATATGTAAAGCAATGGCTAGCCTAATAACAAAAGTTTTATGAGGGACTAAAGAATGCTACTGTGATATTATATATACATACACTAAAATATAGTTCACAAGCAATGCATTTATCAAAAACGTTCTGGCATGATCAATTATTAATAAGGTTGGTATACTTACAGGTAATGATTTGTGTAGGATGATGTAACCATGAACCGTATTTACTATCTTTTAATATGAACGAAGAACATAGTTGGTGAATATTTTAAAAGGAGATTTTTCATTTTAAAAGTTCAAAATTAACAATTTCATGGTCCAATGTGCCAAACATATTTTTGGGGTGGGAAGTGCCAAATGTCAATATTTTAAGGGTGCAAAGTGTCAACCACCCTAACCATAAAGTAGAGTTTGAGACCAAATGTGAGGAAAAGTTTCAGGAATTGATGACAAGTTTCATAAATTGATGACCGGGACTAGATCAAGTACAAGCATCAATGAAATGATGGCAGGGAACTATGAATATGCACTTAGCGAGAAAATTTTAACGTTAGTCCTCTAATTTGGCCTTGATTCAAAAATCTTCCTATAATTTGGCACCGCATAAATTTGGTCCCTTAACTTGGCATAAAAATTCAGTTGTAGTCCTCCGACACTGGAAAATTACTAAAATTATCGCATTATAGCACGTGAATTTTCATGTGACCCCGAATTTAGGGATTTAAGGCTTGTAATTTCCACACGTGTAGTCTCACACGTACGGGGACACCTGGAAAAATTTTGTTTTGCAATTTTGCACCCGAAGTCACACGTGTGGCAATTTGAAACCAAAATTACCAAACTGGGGTCACGTGACCACTCACGTGCTACAAGCGTTAGTAATTTCCGGTGTCGGAGGACTGAGATTGAATTTTATGCCAAGTTAGATGACCAAATTTATGCATTGCCAAGTGATAGGACGATTGCCAAATCGAGTACAAGTTAGAGGACTAATGGCAAAATTTTCCATCCACTTAGAAAAACTTAACTTAAGACGAAATGAAACGATGACAAACTCAATCCTTCACAACAAACACTACCTTCTCAATTGGTGTTATCTACTTGGAGGTATGACCAGAAGTTTGTAAGCTAATACATTTGTCTAAATTTGTTGTATGACCCCTTAGTTTTTTCTTTCTCTTATAAAACCACTCGTTGAAATTTTTCGTTCGAAACAAACTATGACTTTAGTTTACAAAATTATGTTTACATACATGTTTTCTAAATGGTTATAAATCATACTTAGAATCAATAATTGAGTTAACAAAAGCATTTAATAGATGGTAGGATTTCTTTAACTTCGAATTTGTGGCCAGGCCAGTGTTTCATATTTTCTTTTGCATCACCGCATTTGATTGATGCATAAAGAACAATTGAATTTGAGTTAGATCTTCCACATACATGTCAATTAGTAAGTGACGCTACGATAACTTTGTCAGAAAGTTGGAAAATTAAAGACAAGATTGTGAGTTTTTCTTTATTGTAATGCAACTAATAATCCAAAGATATTAAATAACTACTTCCTCTAATGATCTTAGTACTTGATAAAAAATGATTTCATGTTAAACGAATTTATCATAGTCTACACTTATGCGCTACAGATGATTTATGTGAGAGCTCACCTAATGAATCATACTCCCATCTGAGGTAGTTCGGTGCTGGCGAGCCACTTCATCAAACTGAGGCTGAAAATACTTATTGGAAGGGCCTCACTCTCCATGAGCAAAACCATTAGTAATATGATAAAACAAATCTTTACTTTAAATACAACCAAATTCTTGGTTTTCTTGGAAGTACCACGTAGTTTCAAAGATAATGTGTACATAATATAACATATTTTGAAGTTTTGTAAATTTTTCGAAAGTACAAGTTTGAGAATCGTTTCCCTCATCCACGCTGCTATGCCAGTCTTACTATGAGGAATGAATATGCAACACGAGAGGAACACGTCTTAACAAGTATTAAATGAGAGCAATAAGAAATGCGAGAATGATTTTATCTACAATGGAAAAAATGAAATAATAATGAGCCAACGGCTTGTGCTTTACTTGTAACTTATCAACCTAACTCCCAATATTCAACTTTATACCTCCAACAATGAGCGACCTTGTAAGCAGAATTGAAGACATGCTCGAGTACATGCTTGGATTCCTCTGTGTAGTCCCTTGGAAACAGAGGAATCCATGAATTGAAGACATGCTCGAGTAAATAATTAATGTTCTAGTAAATTGAAAAATATTTTCAACAAATCCTTTCCTCTCTCTGTAGGAAGCTCTTTCTGTAGAATTCCCTCCTTGCTTTGAGATTTTCTCTTCCGCCTTTTGGCCTCCCCTTTCTCTCCATCCCACTCTTCCTGCTCGTGAGGCCTTGTTCCTCCCGTCTGCTCTTTTTCTTTCGTCTTGCTTTCTGTGGAGTCCCTTCATGGATTCCTCTGTTTCAACTATTGCAAAAGTGATAATTTCGGATAAGAAAAAAATCAACTTCACTGCTCTTAAAAATACCTTAAGCTCAGCTTGGGGACTCAACTACAGTCCAGTTATCAAGAATGTGGGCACAAACACTATATCTCTGGTTATAAGAGATGAGAAGGAAGCGGATAAAATTATTGAAAGGGGCCCTTGGAACTTCAGAGGGCACTTGGTTCTCACAAACAAATGGACTGAAGACCAAGCATTCACAAGTTTGGAGCTTAAAAAGACAGAATTTTGGATTCATGCCTTTAATATCCCGGTTTGCTTCATCACGGAGGAAATGGTTAAAACAATTGGTAACACGGTGGGTAACTTCCTGTGGGCTGACATTGGAAACCATAACAAATGGAGAAAATCAACCAAGATCCGTGTTGAGTTAGATGTCACCAAGACATTGGTGGATCAGGTGATCATTGATAGACCGAGTAAAGAACCTCTAAGTGTTGATATCCGTTATGAACGGCTCGGTGAATTCTGCTACTGTTGTGGCATCATTGGACATAAAATTGAAGACTGTGGACCAGAGGAAGGTCTATCCATTCCAACCCTGATATGCTGCTGGAAGCTTTTGGCCCTTGGCTGAAAACTGAAGCGAACATGACAAATCCCAAAAAGCAAGCGGGGAATCCGGTTTGTGTTAAATTGTGCAATGATTTGATCAAATCCCCCATTAATTACTTGTTTCAAGTGGTATTATTGAAGAAAAATTATCCGGTGAGCCAAGCCGAAGCACCACCGTGGAAGAAAGGGGTAAATCGAAGACTGAAGGAGGACATGATGACGTGGCAAGCATTTCAAGCGAACCAGGGTTAGGAACTAACCAGAGTGGGATTAATTCACAGGTTACCGTTGGATGTGACAAATTGGACCACAGTACAAGCCAGACAGTCGAGCTGTCTCACTCTGCACTAACGGCTAGTCTGATTAAAATTAATATGGGTTTGCAAAAGTCAGGTGAAATGGGCTTTTGTCTTCAGGCCCAGAATTTAGAGCAGTCATTAAAAAGGGAGCCCAGACGTTTCCCTGGCCCAAGCGGGCCTTACTCCCCTTTCCTGTTTATCTAAAAACTGAACAACCTAGAAGCCAAAAGGAAAATTGAATCAATCGGCCCATCTGAACATAAAAAGCCCAAAGTGATCACAGAGGCAGAAAACATTATTCTTTCAGAGAATTTAAATGCGATGCAAATCAAACCTGGAAGCTCAAACTATAGTCTGATCAGGGAAAAAGAAGAAGATAAAGAAACAACATGATCAAACTTCTCCTCGGACATTGTTGTAGTAGAAGAATTAGTTGAAACTAATACTACCAGAACAGTTAGAAGATTCAAAAAGACTGGACTGAGTAGCCAGAGCTCCACCACAGTGAGAATTGAAGAAATAAACGATGATAACTCCCAAAGTCCAAAATCCGCGGCCCCAGGGGGGGCGGATCAATGAGTTCAATCAAGTTTATAGTGTGGAACTATCGTGGCCTGGCCAAGCCATCGACAATCAGGGCGCTGAAATCCCTGATCACTAAACATAGGCCGATCCTGCTGTTCATCAGCGAAACAAAAACCAAAAACTACTTTAAACTTTTAAATTTATTGTCTTCTTCTTATTTGTCTAACACTCATTTTGTTGATCCCTCTGGTTTATCAGGGGGTCTTTGCTTAGCATGGACTAACCAGATTGATGTTAAGATTGAGCAATCTAATAGGTGGTTTGTCCATGCTAAAATTTCCTCCTTGATGATGGCTAATGAGTGGTTTTTTACAGGTGTTTACAGCCCCTATAAAGCAAAGAACAAGACAACCTTTTGGCAGCTTCTGAATGACATTAAGCCGAACAATGATGATCCTTGGTTGCTTTTAGGAGATTTCAATGAAATCCTCAATCAAGGTGAAAAACAAGGAGGAAAGTCTTTTGCCTCATCTTCTCAGCACAGATTTGAAGATGACATTAATTGCCTGAATCTCATTGATCTTGGGTTCAATGGCAATGTCTTTACCTGGAACAACAAGAGGGAAGGACTTGCTAATATTAGAATGAGACTGGATAGAGGATTGGCAAACTCTTCCTGGTATTCAAAGTTCCCTAAAGCTCAAATCTTGCACCTTCCTGCTATCTCCTCAGATCACAAACCTCTCCTTCTTACTCTTGATGGTGAGATTAAAGGCAAGAGAAGACCCTTCAGATTTGAAAACATGTGGACAGATAGGAGTGACTGTGTCAATGTTGTGCAGCAAGGCTGGTCCAGAAAAGGTTGCTCCCTTTCTATACAAAACTTCATGATGAAAGAAAAGTCTACTAGTAATGATCTCAGCATATGGAACAAGAAGATTGTTGGCAACCTGCAACAAAATATAGACTCTATCAAAAGCAGGATTGCTTATATACAAGATCAACCTCAAGATCAGCAAAATAGGGAGGAAGAGAAGGTTTTGAATCTAGAGCTGGACTTTATTCTTAAACAAGAAGAAACTCTCTGGAAACAAAAAGCAAAAGAGCATTGGGTCAAAGAAGGTGATGCAAACACTAAATTCTTTCACTTGTCAACCATCATTAAATCCAAGGTAAACCGTATTCATTTCATTAAGAATAATGTTGGTTTGAAATTGGTGGAATGGCATGATATTGGACAATGCTTTGTGGATCATTTTGCTTCTGTTTTTGAGACTGATTATAACTTTAACTCTATCCCCTTCCCTGATAATCTGTTAGATCTTTTTCCTTGTGTTCTTGACAATACTGACAATGATAGAATCTGCTCCTTGCCTTCACCTAAGGAGATTAAAAAGACTATCTTTGGTTTCAACTCCAACAAGAGCCCGGGTCCTGATGGTTTTTCTGCTCACTTCTTTAAGACCTACTGGAGCTTTGTTAGTAAAGATTTCATTAAAGTTGTGCAAGGTTTCTTACTGAATCAGGAAATTCCTCCTAATTTTAATCACACTTTCATAGCTCTCATCCCCAAAGTGAACAGACCCTGCCTTGTTGACAACTTTAGACCTATAAGCTTATGTAATGTTATCTATAAAGTTGTCTCTAAGTTGATCACTGATAGACTGCAATCTTGTCTTGATAATATTATCTCCCCTTTCCAATTTGCTTTTACTCAAGGGAGATTTATTCATGATAATAACATCCTAAGTCATGAGATGATGCACTACCTCAATTCAACTAAAGGTTCTAAATCTTTTATGGCTGTTAAGGTGGATCTCTCCAAGGCTTATGACAGGGTGGAATGGAAGTTGCTTATTGCTATTCTTAAAAATATAGGTTTCTGTTATACTTTTTGTAGTTGGATTCTCAGATGCCTTGAAACCACTAGCTTCTCTGTGCTTGTTGATGGTGCACCTTTTGGTTTCTTTAAACCATCAAGGGGTAATAAGGCAAAGAGACCCTGTTTCCCCCTATTTGTTCATTATTTATGCTGAGCTACTGACCAGACTTTTGTTTAAAGAATAGAGAGACAAGAAACTGAGTGGCATCAGGATCACTAGAGGTGGTAAGCCTATCTCTCATCTGCTTTATGTAGATGATCTTACCATATTTTGCAGGAATAATAAAGAGGACATTGAAGCCATTAAGAGGAGCCTGGACAACTTTGAAGCTTGGGGCAGTCAACAAATCAATAAAGATAAATCATTTGTTCACTTTAGTACTAACACTGCCAATAGCTCAAAGGCTTCCACCCTGATGGATCTTGGTTTACATGAATGCAAACATAATTTTCTGCACCTTGGTATCCATTTTTGTAAGCCTAGGAGGAAGAAAATTGCTTTTGATATCATCATGACTAATCTTTCCTCTAGGCTCTGTGGTTGGAAAAGCAAAGTCCTCCCTCAGACAGGAAGATCTGTCCTTATGGAATCAGTGATCGAAGCTATGCCTTCATATCAAATGTCTAATTTCCTCATTCCTGCAGCTATAACCAAGAAGATGGACAATTTAATGTTGAGATTTTGGTGGGGTGAAAACCAGAACCATAACATATTACCTCTTAAATGATGTCTTATGTCTTCCTAAAGAGGATGGTGGCATTGGTTTTAGAAGAATGAGAGACCACAACAGAGCTCTGGTATCCAAGTTAACTTGGAAAGTGGCTATCAAAGATCATAATATCTGGATTGATGTGTTCAGGGATAAATATATTAAAGGTAAAGATTTTCTTACCATGAAATGCCCTTCAAATGGTCCCTCCTCGATTGCTAGGGACATCTTCAAGTGTAGAGAGGTGATCACAAAAGGTGCCAGATTTAAAATTTCTGTTGATTCAGATGTTAATACCTGGAAGGATCCTTGGATTCCTAGATTCAAAGATAGCAGCCCTGTTCACCTTGATCCTCATGCTGATACTGATCTGATTTGTCCAAATGTGAGAGATTTGATTAATGTTCAAGATGCTTCCTGGAATCGGCCTTTGCTTGATTTTCTATTCCCTCAAGAAACAGTACAGGATATTGTTAAAATTCCTATAACTGTTTCCAGGGAACCTTTGGAACTCTTCTGGTTTCCTTCTCTTTCAGGGAACTATTCAGTGAAGAGTGCCTACCTATCTATTATTCAGGCTCGAAGACCTTTGAATCCTGCTAAAGTGTGGAAAGCTATCTGGAAGGCCAACATTCATAATAGATACAAACTGTTATGGTGGAAGTGTGTTGCCAATGCCTTGCCAACTCAGACCAAGCTCAAAACTATCTTCAATATTGCTGATATATCTTGCCCTTTTTGCCACTTGGAGCCTGAAACGGCTGAACATCTCTTTATTCGATGTCACATTGCAGAGATCATTTGGTTCTCTTCAAAATGGTCCCTTAGAATGTGCATTCTTAAAGACTTTTCAATAGCTGATTTCTTCTTGTTTTTGTCAGGTGAGTGCTGGAAGGACATTAGTTCTAAAGAGGAGCAGCTGGATATCATGTCTTTTGCGGCTTGTACCATTGCAAACATCTGGAGATCAAGAAATGAACTCATTCACGAGTCAATTTCTAAAAAGATCAATATCCTTATCAGAGATATCAAAGAGCAGTCTGCTGATCACTTCAAGGGACAAAAGGATCTGTTCTTTAAGAGAAAAATGAATCATCAGAATCATTGGATTGCACCTGGTCAAAATTGGATTAAAGTTAACTCTGATGCTTCGTTTTTGAATGGTAAAGCTTTTGCTGCTGCTCTTTGGCGAAATTCTAATGGTTCCATCCAGTTTGCTCACACGCATATGACACACTGCTTTGATGCTGAAGCAGCTGAAGCCTTTGCCATTCTCCAAAGTGTTCTGCTTGCCAATCAATTTCGTTTCAAAAGGATGATTTTTGAATCAGATTGTCTTAATGTGATCTCATGCATCAATCGTTCAACTACAGATTTTAATTGGAGATCACATCAGTTTATTTTGAAGATCCACGAACTCTGGGGTAGATGGCCTAAATGGAAGTTTCGCTTTATTAATCGTTCTTGTAATAGTGCAGCGCATAGCTTAGCTGCTTGGGCTAGGAATAGGAGTTTATGGGATTCGTCCCTGTTGATTGTATTCCTAGTTCGTGTTTTTGTGAAGGGGGCCATCCCATTGTTGCCCCCCTTTTTTGATATTTTGAATGAATTGGTTGTTTAACAAAAAAATAAATAAAAAATCTAAAGCAAACAACTTATTCAATAATTATACAAAAAAATAAGATTTTTTTAATTCCTTTTTATCACAGATTATTTCACCATCTCACACCCAACTATAATTATCGATATAACACTAATGCATAGCAATTCAATTACCTCTGTATCATTCTTCCTTGATAATATTTGCTTGGATGATATAGAAAAAATGTAATACCCTAACTTTTGGAATTATTTTTTTTAAATTGAATAAGAAAATTTCCTAATTAATAGCGTGATTTTTATAAATTTAGTTCATTAAAGTTTGTGTCTCTTTTCTTTTAATTAAGAGTTTGGGCCAGTTATAAGATATAAAATAAAATAAAATGAGTTATTAGTCACTACTCAGAGTTTTTAACTAAGATAACTGTTCACGAACGATTTTTAAAGGCCTGTAATATAAAGCCCATGAACTCCTAAAGTTAATATCAATTATTAAGCAATATTTAAATTACAAGAATTAGGTTTTCCATTTTATTGTAATGTCGCATCAGTCTCCATTTGGATTCTCCAATCGCCGCTTCCTCTTTTTCACGGGTAAATTGTTTCATCTTTGGTTATGTATTTCTTTGTTTAGGCAATTTACTATTTTATTATTGCCATGTCAAAACAAACAATTATGATTGTTTAATTATTTGGTGTAGGTCACGGTTGTTCATTCAATAGGAAAAAGACAACAGCAAGATCTTTTAATATGTTATTATATTAGAAGTGTTGTAAATGCATGCATAAAAGTGATAAATTGATAAATCTGGAATGGAATTCTTTCCTTAAAGACACATACTGTTGTGTAATTCTATAGATTCCATATCATATGCATGTCTATGTGCAGGGAATGTTTTTTAAAGTATGTACATGTTCTTTTTAGTATATTGTTTAGGTGTGGGTATTCGCATGTATTTGAATGTTTAGTGGGCAAGTTTATTTCAAAAAGAAAGAAACTTAGACAAGAACGTGAATCCCTTTGCTTGTAGTTTGAATATATATTGATTAATGAAGTAGTTGACTAAAGGCTTAGAAATTACAATAGTTGAGTGTTTCTGCATGAACTTGTGTGAGGTGTTTACATGAGTGTCAATTATATGTGTATTGGAACTTAGAAATGAAATATATAATAAATTTATAACTTCGTTACACGCGTAGTACGTAGATTTTGGCATCATATGATACTTTAGCTAGATTAAGTATTAAATAATTGCATATTTGAATTGTTGAGTAGTAATTATATTTGGGTATTTTTGTTGGCCTAATAGGTTATATGGACTAGTTGTTTGGATTAGCTTCTGGCACATACGTAATTTCCTTGTAGCTGAGCAATCAAGTGAGTTCTCCTAAACCGTATTATTTTCAAAACTGGAAGGATGTATGTATAGCTATGTACATAATTTTACTATATATGTGTGAAATGTTTAAAGGTTACATGCATTGTGGTCATGATCAAGTTTGTTTCGTTTGAGAAATTAGTCTAATTGATTCTCATCCATGCCTTTAAAAAGATTCAGACGCATTGAATTGAACTGTGGCACTTTCTGTGATTTGTTCTGTAAGAAAAGTAAATATTAAAGATATTTGTTTAGTTAGTGGATCCATTTGGCTTGGGTAGCACGGAGTGGCGCTGGGCAACAGAGGGTTGTCGGTTAAGCTTCGTGTTTCCCTTGCCCCTTCCCTTTAGACAATGCGGGAGGTTCGTTAGTGTCTTTTGGGATCACCGAGCATGTACCATGGCATGCAGACAGTTTCCAGGGTCGCTCCTTGGACGGGGAGATAAGGATATTTTGAATTGGAAGTAAGGAGGGACGATATTGAAAATTGAAAATGAAATTGGACATTGATATATATATAAATGATCGACACTTTATGTCTACTGTGTATTGTGTACCATTGTATGTGAATTATTATTGTGTTGTGCCTCTGCATTACAAAAGGTTTTATTTTAAAGAAAAATTGCACTTCACACACCTCATGAGAACTCGCTGAGATTTTTATCTCACAAAATGTTTTCTTTTTCTTCCTTCCTTTCAGACCTAGGTACTATTGCAGCGAGACTTTGGGGCATTGTTGGTGAGAGAGAGCGAGAAATTAGGTTAGGTTTAGAGTTAATTTAATTATTTTTAGTTAGATTCTTTGTTCAGGCTTTCAGATGGTGGATTCTTTAGTATAGAGAATATGGAAGATTGTAAGGTTCTATTGAGGTAAACTCCATTTTGGCACTGTAGATAAGTTCTGGTATTTAATTCAATGTTTTTGTTCCGAATGGTTGTCTCTATTTAGACTTTTAAAATTAGGACTGTTACAAAAAACATGTTAAATGTAATTAGTAGATATTTGTTCCAACTTGTAGTACTTTCCACCGAATCTATATTCAGTAGTGCAACAACCAAACATGTAATATCCTGATTTATTTTGTAAATCTTAAAATTCAATCTTCGTAATTACTTGTGGTGAAAATATTAATTGATGGGATTATTAAGGGTTTTTTGTGATTTTGGTGTTAAAGTGGGCTTTTTAATAAATAAATCATCACCTTAAATGGATTGGGGCCTAATGATAATACATGCAAGTTATATGTCAAGCCCATATATAACCATCACCTTAATTATCTTTAGCCCTTAAGATTATTTTAAAACTGCAGTTACATAAAAATTAGGTCTTCTTGTCAATTAAAGATGAAATACGCAAACCTTTGTAATTCTTTTGTTTCCTGCTTCTTTGCGTCCGTCACCAGGTAATTGACCTTTCATATTCTCTTTCTTCTTTCGTTCTTTTCTTCTTTCGTTGTTTTGTTCATGATATTGTTAATCACACACATGGCCATAGTATTATATTACTTAATAGGCAAAATAAGTATGAATTTGGAATGAATCTCACGGGTAATTAACTCTTAATTTTCAATGTCGTTCTTTGTGTTTTGCACTACCTTGAGAACCGTGTATATATAGACTTTGAGTAAAGCATTATTTATACTTGTTTTATGTGATCAAGCATATATATATATATATATATATATATATTGTTTGATTTCTTTAGTGGTGGGGTCTCACGGTTCAATGCAAAAGAAGAGCATGATTCCATATTTTTGAATATTATATTGGAATGAGGTTTCTAACACTATAAGTTAAAATATTTCAATTGTGGGTGTGTATGCAAGCATGAGTTCACGTTTGTGTATGTTGGGTTGTGTTATTTGAGCAGTGTGTAGTATTACCTGTATGCATATATAAATCTATATATAACGGCGTGTATATGTATGTAAATGGATTAGTTTGCCTAATTACATAATATTACTCCTATTAGCGTATAAAATGTTTTCTACAGTATATATGTATATGAGTATTTATATATATACACTACTATTATTAGTGTATGTTAAATTGTGGTGTGTTAGTATTATAATCGTGGAATAATCAGGGACATATGAGGGATTATATAAATAGCTTATAATTAGTAGTCATCATAAGAAATTCAATTGACTAGATTACGAATTGATTATTTGAGAAGCATTTATATTATTGTTTCGCTTGGCTAATAGGTGGTTCAGATTAGCTCTTACGTTGCACGTCTTATTTACAGTCGCAGATTAGGTGAGTATTCCATAACTCTATTTATTTTGTAAAACTGGAAAGTATGCTTGTATATGTATGTATGTCACTTATAAGAGTATCTTACACTGATTTTGTAAAGTAAGCCTAAAGTTTGATTTAAATTGAAAAAGAAATTAAGTTGGTTATGATGATCACATTTTCGGTTATGTTCAGTTCAGTTGTTAGTTAGTTGGATCCAACTTGGCTTGGTTAGGCATGGAGTATTGCTGGGCAGCAGAGGGCTGCCAGTGGTGCTTCATGTTCCCTTGCCCCTTCTCCTTAGACACGGCGGGAGGTTCGTTGTGTCTCTGGAGATCATTCGTTACGCATGTACCATGGCATGTGATCAGTTTCCAGGGTAGCTCCTTGGACGGGGCGATAATGAGTGTTCGTGTGGGGCGTTAAGGTTGACAGCATCAGCTATTTCGTTGATCATCATAATTAATTAAGACGATCGATATGCTTGTCTTAAGTTATTATTATTTAGTACCAACATTCTTTTCTTTGTTTTGTAAAATAACGATCTTGTCTCGTTCTGTATTGTATCGAAATTCTGAGTTTCAAATAAATTATTGGTACCTAATATTAATATTCTTAAGTCACATAAAGCATAATTTGCATGTATAGTTTAGTATGTTTTGAAAGAAAATGATACGCACTTTCACACACGTCGAGCACTCACTGAGATTTTTATCTCATTAGTTTTGTGTTTTTCCTTCCTTTCAGACTCGGGAAATCTTCAGGACAAGACCTTAGAGACTTTGGTGTTTGGAATTAACGAGTTCGAGTTATAGATTAGAGTAATGTAATTAAGATTTCTCCATGTATTTGTCAATTTTCATTTTAGTGATTACGTCATTCTTTAGTAATAAGATATTTTTGCTGATTGTTTAAATAGATTACTCGTTCATGTGTTGTTCTATTGTAGACTTGAAATTTGGGGCTGTTACAAAACATCAAAACAAGAATTCACGATTGATTATACCTGAATTTGTGTGACGTGAAAGTGCAGAGATGAGAAAAAAAAAGGTAAACAAAACAAGAAGGCAATGAGAATTCAAAGATTAGTATATACAAGTTTGCCGGATCAAAGTTTTCCAGGAGTATTCAATCATAATCTCATAAACCAGAATTCTAACAAATATGTCAAAAGTTAGAGTAGTTAATTAGAATTTTATTAAATTACTTATTTACATTTATTATTAGCTATTCTTATTATAAAGAAAGGTAATCTTTACGGTTTCATAAATTGGAAAGATGATATTTAAATTGAGTCTCCAAAAGTTCTACTAATTATAGGTAGGTAATAAAAAGAAATAATAATTTGAGAGGGGCATTATAGTAAATAAAGGAAATTTGCTCTGTAATTAGGGATTTTGCTCTGTATATATAATTTTTCATTAACTAAAACTACAACATATTGCACTATATAACCTATAAAATTTAATAAAAAATATAAATATATAAACCACATCATAATAACTCTTACGTAATATTGATGTAATTCTAAATAATCAGTTAAGGTGAGTACATCATAATATAATATACAAGAAACCATTTGAAGTTTGAAGTAAATGAAAGATAAATATAATTAAAACCTATTATATACCATCTAAATGTTCCTAAAATCATAAAATAATATTCAAATTTTATTAAAAATTAATATAAATTTCAAAATACCATTTAATCATGAAAGGAATCCATATGTATGATCAATTTATGAATTTGTCTAAATATGGTAAGTTGATCTGGAGAAACAAAAAGAGGATGCAATCTAGGTGAAAACTGTAGCAATCTCAATTCACTACAAAAATACAAGGCAATCGGGTAAAAAATAAGGTGAGTGATTAAAATCTGTAGCCATGTAGGACTATAATTTAAATCAATGGAGTCCAAAAAATTTGTTGCCAGCAATGGTAAGAAAATAATCACTCATCCAGCATGGACTGAAAAAAATCAGTCACCATTGGACACAATGGTGACAAAATAATTTGTAGCCATGTAAAATAAATGGGGTCAAAATAATTTGACCCCATTGATTTAAATCGTGGTGTCAAAATTATTTGGCACCACGATGTAACGGTCCTGATCATGCAAAAATGCATGATCTGGACCGATAGCTTTAATAAAAAATAAAAAAAAAACAGATGAAAAAAAACGGAACATGGTGTCCGATTTTTCAGACCCCACGCGTGTTGTCAGACGAATCTAAAAGCACGTGTGGCGTCCCAAAAATCGGACGCCACATTTGACAGGCCCAGATCATGCCGAATGGCATGATCAGGGCTATTTATTTGTGGCGTCCGATTTTTTGGACGCCACAAATCTGCGGGCCAGATCGCATGATCTGGCCCATTCACACGTGGCGTCCGATTTTTCGGATGCCACGTGTATTTAAATAGTAATCAGATTCCTTTCTTTTTTTATTCTTTTTCCCCATTTTCATCTTCCCCAACCCAAACCCTAATTTTTTTTAAAAAATCCACTCAATTCCTCTCCAAATTCAACAATTAATTAAGGTATGATTTTGTATAATGTTTGGAGAACACTATTATGCAAAAAAAATTGATTTTCTATGGTTGAATTGTATGTTGTTGATTTCTTAAATTTTTGAAACGAAACAACACAAACAAAATAAACTTAATCAAGAGAACCTTCAAATAATATTATTATTCAAATGACACCCTGAAGAAGACCAAATATAGTACTGATGTGGGGTATTTTCGTCTGGATACGTGTCCGCTCTCCAACACTCCACGTCAGACTGCTTTAGTTCCTGCTGGATGCTTAAGCAGCTTTTGAGTTCGGAACCTGCACTCAACACCACACGTAAACTAAGCCGGTGCCTCCTTCGGCGAAGGCACTCCGACGCTCAAGTCAGATAGGTCGGAATTTGAGGTATTGTCGTCAGAGACAATAGCTCGAAATATGCCCAAATAGGTCGAATTTAGGCCAAATAGCTCGAATTTGGGCCTGAATAGGTCGAACTGGGCCTCAAATAGCTCTAAATATGCCCAAATAGGTCGAATTTGAGCTCTATAGGTCGAATTAGCACACCTCGAAATGGTATTGAGAACCGTGATGAGAAAACCCGAATAGATCGAATTACTCTCAAATAGCTCGAAATACACTCTATATAGATCGAAGAAGAGCTATTGCAATATAGCTCGAAATTATTGCTCTATAGCTCGAATTCGATGTATATAGCTCGAAATTAGATGCTAGAAAATAAAAACGTACCTTAGAATGAGGCATGGGACCCCCTTATATAGTAATAAGAATCCTTATTCGTCTAAAAGTGCAATCCAAGTAGAACTATGACTCAAAATAGGTCGAATTAGAGCTATTTTGAAATAGCTCGAATTGGGCCTTCAAATAGGTCGAATTAGGCCTCAAATAGGTCGAATTTGGGCCCATATAGCTCTAACTGGACTCCTGGGCCTCACATAGATCGGATTTTAGCCCATATAGCTCGAATTGGGCTTTTGGGCCTTCAAATAGATCTTATTTGAGCCCATATAGCTCGGATTGGGCTTGATATAGGTTAACTGGGTCAAATAGGTCGAATTTGGGCCAAATAGGTCGAATTTGGGCCAAATAGGTCGAAATAGGCCAAATAGGTCGAAATAGGCCAAATAGGTCGAATTTCGACCTATTCTTCAGCTTTGCGCAGTCTCACCATGTTTGTTATATCTCCTTCTCTGGACCTCGAAATCTAGATCCGCTTTTTGATTTGGAAACTAGACTCAAGAGGCTTTCCAGGCATATACAATTCATCGAATTTGGAGTTGAATTGATAGCTCGAATTCACTAGTCGAAATCCAGCTCCGGCCTGACTCTCCAAAACTTCCTCCCCTTTATATACCACTTAGAGTCCTTCCTTAGCTAGAAGTCCATTCCAAGTAGAATTATAAGTTGACTTGGGCCCTGAATAACTCTAAATTGGGCCTGCACAGGCCTAATTTTGAGTTTTGCTCTGAATTGTAATTTTGCATTAAAAAATAATGGTGCTGATGTGGCATAATAATCCCAAAATATGCTCATGTATTATATCGAATATTATGACGTGGCAGTACCGAAATATGGTACATCAAGTACCTAAAACATTAAACAAGATTATAGATTAAATTAAAATAATAATAATTTATTAAAGATGATAAATAACTAGAATAAAAACTATAAAATAAATGAAGAAGTATTACCTGAGAGTTGAAGAAGATGTGTTGGTGGAAAACGTTTATCTTACAAGTGTTTATATAGATTCTAAATTGGTGGGAATATGAAATTTTGAGAACTAGAAATTTATTCAAAGAGGATTAAATTTTCCCACCTTTTGTATTGGAGGGAAATCTGAAAATTTTGAGGATGATATTCTTTAATTACATTTGCTTCCACAAAGAAATCCGTACGTGAATTAGAATAAGTTTTAGATAATTTTTGGAGGGAAGTCAAAGTTTGTGAACTGTAAAAATGTTAGATAAAGATTCAAAAAAGATTTTCCTATCTTTTCCCATATTTTTCCTATCTTTTCCAAAATTTTCCTTGGTACCAATCACTTGGAAAATAAAATTTTCCAATATTTTTTTCCTTTTCCCTCATTTTCCTTGGAAACAATCGGAGCCTTAGTGTTGGACGTGACAAATATTTAATTATATAACACAACTTAATTTCAGTTGTAACTGATGTGCATGCATCACAAAATAGATGAACTAGGTTACCACTTGCCTCGTATTTTTGAGCCATACGACGGGACTAATGGCAACCAAAAGGCTAAAGATTGAGCTTTTGATTTATGCTAGGGTGATGAGTATATATCTTATTTCTTTTGTAGTTTGCTACAAGTTGTGTATTAGGCACTATATCTGCCGTGTTTCTCTATATCCCTTGCTAGTTATCAATGTTTCCAGAATCGGACTGGACAGTGAATCGGTAGCTCTACTGGTTATAGGTTCGATCGGTTGAACCGGTTGAACCACTGGTTCGACCGGTAAACTACATTAGCTCAATATAATATCTTTAGATATGTATAATATATTTTTCATAATATCTATATTAATTATGAAGGTATATGTAATGAACCAAATACCAAAAAAATCACAAAGAAATATAATTAAATTTGTTCAAATTCTTTTAGATGCTTCATTTATGACACTTGTACTAATTTCTAGAACAACCATCAAGTAGTTTATTCTTAATAGTTCTGTAAATAACTGACACTCAATATTTCTAAATAAATTTTACATATTTTTTATTTATAATATTGATTAGTTGGCTAAATTTCATTATGTGATAATCCAAATATTTAGTGCTAAACATACTTTTGTTAGTGTGAAATTTATGATACTTTAGACATAATCAATTTAATTAGTTATCAATTGCTCAATACTTCCTTCCTTGGATAATCAATGTGAATGGTCACGTGTCTTACAAAGTTCAAACTTTATTATCTGACTAATTAACATCTCATTCAAGCATAATTATATTATTTCTATGTATATCAATATAATTGTTATGGCAAAATCTTTCTAATAGATACATAATCATGCAAAAGTCAAACTTTTCACATATTAAGGAAACACAAATCTAAATCAAAGATAACCTCATGTGATTTACACACCAATCACAAAATAAACTCATAATTAGATAAGTCATAATCCCAACTCTAAATTACTGCCATAATTTTGTCATTATTCAAATCTAATTTAAAAGGTGAAGCAAAAATAAGGGCAATCGTGCAGCAGTTGTTTTTTTTTTTTTTTTTTAAGGTAGAGGAGCGGTTCGCTGACCGGTCCGGTTGACCCGGTTTTGTACCGAGTCGACTCGCTTGAGGCCTACAATGGTTCACATCATGCATCCGGACCGGACGCATGGCCGATCGGCGATCGAACCGAGTCGACCGGCCGGTCCGATCTGGTTTTCATAACATTGCTAGTTACGGCACTACATGCATCATTATTTGTTCCATCACGGTGCTAAATTGTCTTTTTTTTTTCTTTTTGACCCCTTAAGGATTATGGAACCGATAATAGTAGGTAAAGATCCAAAACGTGTGAGGGTTAGTGTGAGAAGTCAGTTGCCCAAGTTCAGAGAAGAGGAGATAAACATGATGAGAGGGTTCTTCGATCTCATACGATTCAAAATTTTGTTCCCCAATCCCTTGCTAGTTATCGACACTACATGCATCATTTTTCGTTCCATCACATGGCAAAGTTTTCTTTTTTGTTTTGTGCCTCTTAAGGATTATGGAATTGATAACAGTAGGTAAATATCCAAAAATTATGAGTTTTCGTATTCGAAATTGCATGCCTAAGTTCATAGAAGAAGAGGTAAAAATGATGAGGCGATCCTTCAATTCTGTTGGATTCAACTTCTATGGTTCCATATACGCGTGAAGTAAAGTTAACTCGTCCAACTCCAGCTACACGATAGATGCTGAGGTTGTTAAACTCGTAAATGACTCGTTTCCTTACATAATATAAAGTATATGTTCTAGGAAGTGATATTTCAAAATTGATTTAATTTTATCTCATGCATTTCATAGGAGATCAAAATGGACAACAAATTGACAAGCAAGCAAGAAATTTAAGCTGGATTTATATGCATCCGACTAAGAGAAATTATTAAACACATAAAATAAAAATTAATGATCCACTAGTTCACATCATATACAATGGTAGAGCACATTATTCAAAATTCGCAATCTTCTCTTTTTCTCAAAATTTTCGAAAATTGATCAATAAGTTTCAGGCATTGATGATGTTTGCAAAGATGACATGAGGAAAAGTTACATTCATGATCACCTATGTTGTCCGCATGAACAAATTAAATAGCATCATTTATTTACTTATCACTTCATATAGCATGAATAACTTGTCGTGAGTTTTCACAATGCAATAGAGTTTACTTAATTATGAATGACTTATGATATGGCATGACACATGGTGTTATTGTGAATGGTTATTTCGTTTATCGTTCATGGAAAATTTCGAGTTGTAATCTGGATTTTTAGTTTGATTTGACCTTAATTATTTGGATTTCAAAACTAACTTGAAAAAATATCCTAAACACTCATCCCTCTAGTTCAAAAAGTTTCTTTTTAAGAGAAATTCAAAACATCTGCCAAAAGTATCTGATTAGTGAGTTTTAATGTTTTACATTACAAGTGCTTATTACTTCACATGAATAATGCCATTGTTCCAACTAAAAGCCAGGCCAATTAATTGGCCTAGCCTTTAAAATGATCTTGTGTAGAAACCCCGAGGAGCATGAGATCGCACTCAATCGCATAGAAAGGCCAAAAGTTACAGGAATAGATTCATGAGGAGAAGTGCAATTGCACAGGATTGCACACAACTGGCCAAACTCACTTCCTCAACTTTATGAGAAAGGATGCTATCGACCCCATATCGCATACTCAAAGCGATTGCACACACTCAAACGTCACTCGCATGGGCCAACTAGGGATTGCATACCTAATTTGTGCAATCGCATTGCTTCACAGTGATGCGGTCAAATGAATTGGGATGCAATCGCATGTTACATCTTGTTTTAAAAACAATGAATTTTGAGATAGCCTACTATGCACCAATTTTCCTCCTAAACTGTTTCCTTTTTCTTCCAGTATATTTGTTTTCAAAGTAGGAAACTTTCATTTTTACAATCCTATTTGAATTCTATCTTGCACATTAACTGGTAACTATTCTCTTCCACTTGTAGTCGGAGTAGTATTATTTTTTATGCAGTAGTTATGTTTTGTCATTCATTAAGAAATAGTTGTTTCCTTCTAACAATTGTCATGTGCCATTAAAGGAAATAATGTCTATAAAGGAAACACGAGGAGACTTTACACTTTCCAGCAGGGGCGGAGCCTGGATTTTGACCTGGGGGGGGGGGGGGATCACGTGAGATTTTGTTTATAAACATAAATATTTCTATCGTTATTTACTTTAAGTTCATTCCCAAAACTAATCAATTTTCATGAAATATAAACTACCTTAAGAAGGATAAATTTGACATAACTCTTTAATAAAAAGGATTCTAATACAACACAATTATAGCTAAATTTTGTAAAAGAATTAAATTATTACTACTTAAATATATATAAAAATATCTCATTAACTTAAAGATATTTGTTTTCCTAAAATTTCTATGATGGATGTTCACTAAAACACTATGATAAGGTAAATATTGCTCTAAGCGCTTATTAACGTTAAACAGTTAAGTAATACCAGGAGGGGTTTACGAAGAGGAGACTCAAAGAATATATATAATGGCCGAAGCTCGTATAAGGTACAAGGTCCGAGGGGGAAAGATGTACGAGCCCTCAGAGCTTCGCAGGCTAAAACAGAAGAGAATCCCTACGAGCCCTGTATGCGACCCTTGCTCCTACGAAGTACGAGCATGAAGTTAAGGCGGGTCGTAGTGAAGCTTTATGGCTAGGTGCTCAGTCACCTCTGTGTTAATCGTTAGTCACCAAGCACCATGCCACCAATCAGTTCGTGGGAAGACTATTTGTGAATAAGGCGCCTGTTTCACCACCCTCTATCACCTCCTACATATACCTCATATCTTCAGCAAGTGACACCTAAGCAGTGGGAAGGGTTAGTAAGCTACCTACATCACCTCTCTGCATCACCATCTTCGTCTACCTTCCACCTGCTAGCTAGGCTTAATCCCAAACATTATAAATAGGCCCTCCTTCCTCATTCGAAGCAGGTGAGATATGAGAGAAAAATAAGAAAGGAGCCCCACAACTAATGCTTAATTCGAGTACGACCCTAAATAGTTTAATATCTGATAATTTAACACCACCCAGGACCAAAATATCTGCCAAAGCTGCCTACGAGGGTATCTTCGTATACAGCCTTCGAGCTCAAGGAATGAGTGTTCCGAGCTTTCATCTGTAATCTGTTTGAGTTAAATAGAATCTAATTAAAGCTTTATCAAATTGGCGCCGTCTGTGGGAACACTGGTATTCCTTTGAGGTGGCCGAAGTGTAAGGGGAGATATATTTTGGTTCAATTCGAAACGTGATATATTAGAAACCATAAAGTGACATTTGGGTGGCGGAGTTATGGCGTCAGATGGTCGAAATCAAAGTTCTGAGGAGAGGTTGCACGATTTAGATCCGGAGGACTTGGGAAATACGGAAAGTTCTGGAGAACATAATTCAAACACGGTTATAAATATTACTCAAGCGGCATTGGAGATGATAATTGGGAACGCGGTGGAGCAAGGGGCTAGAAGAGCTTGGGAAAACGAGTTAGGGGGACGAAGGCGTATGAGCTCAATGTCATACTCGACGGAGGATGCGGGAGAATCTTCGTCGAGGGAGAGTAGGCGTCGTGGGATGGCGTCGATCTGTCGTACCTCGGAAGAGGATGCCAATTCAGAGTCGGGGAGTACCAATGAACCATCGATTTCACGAGGGCACCGGAGGCAGGCTCGGGCGAGGGCCAGTTTCCGTAGCAACCGAAGCCTGCATCAGTTGCCACAGCATGAGGAACCGCCGTTAGAGGGGGTTGTGGAGGATTTGCGCAGGCAGTTACAGGAGATCAGGGATGAAATTCACCCGTAAAATGAATTAACTTTGTCGGGTAGTCCGTTCACGGGGGAGATAGCATCGTATCAGGTGGCTCCGGGCATGAGGCCAGCATCGTTGCCTATGTACTCCGGTGAGAAAAATGGGAAAGACCCTTTGGACCACGTACGCCAGTTTATCAGCGATATGGACCTTATCTCGGCTGCGGATCCGGCGATGTGTAAGTTGTTTTGCACAACGCTTACGGGTCGGGCTCAGTCGTGGTTCACCCAATTGCCGGCAGGCTCGGTAGCCAATTTTGCCCAGCTTAGTCAGGCTTTTGTGTATCAATTTGCCTGCAACCGAAGATATCCGAAGTCAACATCGTACCTTTTCTCCATCGTGCAAGGGGAAACGGAGGGGTTGAGAGAATATATGCAGAGGTTCGCCGAAGCGGTGGGCGAGGCACCGACGGTATATCCTGAGTTGTTGTCTGACATCCTGACTCATGGATTACGAGATGGGGCTTTCGCGGATTCTCTGTATGGGAATCCCGCTAAGAATCTTAATCATCTGATGCACCAGGCTGAAAGGTATATCATACGGGAAGAGGCGAAGAAGGCTAAGAGAGCGGTTCAGACGGGAGTGCAAAGTGGAGGTGAGCGAAGTGGAGGAAAACGAGGACCGGTGGGGCCGTCGAGTGATCCACGCCCACCTACGAACGCATCGAGATTTCCAGTAAGGAGGAATTTGAGCGTGACTCCGTTGTCGGCGAACCCGGCGGAGATATTAAGGGTGATGGCCATTACGAAGGAAGACATGATGTTACGATGGCCGAGACAAACAGCAGAGCCAGAAAAACTCAGAAACACGAACAAGTATTGCCAGTTTCATAGAGCGTGGGGACATCTTACGGTAGCGTGTACCAGGTTGAGGGAGGAGATTGAACGTTTACTTTCGTTGGGATACTTGCAGGAGTTTGTGACGAAGTCTGCGGAGTCAGCTCATAAGGAGGCGCCGAGGCCGCAACCTGTTGCCGTTTCAAGAGCCCCGAGGGTTGAACCGGAATTAGCATTACCCCCGCCACCTATACACACAAGGGCGTATCTCGAGAATCGCCCCACGGGTCAGAGGATCAACGTTATTGAAGGGGGAGCAGTGGCCAGTTCCTCCTATCACACATGAAAGCGGTTCGTTAGGGAGGCACGAACTAAGGAGAACAGGGAGGAGAACAGAGAGGAGGTTTTGTTCGGAGGAAGTATGGCGTTATCTACACCAGGCATCAGTTTCGACGACGAGGATTTGGCGGGGATAGTTCACCCACACGAAGATCCTATCGTGATCGAAGCAATCATATTAGGGGTGGAGGTTCAACGAGTATTAATTGACACATGAAGTGCCGTGAATGTGATGTTTTATTCAACCTATACGGAGTTGGGGCTGGATATTACACAGGCAGAGCCGTCGCATGTACCGCTTGTGGGCTTTTCAGGGGAGCGCCGTAATGCGAAAGGATCAATCACGTTGCCCATGACTTGGGGGCAAGGGGAGAGGCGTCGAACGGAGTGGACGAAGTTTCACGTTCTGGATTCTCCGTTCCGAACTTATAACGTGATATGTGGTCGTCCGGCGTTACGGGTATTTGAGGCGGTTCCGTCCACTATCCATTTGAAAGTAAAGTTCCCAACCTTCCTGGGTATTGGGGAGGTTTGTGGAAGCCAAGTACAGGCTTGTGAGTGTCGGGTGATGACTTTACCTGTCGAAGATGGGCCCAAGTTACCCTTGGGTGCTGCAGAGACAGCCAGAAAGTCGAAGCATGACGAGGCCAAAATTCAGGCTGCGGGGCAAACGAAAATGATGGAGGTGGATGATGAAGAGTCATCTAGGCAGGTTCGCATGGGGGTCGAAATGGACCCAGAGGTAGAACAAGGGGTATTGTTGGTATTGAAGGATCACAAGGATCGTTTTGCTTGGTCAGGCCAAAGTCCGGGCAGAATAGATCCATCGGTGTGCTGTCACAAACTCAATGTACGACCTGAAATGAAACCGATTAAGTAGAGAAGGAGGGGCATGGGAGAAGAGCGGAGAGTGATTGTAAGAGACGAAGTGCGTCGGCTGTTGAGCCTTGATCAAATCAAAGAGGTTCAATATCCGACCTGGTTGTCTAACGTTGTGTTGGTACCGAAATCCGAAGGTAGATGGCGTATGTGTACGGACTTCACAGACCTTAATGAGGCGTGTCCAAAAGATTGTTACCCACTGCCAAAAATTGATCAATTGGTGGACTCAACGGCGGGATGCGAGTTGATGTCTACGATGGATGGGGATCAGGGGTACAATCAAATATGCATGGCTGAGGAAGACATGGAGAAAACGAGCTTCATAACCGAGGGTGGAGTCTTTTGCTTCAAGGTTATGCCGTTCGGGTTGAAAAATGTCGGAGCCACGTACCAAAGGTTAGTGAATTCAATGTTCGCTGATTTGATCGGTGATACGATGGAGGTATATGTAGATGATATGATCGTAAAGAGCAAGAGAGCGGAGGATCACCCTCGTGACCTTCGTAGAGCAATGGAAATCATGGAGCGCTTTGGCATGAAGATTAACCCGCGGAAGTGTTCATTTGGCATAACTGGCGGAAAGTTCTTGGGGTACATGGTGACACAAAGGGGGATCGAGGCCAATCCCGAAAAGATAAAGGCGGTCGTGGACATGCCCGCGCCGAAGGATCCTGGGGACGCACAGAAGCTATGTGGGAGAATGGTTGCATTAAATAGATTCATCTCTAGATCGGCTGAACGAGGATTGCCATTCTTTAAAACCTTGCGTACCATCCAGGGTTTTGTGTGGGATGAGGCTTGCCAGAAGGGGTTTGACCAGCTCAAAGCTTACTTGGCAAATCCACCACTGTTGGTGAAGCCTATCCCTAAGGAGCGGTTATTCTTGTACTTATCAGCAGGGTATGAATCCGTGAGTGCTGTCCTCGTACGCGCAGAACAACGTGAGCATCAACCTATTTACTATGTGGCGAAGACATTAAGAGGGGCGGAGGTGCGGTACCCGCAGATCGAGAAGTTGGCTTATGCCTTGATCATCGTCGTGCGGAAATTACGACCATATTTTTTAGCACATCCCGTCACGGTGCTTACCAAACACCCTTTACGATCCATTCTAAATCAACCGGAGGTTTCGGAGCGCTTGGTAAAGTGGGCAGTGGAGCTAGGTGAGTACGATCTGACCTATATGCCACGACCCGCGATAAAAGCACAGGTATTGGCTGACTTCATTACTGAAATGAACGATGGAGCAGGAGAATCCAGAAAAGAAGAAGCTATCTGGAAAATGTTTGTTGATGGGTCGGTGAGTCTGGAAGGAGGAGGAGTTGGTGTTGTTATGAAGAATGACGAAGGCGAGAACCTACACTTTGCAGTGAGGTTACAGTTTAAAGTTTCGAATAACGAAGCCGAGTATGAAGCCCTTCTCGTGGGCATGAAACTTGCAAAGGAGGGCCAAATCTTGTGGCTACGAGTACACAGTGATTCACAACTCGTGGTACAGCAAGTATTGGGTGCATACGAGGCCCGGGAAGCGAGGATGCAAGAATATCTGAAAATGGTGGAGACGGTTAGGGAGGCTTTTCAGGTGTTCGAGCTCGTACAAATTCCCAGGGAAGAAAATACGTAAGCTGACGTGTTAGCCAAAATGGCGGGGATGATGGTGCCGATCTGTACTCGCAAGGTGACGTTCTTGGTAGCTGATCAGTCGGAAAAGGAGGTCGGAACAACGAAGTTGGTAGTGGCGGTAGAAGAAGAAGGGCAAGATTGGATGACGGAGATAAAACACTATCTTAGGGAGCCAGAGCAGTTTGAACCTGGCAGCGCCACGACCCGTCTGGCGCGTAGGGCGGCCAAATACTTCTTACAGGGTGGAGAGCTGTACAAAAGGGCCTTTTTACAACCTTTCCTGCGTTGCTTAACTAGAAAAGAAGCGGCGCAAGTCCTTAAGGAGGTGCATGAAGGCAGTTGTGGGAATCACTCGGGGGGTCGAAGCCTAGCGCAGAAGGTAGTAAGGCAGGGATACTTCTGGCCAACGATGGTCAAAGATTCGGAGGGGTATTCGAGGAGCTGTTTTCAGTGCCAGAGCCATGTGAGAACTATTCATGTTCCAGCAGCAGCACGGGAACCAAATCAAATACCTCTACCGTTTGATAAATGGGGCATTGATATCGTAGGGCCGTTGGTGAAGGATAAGCATCGAAAACAGTTTTTGCTAGTGGCGGTAGATCACTTCACGAAATGGGTAGAAGCAGAGCCGCTAGGAAAGATAACGAGTGCGACAGTTATCAACTTTTTATGGAGAAACATATTGTGCAGATTCGGGGTGCCAAGGGTATTGATAAGTGACAACGGCTTGCAATTCAGGAGTGAACAGTTGGGGGAATGGTGTGATCGGTGGGGAATTCAACAACGCTTCACGGCAGTGGGGCATCCACAGGCAAATGGACACGCTGAAGTTACGAACAGAACGCTGTTAAAAATGCTCGAGACTGGGTTATATCAGCATAAAAGCAAGTGGGTCGAGGAGATACCGGGGGTATTATGGGCATACAGGACGACGGTGAGGAGCGCCACGGGGGAAACACCGTTTAGCTTGGCGTACGGACATGAGGCGGTTGTCCCGGCAGAGATCGTACAGCCTAGCTGGAGGACGAGGAAGTATGAGGAAGAAGATAACGGGAAGAATATGGCAATAGAGTTGGACTTATTGCAGGAGAAAAGAGACAGAGCGACCATACACTCGGAAAAATATAAGGCACAGATGGCGGGATATTACAATAAGAAGGTTAGGGTGCGCAGGTATCAAGTCGGGGATTTAGTCTTGCGAAGAATCGAAGCATCAAATGTTCTCGGCAAGTTAGATGCTAAATGGGAAGGGCCGTTCAAGGTACGAAGCATCATTGGCCCCGCCACTTACCAGCTGCAAGATATGGAAGGACGCGACTACCCTCGGGCCTGGAACGCGTACAACCTTCGAAAATTTTACCCCTAATCAAGATGGATCGAGTATACAACCGTCGAAAAATGCGTCTATGTAGATAAGTTCGTAAATAGAGTGGATGTTCGTTAGTGTTAATTTCCTTCTTAGTAGTAGCCATGTAACAAAACTGTAAGCGGGACACATGTAATGATTAATAAAGTCCACGGTTTGTTTTACTTATCGTTTTAGGCCCTCTTACAAGCGGCCTCCGCCTTCGGTGGCGCAAGTCCTCACTAAGCCTGGGCCCTGCAGGGTCGAGCACGAGGCACACCGCCGTCATTGGCGCAAATCCTTGCTAAATCTTGGCCCTAGCCCAAGTGTAAGGTATTAGCCTTCGTAGGCGCAAATCCTCATTAAGTCTTGGCCCTGCAGGGTCGAGCACGAGGTGCACCGCAATCATTGGCGCAAATCCTTGCTAAACCTTGGCACTAGCCCAAGTGTAAGGTACACCGCCGTTATTGGCGCAAATACTTATTGGGTATGTTGAGGTACACTTATGATACGGGCATAAGGTTCGCAGTGGTGCGAATTGAGTTAAAATTATGACCCTTGTGGGAAGCAGGCACAAAATACGAGTAACATACACGACGGTGTCAAACTTGGTAAGTGTAAGGGTCGAAGCGGTACAAGTTGAAATAAGTTCAGCGGTATTTGTGAAGAAAAACAAGTGCAGTACGAAGAATATTTAAGCAATTATGCGAAAAGACAAAGTAACGAAACTGAATGGGATTTCATTAAATTAAGAACGTACAAATGGTCATTACAAAATAACAAAGCACGGAAAACAAATACAAACAAGTTGCTAAGTTAAGCTACGGGGGCGGGGGAGCTTGGGACCCAGCAGCAGCCGAACCAGATGGAGTCGGGGGGGGGGGGGGGAGATCGCATGGGACCCAAGGAGGCAACACTGAAGGAGGAAGATAGAACATTCAAGTCCATGAGGCGCTTGATACCGGCGTCGTATCCAAGCTGAAATTGATCCGCTAGAGCTTCTTTGTGCTCAGCAGAACGCCGGTACTCTTCAACCGACTCTCGACGCGTAGCCGCCACTCGAGCACTGGTCTCAGACAGTGAAGCGCTTCGAGCTTCGAAGATTTGCCGCTCGTATTGACGATGCAATGCCTGAAGCTCTTCCTCGTGCTTTGACGATTGTGCCTCATAATCTGAGCGTCGCGCCGCCTCGACAGCTAAGTCTTGTGTTAACTTCGATATAGAAGCCTTAGCGTTGTCCAGATCAACCGTAGTCCTAGCCAAGGTATCATATGCGTCGTTGCGGTCGAGGGTGAGCTGCCGAACCGCGCCCTTCAGCTTTTGCAGTTCAGGACTTCCCTGCTCCAATTCGATGATACGAGCCGAGAGCTCGTTAATCTTCTCTTCCGCAGCTTGCAGCTCTCGGGGTAGCCTACTGCTCTGCTCAAGCTCGATAATACGAGCAGTAAGCTCTGTAATTTTTTTTTTCTGCAGATCGTAGCTCCCTACGAAGCGGACCCCGACTGGCCCGAAGATCCCGGCAAGTCTTCACTAAATCTCGCCTGGAGTCGACGGTGTCCAAGAACACGCGGATATTCTGAAAAATAACAAGATGTTTAATTAGTAAAAGGAATATACGTGCCTAAAATAGTACGAGGGTGGCGAAGAATACCCGGGTCAAGTTCAAAAAGCCAAGTTATCTAGCTCGTCGTAAGGCAGCTGCTCCAGAAACGACGCATCCTCCTTGTGTGCTAACCCTCGAAGGATCTCCTCGCAGTGACCCTTGCGAGTGCTCTCTCGGGAGAAAGCCGATCCAAGGCCGTATGGCTTCAAACCCAAAATGCCGCCGCCCTCGGGCCCTTCTTCTTCTTCTTCTTCTTCTTCTTCTTCCTCTTCTTCTTCTTTCTCTTCTTCTTCTTCCCCTTCTTCTTCTTCAACTTCGATTACCTTCTCTTTCCCTTTGTTCTTAGTAGAAGGAAGGGGAACCTCCTCCTCTTTATCCCCTCCTTCTTCCCCTTCTTCCTCGATCTGTTCCTCTTCTCCTTCGACCCTTCCCCCCTCTTCTTCTTGCTCGCTCTCGAACACTCTCTCCTCGTCGCCTCTTATTTCCTCGCCTATAGCTACATCCTCGTCGCCGCTTCTATCAACGTCGTCATCACTAACCGTGATGGCAGACGGAATTTTAGCGCCCGGCAGATGAAGGGCTGCAGGGTCGACAGCAACGAGGGCGAGGGACCCTTCGGCAACGTCTGAGTCCGAAAGGGGGGGGGGATTTGTCAGGAGTCTCTGGCAAAGCGGTAGCCACTTCGCCATAAACTTCCTCACCAGGAGGGATATCCGGAAGATCGTAAGGCGTATCAGCTACAGCCGCCATCGAAGCACCTAAGAAACACATACCCATTAGAACGATGCAAAGAAAACAAAACAACAAGAAGGAATGAGTAAATGGCTATGAGAATAAACTTACAGAATTCCGCGCATAAATGCAGCTTATCTTGAGGATAGACCTTTCCGATGGGGCCACGCTGAAGATGGGCCATTACCAAGACAGGGGCCGTAGGTCTAGTAAAACCCACGGCACTGTACGAGCCCTCAAACAGACCCTCTTCCGTTAGTTTTTCCAACAAAATTTTAGAGCCAGACTCATTAGGGTCGAATGGAGCATCCGAGCCCCTTTTCCACTCCGGGATGATTCCCCACGATCTTGCACTTCCGTCCTTGGGACGAACGTAAAAGTACTTCTCCCTCCACGAACCCCAAGAGCTGGGTTGATTCACTATAAACTTCTTACCGCGAGGGGTGAAGTAGTGCAAGGGCAAATGTTGACGGTTGAAGGAAAGTTTAAAAGCACCAAGGAAGCGGCGGGCAGTGCAGGGCAACCCTCGAAGGCGGGAACAGAGGTAGAAACCAGTTAGTAGCTGGTACGAGTTAGGTAGCAGCTGGCTAGGGCACAGGTTGCAGTGCGTGAGCACCTCTGCGAAAAAAGGGGGGAAGAACGACCTCAAGCCCGCCTTCAGCTGAGCTAGGTAAATCGTGACGTACCCTTCTGGGGGGGTTCGTAGCTCGTTGATCCGAGGATGGGATCTTGATCTTTAGCGTAGACTCGTCGAAGTTGTACTCCTCGAGGGTCGATGTTACCTGCTCCAACGTGGTCGACCCCCGTATAACTTCGATCCCAAGTTTCTCTACCACTTTGGTAGAAGGTCCGGGGACGTTTGTTTCAGCAACTCTCGACCCCTTTTTGATCTTCGCCTCTTCAGCAGCAGGGACGGAGGATTTTTGCTTTTTCTTTTCGTTACCTTTCACAGACTTTGTTTTTTGCTTCTTAAGATTTTCCCCTGCGGTAGGATTAGAGGTCGAGGTGATGGTGGTAATTTTACCACCGCCGCGAGGGTTTTCGCCGGCGCGTCTTCGGTAAACGCGCGGTGTGGGTGAATCAGTAGTAGAAGCGGGTGACTCTGGTGCCGGAGAACTGGCGGAGCTACGGCTAATGTTTTGACTATCGTCACTACTGGAAGCCATGACACTGGTGGAAGGTAATAGAGAGATAAAAAGAAGTAGGAACGAGTGGGTTTGCAGCTCACGGGAAAGAAGGGAGACGAGAAGTGGCGGAAGAAGTTCACCGTGAGAGAAAAATTGAAATAAGAGAAGCGGGAGAACGGTGAAAGTGTGAGGGGGAAGAAGGAGGAGATAGTATTTATACATGAACCGGTATTAATAACCAATCAGAACGTGGCAAGTGGCGATGATGTCACCCACGATGTTCTAACGCCCCACGATGCTTCAGTTACTCGTGCCCACGTGTCCCACTAACTTCTAACGGTTACACCCATTTATTATAGACTATCCATATTCCCCACTACTACCGATTCACAGTTACGGTTAACGCTTGGATTGTACTATCAATGAATACGTCGTGCATCAGGATAAATATTAACTTCGAATGCTAGCCTTTTGAATCGTGTATTCGTAGTGTCATGACTAACACATGGCAAAAAAAAAAAAAAAAAAAAAAAAAAAAAGGGGGAGGTCAAAGGCATATCGAACAGATCTAGGTCAAGGCCGAGCATACGGCTACTCTAAAGTTTCCAGTGTAGTTACATAACTACACTCGAAACTGGGGGACTTATGATAAGGTAAATATTGCTCTAAGCGCTTATTAACGTTAAACAGTTAAGTAATACCAGGAGGGGTTTACGAAGAGGAGACTCAAAGAATATATATAATGGCCGAAGCTCGTATAAGGTACAAGGTCCGAGGGGGAAAGATGTACGAGCCCTCAAAGCTTCGCAGGCTAAAACAGAAGAGAATCCCTACGAGCCCTGTATGCGACCCTTGCTCCTACGAAGTACGAGCATGAAGTTAGGCGGGTCGTAGTGAAGCTTTATGGCTAGGTGCTCAGTCACCTCTGTGTTAATCGTTAGTCACCAAGCACCATGCCACCAATCAGTTCGTGGGAAGACTATTTGTGAATAAGGCGCCTGTTTCACCACCCTCTATCACCTCCTACATATACCTCATATATTCAGCAAGTGACACCTAAGCAGTGGGAAGGGTTAGTAAGCTACCTACATCACCTCTCTGCATCACCATCTTCGTCTACCTTCCACCTGCTAGCTAGGCTTAATCCCAAACATTATAAATAGGCCCTCCTTCCTCATTCGAAGCAGGTGAGATATGAGAGAAAAATAAGAAAGGAACCCCACAACTAATGCTTAATTCGAGTACGACCCTAAATAGTTTAATATCTGATAATTTAACACCACACAGGACCAAAATATCTGCCAAAGCTGCCTACGAGGGTATCTTCGTATACAGCCTTCGAGCTCAAGGAATGAGTGTTCCGAGCTTTCATCTGTAATCTGTTTGAGTTAAATAGAATCTAATTAAAGCTTTATCAATGTAAACATCTAAAATTGTATTACATCTTTTAAGAGAATATCACTTAATTAATATAAAACAATGAGAAATTTTTAATTTTTACTATTATTATTATTTTAATATTTAAGAATATAGTTTTTATATTTATTCCATAACTTTTTATAAAATATTTTCATTACAAAACACAATATATGCTTAAAGGAGTATGAGAGAAAGTTAAATTACCCTTAAAAATAAACTGTACATTTAAATGTTAGATTAGATTATATGAAATAGCGAGGACCATTAAGATAAAAGTTAGAAATTTGTACATGAAGTTACGGATAAATTATTATCAAATTAGAGAATGGAGTAAATTGAAAAGAATTGGATATAAAATTAAATTTAAATTTTTGTTTAAAATCTTCTTTAACAATAATATTAGAGTGTTTGTTATAGTACGAAAGATTGGGGAAGGGTGTAAAGTCATTTCAACAAAAAGAAAGGGCTTTTAGTTGAATTACAAAATTGTCAAGGGGTCAAAAGGTTAAGAGCTCTAAGGAATTGGACAGTTAGTACCCGGCCCAATCATAAATGAGCCTTCTAACTTTAATTAAGTTACATAAACAGCATAAAAAATAATTGTTATAGCTTTCAGACTTCATGTTTTATACTTATACATACGGGGTGGGGTAGGAGCTGGGTGGGGCGGAAGCCCCTATATGCCCCCCCCCCCCCCACCCCCTGGCTCCGCCTCTGCTTTCCAGTCCTGCAATTCTCGCCATGATTGATGTCGGCATCCAAGGCGTCACTCTTTAATGGACGTGTGGCCGTGGCTACCAAATATGAGTGCTCCATACTCATTTTATCTAAAGCCAAGATACCACCATATGAGTTTAACTTGCAAAGGGCGTCCTCTTAACATTAATTATTTTATGCAATAAGGACGTCACATGTTTTAAAGTTCGGAGTATTTAGGGATATAGTTCGAATTTTGTTGAAATCATAGTTCTATTTGCTAATAATTTGTCATATTTTTTGAGTCTTTTACGTTTGACTCTTTTACTGCTTTCGTTAGTGTCATAAAAGTACAAAAAGTGTCTTTTATCTGCAAAGAATAAAAATATATTATTGTTGTTGTATTTTGTGAGTCATTGTTTAGTTTTCTATCCTAATCTTAATGCTTTGAGGTGTTTGGCCAACATTTTCATTGATTTTAATCCTATTCATGATAATTGTCTATGTTCTATTGCTTAGAATCGATTATAAGAATAAAAAACCTTGAGTTTTTGTCCTTTGTCAAAGTCTTTTTTATTTTTGTGTCTAGTTCACTAAATGAATTCAAGAAAGTGTGGATCTATGATGAGCATGACTTAAGATTAGTTGTAAGATTTAGATGTTGATGTACATTATTAGTTGCTAAGGAAACAACTTGTTGTTTAATCAATATTGAACATGCATTCTTCATATACACCAACATTCAGTTATTGCACTCGGTTGTTTGTACATTACTGACAAATGGTTATACAGACGATGGGAACTTTTTGAAACCGCTAATTTTGTGAGACTAAATGAGCCCCTACAAGGTAAAATTTTAGATAGAGAACCACAATGAAAGTGATCTAGGGCATCTTTTGATTTACGTTTGAGCCTTTCGAACCCAAATTCTTTACAAATAAAGTAGTCTGCTTCACCTCTCTGAAGCTTTTTTATTATAAACCACTTTTATGAATTAGCACATTTACAAACCCATTTAGCCGCATTGTGAGTTATGCATACCCTTTCTTAGAGGATTAGTTTGTGCATGAATGAGACTAAGGAAAAGTAAGATGAGAAGCGGAAGAAGGTGAGATTGTTGAGGAGTAAAAAGTCCATGAGCATAAAATGAAAAATAAAAGGCCAACGTGATGGAGAGTGAAGAGATATTCAATGTACTAAGCCCCTTGGGTGTGTTTGTGTGTGTGTGTGTGTGTGTGTGTGTGAGAGAGAGAGAGAGAGAGAGAGAGAGAGACTGAGCAAATAAAAAGAAAAATCTGCTAATAGAAAAAAAAAATGAAAATAGCTGAATAAGAAGAAAGTGTTTGATCAGTAAGATGAACTGAATTATTTATTCTCATGTACCTGATCCACTTCACCAAAATTAGATTTTATCCTATCCTCTTAAGAGATTCATGTCCTTTAAAAGTTCAAATCTGAAGAGTTGATGGAAAAGTCCGTTGAAGGGAAGAATAGGACGAAGTACTTTGAGAAGTGATCAAAATAGGCAAGGTGGATGAATGAATGCGGAGAGAGAAGTAAGAGTTAAGTTTGTGCATGAACAAAACTTTCTAGACCTTGTTTAGTACCATAAATGCCGGAAAACCTTTTGTTGAATGTGTTAAAATAATAAGAGTACTTTCAATCTTTAATGAGTTATAAGCTAATGGTGCATCCACAACTGAATTGAATCAACACAACATGTGTCTAGTAGTAGTAGTAGTACAATAAAATATCTATATATATATAACAAAAGACCTAGACTTATAATGAGGTTCCCGATGAGCTCACGTTTTTTTTTTTTGTTAGAGAGTCTCAAGAATTTGATGATAGTTTTGATATATTACAGAGATGAGAACAAAATGAGCAATTATACCAAATAACTTCTCGTATTGCTCATGGTTTGCGCAGTACATAATGATTAATTACCATCAGAGTCTCGGTTTAGTGGTCTTTGCATGGTTGCAAACAAGAGGGATCGATTAAAACCATGTTCGATCGAGTTTTGCACGTTTCGAAAAATATATGCAAGAACAGGAATATAATGAAAATACTTTTAGGCCCATTCCACTTATACTTACCTTCGAAGAAGACAAAGAAGATATAAAAATTTTATATCATAAACTTACTGATTTCATGCTTTTTTGTTAAAGTTTACGTTTTATGTAATTTTTGAGGTATGAGTGTTTTAAGCGCGGTATTGTAGAAATCTTTATTAAGTTGCCATTTTAAAAATTTAAATTTATATGTTGAAGGTTATGATAAAGAAGATTTCATACTGTATTTTTAAAACTTAATACTTTATGTTTTGTTTTTTAAATTCATCAGTTTATCATGTAATCCATAGTAATTTGACAAAAGATTAATTAAAATTGTAGGTATTATTTATTAATCATGTAGTGTGAACATTATAGGACCCAGGCTTGGGCACAGTATGGGCTTAGGTCCGGTATTGGTTTTTTTTTTTTTTTTTTTTTTTGGGAAAGGATGGCATGTCATAGCCATATAACCTCTGTTGCATTGATACTACAAAACTCACATGAATCTGTATCAGATACTTATCGGATACTAGTACTCCTCGGAACTTCTCGATACGTATCGCATGCCCCGCGTGGTGTATCATATAGTTAAACTAAATAGAAGTTACAGATACCGTGTCAGATATCTATCAACAACATGTCCAACAATTTTCGACACAACATAAACCCCTATTGTATATTAAAATTTAGAAACATAAAATTAGAACAGCAAAGAAACTAGAAAATAGGGGGACTTGCGATTATTCTATAATAGATATAATTCTCTTAATTTAGGTCGAGAGAGCTTTTTTAACCTCTTAATAATTTGCTATTTCATTATTCTTCTTTAATGTTTATCGTTTATATTAGTTAGGAGTCAAATGCAAGATTTATATAATGCTAAAACTGTTACTTTGTCTATTCTAATTCTATGGTGCACATAAGTTTATATTATTATTATTATTATTATTATTATTATTATTATTATTATTATTATATATTTTTATTATTATATAAATAAATAGACATATACATGTCGTATCGTATCCCTATATTTATCAAAAATCCGTGTCCATATATTCGTATCCCTCCAATATAGAAAGTTAGGCCTACTTTACATCTTTATCCCTATTATATTGGACCAAATCTCATAGCAATTTAAAAAAATTTAGGCCTACTCTTAATTAAGTAATTATATGAGATAAATGTGATATAGAAATTTTATCAATTAAAGAAGATGAATATGTTGATATATATCTTGTGCCCTTGGTATGAATTGGTAAAGTATGGAAATATAAAAATCGCTCCTCTTTGTGGTACGTACTATGTCAATCTTGTGTCATTTATGTTTTTCTAGTCTAATTTTGGTCCTAGAAGCAATTTTCCTCAGAAAAATGGGGCAAAATTCCAAGAAAATTGATCTAACCCCTGCCCGATTTTTTATCTCACGAACCCCAAACGTGAAATAAACAAGATGACGGCGGTAATTTCACTTTAGCTCAACAACCAAACACCTGTAAAAACTAAGTGTTAGAAACTCCCAAAATGTTTTATAACTCACCGAGAACTTGATTCATCAGTAATGGTTGAGTTTTGGTTAGTGAGTGATAGGGTTGAAGTCTTAGTTGGATTTTAATATTAAGTGGATTTTTGAGTTTTATGGAGTATATGGTTTATGTATTGTGATAGAGTTGTCGACTTCATGGTTCAAATGGAGTAGTGTGGTAATGTAGTGGTAACAAGATTTTAACATTAGAGGGAGATTGTGTGCTAGAGTAAAACTCACATGAGTATAAGTTTCTTAACCATATGGAAAGAAGTTTGAAACATTAGGCAAAAGCCTCGTGGAGTAAGTCATTTGACCCAACCACGTAAAAATTTATGTGTCTATTCACTGTTATCTGTAAATGTTGCATCACAATTTCTTTCTTTGAGTCAACGTATGTTTTTCAGAGTGAATAAACAACAATCTTGTTTGAATCTTTCAATAGGCTTTAAAATATAAGCTTTATTTTAACTGAACCAAGTTAAAATCTGTTGTATTTTGTTAATTGTCATCGTTATCGTTCCAACTACTCTACTTTATGTTACATGTAATCTGTTTCATTGTTATAATTTCACTTAGTTTGCAAATAAATATCTTACAAATGATTTCAACTCTTTGGTATCAATTTCATCATCATATTACCTTCTTTTTCTAACGAACCGAATCCCCAACCGAATCTTAGTTTATTAGGAATTTATACATGACGAAACAAATCCACAACTATTGGTCAGATTTTCACTGAGGGTATTGGGTGGCTATATTATTTGTAGATATCATGTGTCAGAAAATCATTACCTTTTTCCAATTTTGACGAACTAAACTCTTGACCATTTCTAGGTGATTATACTTACATGTTCTCGACCAAACCCCTCAGATTTTCATCGCGGGTATAGGATGAAAAATTATTTATAGATTCTTGTGTCAAACGATGATTTCAGCTTTCTCGGTATAATTGCGTCATCATATATTACATAACTTTTCAATTTTAGTGTATATGGCCGCATGTTTAAGCGTGACCGCATGTTAGGAATTGGTAAAAAGTATTGCAAATTTTCATTTTTTTAAAAGTTATTATCAATATTAATTTTAAAATAACTCCTATTAATATTCAGTTTTTAATCTTAATCAGTTCTATATACATACTTCCTTTGTGTACTAAAATATTTTTATATGTAGATGTAAAATAGAAATGTGTATAGAGGCGATCCAAAAAAGGAGGAAAGAGCACATGTCTAGTTTACAATCTACACCATCAATGGCATAAAAAAGGTAACTAACCGAGGGTTTTGTGACTTGGTCAATATATTAACACTAACTCGACAACCAAATATAGTGTATGATCACATGACATTCATATAATTTCAAAATTATACCTTGATTATATCACTGCTTAAAATTTATGCATTCAACAATTTTCAAACCTTGCACCGAAATTTTCTTTGAAAGACGTGTAGTATAACTATTTGAATCTTGAATCATATACGACTTTGTAGAGAAGCTATCATCAATTCAGTTCCATTATTGGTAAGAGACAAACAATTCTTTAACTGTTACAAATAAATGTTCTACATTAATTATTAATTTAGAGAACTCAGATTTCAACATAAAAAGGTGCATAAACCGCGTAAGGAATGCACCGACAAATTGCGCACGACATATACTTGCTAAGTAAGAGCAGACACATTGTAATGTGAAAATGCGTAGGTGGGATAAATCTTAAATTTAGAAAGGGGATAAACTTTCAATAAATGGTTTATGTCAATCAATATCCAGTAATAAACTAACAGAAACCACATAATTTAAGATGATTAATAAATTTACATGCATGTCAAGACTTATGTTCTATCTAATGGCGTTTTCAATTTGGTCCCTGGATACCCAAAACAAATTTAACTTGCTCTTTTAAATTATAAGAGATTGATTAAGAAGTGATAAAACCATTTTATTCTTGGTTTCATCTAGCAAAACGTTGTATAATTTCCTCTTGCTAAATCAATTGGTCTAGTTTTGGTCTTAAATCCATGATAACATAGATAATTATCACATAATTTAGTTGTATTTAACTATAAAGATAAGTATGTTAGCATGATATTATTTTTAGTACTGAATCGGTTATCAATATATGTACCCTATGTCGTTATCGGCAGTCATCAATTCACAAAAGTATTATGATCCATTATCTCTCTTCATTCTTTCTTTTTTTTTTCTATTTCTATGAAGTATTAGAACGCATCCTCATTCACAAAATTTTGACTTAGTAGTCAGAAGAATCAATCTTTAACGCACATTCTCAAATTGAAGAATAAAGTAAGTTAATGGCATCAAAATTTATTCCTCAGAAAAGTACATAATCTTAGAGGTAAATTACAAGAACTCCTCCACCATGACACGGATCAATTCATATCTTATGGCCAAAAGCCCCAACTTTGAGGAGAATAAGTCTCCCAAAGATTGCTGCTGCATGGCAGCGGAGCAAAGCCTGAGACATCTTCCAGTGGCAGGAGGGAGGAGGCTGCGGGCACTAAGTCCGATGCTGGCATGGTGGTGGTGGAGGAGGCAGCGACAAGAACCGTCGTTCGTGCAGAAGATTCAAATAATTCCATGTAGGAAACATCATTTTCGATATTATTGGGATGAACACCAACATTGTTTGCATGAGGGGAGTTTGTTATCCCATCAAGTGATTCAACAAGTTGTTCTTGCGTAGCAAATGAAAAGGGCATCTCATTAAAGCAATTGGGTATGGCCCCATAGGATCGGCCAGCATTGGGTTTGAGTTATTGAAGCTAATGTTTCTGTTAAGGGCTGGAGTGGGTTAGCAAATCCAAACATGGGACTATCAATCGGCGCCAAATGTTCTTGTCGCATTGCATCCAAGAACCTAATGGTGTTCTGGTTACCAAATCCAGACAGGGGATTATTATTTGGCATCAATTGTGCCTGCGTTGGATATGCTTGGACTTGAGGGTCTTTGTTAACCATGAAGTTAGCGTTGCAGTTATTAAAACCGAATTGGGAATTGTAATTTTCTATAAAAATTTGTGGTTGAGTTTGTTTCATCAAGATAATGAGTGATGTGAGAGAAGTTGTGCCATGTAGAGAATTCGGACATAGAAGAAAAATTGTCGGATACATAAAAAGGAGGCGGTAGTGACAACGGCATAGCAGAAAAATTCACGTTGTAAATCAAGATAGGATCAGTTATAGGGTAGATGGACCATGTCCCTGAAGTAGATGGACCAAGATGCAATTCCCTGAAGTGGCATAGGCGGGTTTGGGATGAACATTTGTTGTATTTGTGCATCAATTGGAGGACTTGGAGCATTTGAAGAGGGGTTTATGGCAGACATGGCTGTTTGGTAATGAGGAAGGATCTTGTTTGTTATGGTTGTATTCCATAAGTTCTTAATCTCGTTGTCTGTCCTACCAGGAAAATGCTTTACAATTACAAACCACCTGCAGGTGCAGATAGATAATTGTTAGTTATTGTTCCATGTAAATGTACATAAATACGTTTTTAATAAACAAAAACCTGTTTCCAAAAACACTTTGTACTTCAACAAGGCAAGAAATCTCTGTGAACCTTAAGCCCCCTTTCTAAAACAAATTGTTTCTTTTATTTTCTTGCCTTGAATTAAATCTACATGTTAAGAAACAGATTTTATTTGCAAAAGATCCAGACATATAATTAGGTCCCCGATGAGCTCAAGTTTTTTTCTTTCTAGTGAGCCTCAAGAATTTGATGATAGTTTGAAAACAAAAGGAGCGATTATGCCTACTAATTTCTCGTATTGCTCATGGTTTGCGCAGAACATAATCATTAATTACCATCAAAGACTCGCTTTAGTGTTCTTTCCATGGTTGCAAACAAGAGGAATCGATTTAAACCATGTCCGATTGAGTTTTGAACGATTCGAAAAATATATGCAAGGTCAGGAATATAATGAAAATAGTTTTAGGCCCATTCCACTTGTACTTACCTTTGAAGAAGACAAAGTAGATACACAAATTTTATATCATAATCCATGTTCTTTTGTTAAAGTAGGGGACTTTGCGATCCTTCTATATTGGATATAATTCTCTTAATTCAAGTCGAGAGAGATTTCTTATACTTTTAATAATTTGTTATTACATTGTTCTTCTTTAATGTTCGTTTATATTAGTTAGGAGTCAAACACAAGATTTATATAATGTTAAAAATGTTACTTGGTCTATTCTAATTCTATGGTGCACATAACTTTATTATACTTGTACCTTATTATTATTATTATTATTATTATTATTATTATTATTATTATTATTATTATTATTATTATTATTATTATTATTATTATTATTATTATTATTATTATTATTATTATTATATTAATAGACATATACACGTCGTATCGTATCCCTATATTTGTAAAAAATTCCATGTCCCCATATCCATATCCCTCCAACATAGAAAGTTAGGTCTACTTTACACCTTTATCCCTATTATATTGGACCAAATCTCATAGCAAGTTAAAAAACTTAGGCCTACTTTTAATTTAGTAATTATATGAGATAAATTTGATATTAGAGATATAGATATATTTTTCAATTAAAGAAGATGAATATGTTGATATATATCTTGTGCCTTTAATATCAGTGTTTTCAGAACCGGACCGGTCGTAGAACCGGACCGGTCGTAGAACCGGTGACCTTACTGGTTAGTGGTTTTATTGGTTTAACTGGTTTGACCACTGGTCCAACCGGCATGACCATTGTATAAATTTATTATTTATTTAGTGTTTTATCATCAAAAAGAAGAATATATATATATATATATATATATATATATATATATATATATATATATATATCTATTTAGTTGATTTTGATTCTTCAATGAAAGAATTTATTGAGACTAATAGAATCAATATTTTTGTGGTGGTGGAGGAGGCGGCGACAAGAACCGTGGTTGGTACAGAAGATTCAAATAATTTCGTGTAGGAAACATCATTTTCGATATTGTTGGGATGAACACCAACATTGTTTGCATGAGCGGAGTTTGTTATCCTATCAAGTCATTCAACAAGTTGTTCTTGCGTAGCTAATGAAAAGGGCATTTCATTAAATGCAATTGGGTATGGCCCAATAGGATCGGCCAGCACTGAGTTTGAGTTATTGAAGCTAATGTTTCAGTTAAGAGTGGGTTAACAAATCCAAACATGGGACTATCATTGGCCGCCAAATGTTCTTGTCGCATTGCATTATGAAAAGCTTGTAGTTGAGGGTTTGCATTCAAGAAGCAAGTAGTGTTCTGGTTACCAAATCCAGACAGGGGATTATTACTTGGCACCAATTGTGCCTGCGTTGGATATGCTTGGACTTGAGGGTCTGTGTTAACCATGAAGTTAGCGTTGTAGTTATTAGAACCAAATTTGGAATTGTAAGTTTGCATAAAAATTTGTGGTTGAGTTTGGTTCATCAAGATAATGCCGGATGTGAGAGAAGTTGTGCCAGGTAGAGAATTCGGACATAGAAGAAAAATTGTCGGATACATAAAATGGAGGCGGTAGTGACAGCGGCATAGCAGAATAATTCGCGTTGTAAATCAAGATAGGATCAGTTATGGGTACTGATGGAGCAGATGGACCAATTCCTTGAAGTGGCATAGGCGGGTTTGGGATGAACATTTGTTGTATTTGTGCATTAATTGGAGGACTTGGAGCACTTGAAGAGGGGTTTATGGCAGACATGGCAGCTTGGTAATGAGGAAGGATCTTGTTTGTTATGGTTGTATTCCATAAGTTCATAATCTCGTTGTCTGTCCTACCAGGAAAATGCTTTACAATTACATACCACCTGCAGATGAAGATTGATAATTGTTAGTTATTGTTCCATGTAAACGTACCTAATTACGTTTTTAATTAACAAAAACCTGTTTCCAAAAACACTTTGTAGTTCAACGAGGCGAGAAATCTCTGTGAATCTTAAGCCTCCTTTCTAAAACAAATTGTTTCTTCTATTTTCTTGCCTAGAATCAAATCTACATGTTAAGAAACAGATTTTATTTGTAAAAAGTTCAACGTCAAACTTTAAATTATTGAAAAGTTTTTCACTTTTTTGGTATCAAATTTACTTGTCGTAATAATTTCTAATTTATGTTTTACATAATAATAAAATTTTAAAAGTTTTAAACTTGTAAGATATAACTTTGGGTTATAAAAACAGATTTATATATTTTCTCGGGTTGTAAATATAATTTTGTGAAAGATGTGGTGTTATAAGTGTAAAAAATCCGAAGTTAGCTTGTCCAAATCCTAATTTTGGGTGAAAATAGTTGACTCCAGAAAAAGGACTATTTTCACAAATAGTGTCACATGGTGGGACTAAAATAGCGATATACCACTTTGTGGGATTAGGTTCGCAAACAGGCCCAATTTGTGGAACTAATTTTGCGAAATCCCTTATTTAGTTGAAATTGTAGGTTACTTAAGAAAAATAGGAATAACAAACTCATGAAAATTATAGTTCGTCAAATAAAACTAAAATAGTTAAACTATTATAAAAATGTACATAATTGTTTTTTTTATCTATCTACTTAGATACCCATTCTAGGTCAAATGGACCCTTAGAAATGTTGGTTTAGTCCCATAAATGTCCCGAAAAACTTTTGTTGAATGTGTTGAAATCATAAGAATACTTTCAATCTTTAATGAATAATAATCTAATGGTGCATCCACAACTGAAAGTGAATCAACGCAACATGTGTCTAGTAGTAGTAGTACAATAATATACATATATATATATATATATATATATATATATATATATAATATATATATATATATCTATACATACATACATATATTTATATATACATACATATATATATATATACATACATATATATATATATATATATAATAAAAGATCCAGACATATAATGAGGTCCCCGATGAGCTCACGTTTTTTTCTTTCTAGTGAGCCTCAAGAATTTGATGATAGTTTGAAAACAAAACGAGCGATTATGCCAAATAATTTCTCGTATTGCTCATGGTTTGCGCAGAACATAATCATTAATTACCATCAGAGTCTTGCTTTAGTGTTCTTTCCATGGTTGCAAACAAGAGGAATCGATTAAAACCATGTCTGATTGAGTTTTGCACGATTCGAAAAATATATGCAAGATCAAAAATATAATGAAAATAGTTTTAGGCCCATTCCACTTATACTTACCTTTGAAGAAGACAAAGTAGATATAAAAGTTTTATATCATAATACATGTTTTTTTGTTAAAGTAGGGGACGTGCGATCCTTCTATATTGGATATAAGTCTCTTAATTCAGGTCGAGAGAGCTTGTTTAACCATTTAATAAGTTGTTATTACATTGTTCTTCTTTAATGTTCGTTTATATTAGTTAGGAGTCAAATGCAAGATTTATATAATGTTAAAAATGTTACTTTGTCTATTCTAATTCTATGGTGCACATAACTTTATTATACTTGTACCTTATTATTATTTTTGCTATTATTATTATTATTATTAATATTATTATTATTATTATTAATAATATTATTATCATCATCATCATTATTATTATTATTATTATTATTATAATATTATTATTATTATTATTATTATTATTATTATTATTATCATTATCATTATTCTTATATTAATAGACATATACACGTCGTATCGTATCCCTATATTTTTAAAAATATTCCATGTCCCCATATCCATATCCCTCCAACATAGAAAGTTAGGTCTACTTTACACCTTTATCCCTATTATCTTGGACCAAATATTATAGCAAGTTCAAAACTTAGGCCTACTTTTCATTTAGTAATTATATGAGATAAATGTGATAATAGTGATATAGAAATTTTTGCCAATTAAAGAAGATGAATATGTTGATATATATCTTGTGTCCTTAATATCAGTGTTTTCAGAACAAGACCCGTCGTAGAACCGGTGACCTTACTGGTTAGTGGCTTTATTGGTTTAACTGGTTTGACCACTTGTCCGACCGGCATGACCAATGTATAGATTTATTATTTATTTAGTGTTTTATCATCAAATAAAAGAATATATATATATATATATATATATATATATATATATATATATATATATATATATATATATATATATATATTATTTAGTTGATTTTGATTTTTCAATGAAAGAATTTAATCGAGAATAATAGAATCAATATTTTTTTGTGGTGGTGGAGGAGGCGGCGACAAGAACCGTGGTTGGTGAAGAAGATTCAAATAATTCCATGAAGGAAACATCATTTTCGATATTGTTGGGATGAACACCAAATTGTTTGAATGAGGGGGTTTGTTATCCCATCAAGTGATTCAACAAGTTGTTCTTGTGTAGCAAATGAAAAAGGCATCTCATTACTAGAAATTGGGTATGGCCCCGTAGCTTGTACAAATCCTGATTTTGGGTGAAAATAGTTGACTCCAGCAAAAAGGACTATTTTCGCAAAGAGTGTCACACGGTGGGACTAAAATAGCGATCTAGCACTTTGTGGGATTAGGTTCGCAAACAGGACACTTTGTGGAACTAATTTTGTGAAATCCCTTATTTAGTTGTAATTGTAGGTTACTTAAGCAAAATTGGAATAACGAACTCATGAAAATTATAGTTCGTCAAATAAAACTAAAATAGTTAAACTATTATAAAAATGTACATAATTGTTTTTTTTATCTATCTACTTAGATCCTCATTGTAGGTCAAATGGACGCTTAGAACTATTGGTTTAGTCCCATAAATGTCCAGGAAATCTTTTGTTGAATGTGTTGAAATAATAAAAATACTTTCAATCTTTAATGAATAATAATCTAATGGTGCATCCACAACTGAAAGTGAATCAACGCAACAAGTGTCTAGTAGTAGTAGTACAATAATATGTGTGTGTATATATATATATATATATATATATATATATATATATAATAAAAGATCCAGACATGTTATGAAGTCCCCGATGAGCTCACGTTTTTTTCTTTCTAGTGAGCCTCAAGAATTTGATGATAGTTTGAAAACAAAATGAGCAATTATGCCAAATAATATCTCGTATTGCTTATGGTTTGCGCAGAACGTAATGATTAATTACCATCAAAGTCTCGCTTTAGTGGTCTTTGCTTGGTTGCAAACAAGAGGAATCGATTAAAACTAAACGATATTCAGACAACTTCCGAACAAGTATTTGCCAGCACAAGATATTCAGACTCCTAACTAGAACGGGAAACAGTCAGCTATTTCTTTGCACTCCAAGAAAAAAGATTAGGGCCAAAGAATATGTAATAACCCTATGAAGAGCGACGCGAGTCCGGACAACTAGCCCAATCCGCATCCGAATATGCAAGAATAGCGGGAGAGGAGACAGAAAAACATAAACCAAAGGAAATAGTTCCTTTGACATAACGAAGAATACGTTTGATGACTTGAAAATGCTCGTTTGTGGGAGACAAATGAAACTGACTGACCAAATTAACCGCAAAGGTGATATCCGGCCTAGTGATTGTTAAATATTGTAATGTTCCAACGAGAGACCGATAATGAGAGCGATCCAAAACTAACGAGCCATAGTCGTTGACCAATAGCCATAGGAGAGGCAACAAGATTACTATCATGCAATTTGGCATGAGTGAGGATGTCGTGCGCATATTTTGACTGACTGAGGAGCAAACCATCAGGCGTGTATGTGACTTAGAGTCGCAAAAAATAACCAAGTTTCCCAAGATCTTTAATAGCAAACTCTGAGTGAATTTGAGAGATAAGAGTTTGTAATAAAGTCGAATTATTGTCTGTTATAACAATATCGTCAACTTAAAGAAGAAGATAAACAAGTGAAGAACCTCGTCGAAGAACAAAAAGCAAGGTATCAGCATGGAGAAAGCCGAGGCTTAGCAAGAAGTGGCTGAAATGTTGAAACCAAGCCCGAGGTGCTTGTTTCAAGCCATAAAGTGCTTTCTTCAAACGAAAAACACGATATGGGAAGCGAGGGTCAATAAAACTGGGAAGTTGTTCCATGTAAATAGTTTCAGTCAAATATCCATTGAGAAAAGCATTCTTGACATCAAGTTGGCGCAACGACCAAATTTTGCATAGCCGCAAGAGAAAGTACAACACGAACAGTAGATGCTTTCACCATGGGACTGAATGTAGGTTGCTTGGCCACAAATTTAAAACCCTTAGGATCGGTGTTGCTGAACAAAGCATGTAATAATCCGAAAGCAGAAATGTCAGCGATATATAACCGATGCCGATGTTTGAAGATGCCGGCCTTAGCACGAATAACCATAGGATGCGAGGAACTAGAAGGAGGAGCCAGAGCTGGTTCCGGCAGTGGGACAGTTGGTGGTAGAGGTGGTGGATCCATGGGGCAGTCTGTGCAAGAAGACAGTAAAGGCGGCGGCTGAGATGAAGGAGGTGCAAAGGAGTCGGCTCTTTCACCAAAATCATAAGCGCGATCCTGAAAAGTGCTAAAATCAAGAGTAGAAGAAGGCGGCAAAGCTTGACTAGCCAAAAATGGAAACACTGCCTCATCAAATTTTGCATGGCGAGTGATAAACACTCGAGTGCGTGGAGATAATTTATTTGAAGCATAATCACGTAAACATGGGAACACTTGACACTCAAAGGGCCGAAAATTATCATAATTTGGAGTCTCATAGAACAAAACCTCAAAAGGAGAAATACCATTTTGGACCGACGACGGAAGGCAGTTTATGGTGAACACGGCTGTGCTGAAAGCATCCACCCAAAAGCTTAATGGTGCATGAGAGTGAAACAACATCGCAAGTCCCGTTTCTGTGATATGACGATGCTTGTGCTCGACACGACCTTTTTGATCCAGTGTAAATGGGCAAGAGATCCGGTGATGAATGCCACACGATGTTAAGTGAGCCTAAAATTCGTTGCTAGTGAACTCCGCTCCACCGTCACTTTGAAAAATTTTAATATGACAATTTAACTGATTTTCAACAAATGTTTGAAAGGTGAGAAAAATGCCATAAAAATCGGATTTAAACCGCATGGGATAAAGCCAGCAAAAGCGCGAACAACCATTCGAAAACACCACATAATATAATGAGGCTCCTGTAGATTTAACAGGTGCCGGGCCCCAAATGTCACAACGAACTAAATCCACTTCAATGAACACTGTTCATTTACAATAAAAGGTAAACGACTATTCTCAAGCTGACAATTAGTACATAATGAGGGATTGGGGAGTCAAGGCGTAACAAATAAATATCCTTTTTATTCAAAAGTGAAATAATCTTGTGCGAGACACGGCCCAGACGGGCATGCCATAAATCAAAGGAACCAGTGAGCCGACTTTTTCGATCGGCAGTCAGAGTGACCCTTCTCCAGAACATATGAACCAGCATCATGACTTTTAGCCAACGAATTTCCTGTCTACTTGTGCTGAACGTGAAACGAATCATCACTAAATAAGACAGAAAGGTTCTTTGTCAGATCAGGAACAACCAAAAGATTGGATAAGTTAATATCATGAGCGATGGCCATCGCTCGAGCCAATATATGAAATATATAAAGATGTACCGTTTCCCGCAACGACACGAGTCTTACCCGTATATGGAGTTGCGGAATCAAGATTTTCGAAAAACGAAGTTATGTGAGCAGAGGCACCTGAATCCATATACCAAGCAAAAGTGTCATTGTTGGACAATGAACATGAAGCATTGAAAGGCTTTGCCAAGTTGGCTGAATAAGAATTTGCGGCACGTTCGTAGCGCTTGCGACAACGATTAGCAGTGTGCCCGTCAATTGTGAAATTTGACACCGAGGTACGTATGATTGACCACCACCACGACCATGACCGTTGCCCCGTCCACCACCCGTCCGCCACCCCGTCCGTGGTTGGAATAGTTGTTGTTGCGATTGTCGGAGTTATTGGAGTTGGCAACAAACGCAGCAGGTGGAGTGGTAGAATTGTCGAGAGATTGCTAAAAAATCTCAAAACTCTCGGCTTTGGGAACAAGATCTCAGAATGGCAGAAACGGATATATCGCCATTTGAGCAGCCAAAAAACTTGGGAAAATAGGACCCAAACCACAGAAAAACAAATGAGATATATCCGTGTCATCAACCAAACGTCCTATTTCCGCAAGCTGGTCACACGGGGATTTGAAATCCTGAGAAAATTCAGAAACGGAGCGAATTCCCTTTTTCATGAGTTGAAGATTGTCCTTGAGATGTAATTCACGTTGCTTGGGGTTATGGCTAAAGGCAACTTCTAAAACCAACAAAACTTTGCAAGAGGTGTTGCAACCAAGAACCTCCGCCATAGTTTCTTCAGTGAAAGAAGAGAGAAGAAGACTAACGGGCTTCAGATCCAGAGACAAACAAGCCGGATAAGTGGGATTAGTTGTGGGGCCATCCGATGAAGAGATCATCGGCAATGGCAGGGGATTGGAGCCATCGAGAAAACCAAGGAGGTTTTGACAGGAGAGAAGCGGTACAATCTGACTTTTTCATAAGAAATAATGTTTCGAAGAGAGTTTGATGATCAATTATGTGAATCATGGTAGAAATAGGGAGAGAGGAGTCAGCAGAAGCCATGTGATCAAAAGAGGGAGAAACCCTAGAGAAAGTCTGGTACCATGTGAATATGGGAAAAACCACCTTAAAAAGGTGAATCGTATATTGCCAAAATAAATAGAGGAGAATACAACAAAGAAATATAGACAATCTCTATGTACACCGAAAGGATAAAGTGAAACTAATGTATACACATCAATTAAATAACACTATCTAAATTATACAAATCAATTCAGTAACATAGTCTAAATTATCCGTGTGACAGGAACAATTGTCAAAAGAGTTTCATTTCAGCCTTTGAGGTGTATAGAATGAATTGTTTGTTAGATTCACCTTTAGTTAACTACACGTGCAATATAATCTTGAATATTTTCTAGTTATAAAATTTTGTGACAGAATAAGATCTAAAAATTGATGTATCAAAGTATTTTATATGATTGATATGTAACGGCTTTGTATTTTATCTCGTATCCTATTATTATTTTAATTCTTATATCTTAAATTTCTTAAGTATTTTTTATTCATTTGATTCATTACCGGCAAGATTATATTGCTTAAAGAATCTTATATCTATTTACTATGGTAATGTAGTATTTGGTTCAGTAATGAGATAATCAGAGGGATACCCAGATTGACTAAAAATTGAACAATGGTAATCTTTCCTCCACCATGAGACATAATTTACAAATATAAATATTTTTATTATTGATTATTTTGCTTAATCTAAATACCATTAGTGATCTTGAAGACACGGGTATCCTAAGAGGGGAATTTAATATAAAAATAATAAAAGTAACATTAAACTAGTTTAAGGAATACTATTAAAATTTTGTAAGAAATTAAATAAACTTACTGCAATAAATACAAAGAATTATATCATAAATAGAGGCGCTACATGAGCTCATATATGAATATAATAGAAAATCAAGATTCATTCATTCAACAAGTTTCAAATAAATGATTGAATAATTGGATAAATTAGAAAAAAGAGTGTAAACATATTTCAAATTATAAAAACCTATATCAATGGTATACATACAAATATTACACTACAATATAATTTTATAGTTAATCCAAATTATATCTTACATATATTATTTTAGATTACATGCATGTTATATATATATATATACACACACATATAATACTCTAAAATTATAGTTAAAACGTGCTAACATCTTTTTTTAAAATTAAGAGGCAAATTTCAAATGTCAACTGGTACGTTAAACTCACCCTGATCAAGATTGCTTAGTCTTGGAGGAGGGGGAGTGACGGCTAAGACTATAATCCTGAAATTAATCTCCTACACTAGCATGTTGTTGCATGTTTGGCAAAAGTCCAAAAAAAAAAAAAAAATCATTAGAACCACACACAAAATAAGAAAAGATAACCTTATTATTGTTTAATCACATCTTGTCACAAACATATATATTTGAAGTCAATAATATAAAATAAAGTAGAAAATCAAAAAATCCAGAAGAAGAAATTGAAAATGTCAATCCAGCGGGTGATGGGCCGGATCCAGGCTGTAACCATACCCAACCCAACACGCTAAAGTAATTTACTCAGTCCCATCCCATTTAAAATCTAAGACCACTTCCAACACAAATCATCATCATCATCATATATAATAAACATTATATATATATATATATTATTCTCTCCCTTCAAATTTTGAAGTCACCAAAAAAATAAAAATCAGAAAAGCATTTGATAGATCCCTCTTTTGTGTTATTTGTGACTGCGATCTCATAATTATTCCAGATGGCTGCTCCACCCGCCAGAGCTCGAGCAGATTATGATTATCTCATCAAGCTTCTCTTGATCGGTGACAGCGGTCCGTCTTTTTAACTCTACTCTCCGTCCGATTTATTTTATTATAACTATTTTTATGTTTTTTTCTAAGTTTGTTTAGATATATAAAATTACGTGAATTAGCTGCTGTATGTATTTTGGTACATTTGATGTAATATAATTGTGCTTTTAGATTATATATTTCAAGTATGACTTGATGGCTTAGCGATAATCTGTAAAATGCGCTACTGATAAGTTTATATTGGTCCAAAATTTATTTTTTTGATGTTAACTTTGTTGCTTATGATTTTCCAATGTGATAATATTTGAGTTCTTATTGCTTTTAATATGGCTTTTTTTTCAGGTGTGGGTAAGAGTTGCCTTCTTTTACGATTTTCGGATGGTTCTTTCACCACTAGTTTCATTACCACAATTGGGTATGTATGCTCGTGCCTTGTTCCGGTTTTGGCCGATGATGAATGTCCCTCTTCGCGTGTTAATCTGTTTTGTCGTGCAGGATTGATTTCAAGATAAGGACTATAGAGCTCGATACCAAAAGAATCAAGCTTCAAATTTGGGATACTGCTGGACAAGAGCGATTTCGGACCATCACGACTGGTATATATATATATATATATATATGCTTGACTAACTGTGGGAACTTGTTCGGTGAATATAAAGCTAAACTAGAACGCTGCGTTTTAGTTTTGTACTTGTTTGTTTTATGAGTTAGAGGCATGTATCCGCAGGATCTGTAGTGTAATATTCAGAAATATCGATTCTAGACATGTGAGGTATAGAGAAAACAAGGGTTTAGACTTTAGACTGTTATGTCATAAGAAGATAATGCAAGGAAGATGGTTTGTTAAATAAACGTTAGAATGGATAAAAAGTAATTGCTAATCGTGTTTCGGCGAGAGAGCACTATTGAGTTATTTGTGCAGCTGGATAGGCTAGAAGGCTCATTCTGACCTCTTGGAATACTATCACTCGAGTCTATCCCTGCGAACATCATGTTGATTCCCATTCCAGTGGTAACAATGTTGGTTTATTTTGTTTCCCGTCCCTCTTTTACATATTTCCCCATAACCCGACCCCACCTCACAATCCTGAAACTTTTCACTTTTTTTTTCCGCTTTTTTTTCCTTGCAGTTTGTCTCCGCCCTCTTTGTTCTCTCATTTCTTTTTACTTTCTCCCAAATCAACCACGTTTCTTCTTCACCAATGATTTATGGTTTAGTTAGGGTTGGGGTTGTTGATGAAAAATATACTTGAAATTGATGTCTAAAGGGGAAGGGTGGTGGTGGTGGAAACAGTTTGAGGGTGGTTGTGGGAGTATGTCGAGGGGTCTAGAGGATGCTGATATTATTGAAAGAGGACAGGAATGGGCCGTGGCTGCTTGTGAGCCAGGGTGTTCCTCGACCAGCAAATCTTACCCAATCCAGTTTCTGGGCTACTGAGGGATCACGGACTTATGCACTTAGCTTATAAGCACTTTATAAATTTGACCAAGCACCACTAAAATGATTCAAGCAAAGTCCTTGTGAGCTAGAATCGCCAGCTTCATAATATTTAAGAGTAATAATCTTGCGTTAGTTGTTAGAAGAAATGATAGAAAGAAAAATCTGCAACCTTCTTGTTGCAGGGGCAGAAAATATTTCCGCAACTAAGTTTATTTCTTTATTTCTCCTTTTACCTTAGTTTGTTGATTATTCCAGAAGCATGTCGCTCTTCATGCATTACATTTTTGAACTAATACTTAGTTCAATTGGACTCGTTTGGGTAGGTGGAGGTTTCTTGCGTTTGGTTGTTTGCTAATATCACCAATTCTTCTGGAGAAAAATGTTCATGGATAAATTTTTTATTCGAGGGAATAAAATTACGTAAAACTTACGAAATTAAAATTACTTTTAACAATTGTAGACTTGGAGCGAGTTACAATTTTCTTTAATATTTCGGGAAATATTTTCACAAAAAAGGATCTTTTTGTAAATATTATTAAAAATTGATTGTAAAAATAATGCTTAGTCTTGTGGTAAGATGCATAACATACATTATTGTGTTACTATATTTTTTTTTTAGTTTTGAAGCAAAATATTTGTGCCATAAAGTAGCACCCTACTGATAATTTCATGTTAACCTGAATTCCTGCCATCGGTTGTGACTGTTCGTGAAAAACCTTTTTACTAATTCTCCCCCTTAATTGTTCTTAATTTTGGGCGCTCTATGTGTCTAGTAACTTATAAAATGGACGAAGAGCCATTGGTTTGAAAGATAGTAAATTCAGTTCTCCATGGCAGCTCTCAGATTTTTGTTTGTGTGAGTGCCTCAATTTGTGTAATAATAGAGGCCACAACTCTGTGATGAGAATTTTGCCTAGATTTATTTCTTTACTTTCCAGTAGTGGGGTTTTCCATGTTTAGCTATGGAAGGAAGGATTTGTCTTGTCATAAAGCGGGACTTCATTGCTATTGATTCTGTTCCTATAGAATCCTGCATCACATTCGCCTTTTATATCTTTTTACTCATAATTATTTTTGTGCTAGATGAGTCCTTCCATAAATGCTTATAACTATTAATCTTTTCTGTCTGTCTACTAGATATTTAAGATTCCCAGAAGAACGGGTTTTATAGATTTTTACCTGAAAAAATGTGTCTTCTGCAGCTTACTACCGTGGCGCAATGGGTATATTGCTGGTGTACGACGTTACTGACGAGTCATCTTTCAACAGTAATTATTCTTCTTCTTGTCTTTCTTTTGTATTCTTTTCTTATTTGAGCGAGCACAACCGACAAATTTCAGTTAAATGCTTGGAAAACTTGATTCTTATTTTCTATTGTTCGTTAATGTTGCAATATCTCTTGCTCAAGTTCATTATAACAGTCTTATATAGTGCGGTACTTTGCACCTTGTCCAAATTGACTTGATCCATGTTCAGACATTAGGAATTGGATCAGAAACATCGAGCAGCATGCTTCCGACAATGTCAACAAGATATTGGTAGGCAACAAGGCTGACATGGATGAAAGCAAAAGGGTCTCTCCTCTCTCTCTCTCTCTCTCTCTCTCTCTCTCTCTCTCTCTCTCTCTGTGTGTGTGCGCGTGCCATAATCACAGCACTTCCCTGGCTACTTCTGGACCTCCCTCGTGAAAATCAACATGAATTTGTTTTGTAACTAGTTGAAGTTCTAAGAATTAGAACTACATGCGAATTGGGATGGGGCAGGCATCTAACTTTTTCCATCGTTTATTGTCTACTAATGTGACACGTCTTTGTATATAGCTTTTGTTTTCATATTTAATCCGACAAAAATTACTCAAAACCTCTGTAGGCCGTCCCTACCTCCAGGGGTCAAGCTCTTGCTGATGAATATGGAATCAAATTCTTTGAGACAGTAAGTAATGTTTATGGATTATGCTAGAAATTCACATTTTAAATGGGTTAAATATTAATCAAACATCCTAAACAGAGTGCCAAGACAAACATGAACGTAGAAGAGGTTTTCTTCTCAATAGCCAGGGACATAAAGCAAAGGCTTGCTGAAAGTGACTCAAAGTCTGAGGTAACCAGATCTTAATCGTTACCAGTCTTTATATGTATTTGTGCGTTAAAGTAAGTATTTATTAATTTGTTTCTGAAACATTACAGCCTCAGACCCTAAAAATCTCACAACCAGACCAGGCAGCAGGAACGGCTCAAGCTGCTCAAAAATCAGCTTGCTGTGGTTCCTAAGAGAACCTGTGAGATTGAAGAGGTGGCCGATGATATTGTTAATTTAACCATTGTGACAGAAGAACAAGTCTTTATTACGACAATTTCAGTGAATTTTGTATTGCTGTCCATCTTATTGTTTTAGATGCTGTGAAATCATGTTGCATTGGCAGATCTTTTATTGGAGGAATTACTTATTGGTACATAAAGCTTTCTCATAAACTATGCAATGTCATTGCATCTGTAAGATTGTCATATGATTTTGATGAACAAATCTTAATTGCGAAAAAAGCCAATTTGATTTTACGCACAATGTAATGTAAGATAATAAATATATTACATGGGTCATGCATAGCGGATACGCATGTGCAAAGTAATTTAGAAAGATAAGTCAAACGTCCTTGACCCACACAGAGATGATTAGGTGCAGCGGCTGTATAATGAGGTGGTGCAGCAAGTCGGTTATTAGTGTAAATGCATAGTTAGGATGAGGTGTGGAGAAGTTAATGTCCTATAATTTAGGAATTATGTTCACTCTCAACCACATAATGTACCACGTCATCATGCAGCGGGTGTACCTAATAATTTTTCCATCACTAGACTTTGTTAATTCTAGATAGGAGCAAGAGCTCTAAATAATTATAGATAGGAATAAGTCAAAACAATTCTCACACTTTCATCTCCTTCACCCGTGCAGCAAAAGCAAAAGCTCCAAAACTACGGAATAAAATAACCAAATAGTTAGAGAGAGAAAGCTGCAAAATGCACTACCTTCTCTCTTCAGTCTTGTGCATCACCAGCCTACAAACGCCTTGTGTGACCATTCACCGCATATAAAAACTGTAGCACAACCCCTTCAATAGCTTATTTCCTCTTCTCCAATCGGTTTTTGGTTTACCTTTTCATTTTTCTTGGTGGCTACATGAAGGTGCAAGGCTTTTTTCCAATTTATTTTTGGAAAAAGTGTGAAGAAGACAATTTGGAAGCTTTCAATCTGAAGTTTTTCATATTGGAGAAGTTTTAAGGAGGACATGGTAGATGGTATCTTCACCGTGTTCCATTTAAGACTCTACACTAATTTAATTTTTGTGGAGAGTACTCTAAGGTTCTCTCTTTTAGTTTCATAGCAAGGTTTGAGCTTGGCCGGATTTTGATTGGAGTTTCACCTGAGATACTCTCCATCAACGACCAATTATCGCCAATCAAAGGTGCAGGTCAAGTGCCGTCATCTTCTTAGGCGAAACAGGGGAACCAAAAATCCAACACAATTTAAAGGTTTGTCCATCTTTACATTTAAGGCTCCACCATCCCAACGTTAAAGATTGCATGTTGCCTTAACTGTGCTAGCCAGGCCGCTAAACTTACCAATCACGGTGGCGGAAACCATCAGAGCAGCCGCAATGATGGTGGGACCAAAATCACTTTTTTTGCCAAACTCGTTTCAGGTACTTCCTTCCATGGTGGTTTCCTTTCCGACAATGGCGGCAAATTCCGGACCATCCCTCAGAATTCTATTTCGAATTTTGATGCATATTGTTTTGCACCCAATTTGAAGGGCACTCATTCTCCTATTTTGTGGGTACCAAGATGATATTTCTTCTTCAAATCCATTACTCTTAGCCATGGAGGAAGAATAAAACCGTAAGAGATCGTTTGCTCAAATTATACAGTCAACTACACCCACATTCATCCTCATCAATTTGAACTCCAATAGATTCAAGGTCAATGACGATTCCATTTAGTATGTTGAGATGATATGAGATACTCATAGACTTGTTCATCCTTCAAGTACTCACAATTAAAGACGCCCTTTGTCATATATAACCTCTCTAGATTTTATGAGATTCCTTTTGGTGGTAGATATCCCTAACACATTTGCAAATATAATTTTGACTTGACGCAGACTAATTGCATTGCCACCCTAAAGTCCATATTCTCACATTCTTCATCGTCAATTAATACTTTGCTTGTTGCACTTGCAGCTTTATTAGTTTTCCTAGTTTACCCTTTACTCTTAGGGGTAACTTCACCTTTCAAATCCATATTTGACTGAATCAAAACATCTTCCAGCTGCAGTTTTCCAAAGTTAAATTTATTACATTTACATGAAATTTCTCCAAGTCAATTTTTACCATAATCGTAATCTTGCTCCTTGACATGCACCAATGAGTTTTGATGAATCTATAGTGGATTGCAAATTATCCACTATGGTAGCCCGCAAAAACAAAGATGCTTGATCTTTATTGGCACAACTTCAAGCCCATAGAATTTGTGAGGTAACAATGGTCCAACTTAAAAATCAATTATTTTTTTGATAGAACCACCTTAGACAACGCGTATTTCAAACTAATTTCAAAGCTCCAATCTAGAAAAAGGTCCACCAATAAGATTTGTGCTCTCATACCAGTAACAGCCCCGAAATTCAAGCCTAAACAAAACAGCACAATAATAACTAAACTAATTAAACAAGGGATAATTAACATGATAGCTGAGAATCAAACTAATAAATACAGAAGAAACTCAAATACGTTACTCTAATCTATAACTCGGACTGGTCAACTCCAAACACCAAAATCTCGGAGGTCTTGTCCTGAAGGTTCCCTACTCTGGAAGGAAGGGAAAAAATAAAACTAATAAGATAAAAATCTCGGTGAGTGCTCGATGTGTGTGAAAGTGCATTACCATTTTTTTTCAAAACATACTAAATTATACTTTTTGTGACTCAAGAATATTATTATTAAGTACCAATAATTTATTTACATTTCAGAATTTCGAAACAATACAAAATGAGACAAGATGATTATTTTTCAAAACAAGAAATGAGTATTGGTACTAAATAATAATAACTTAAGACAAGCCTATCAATTATTTTAATTAATTATGATGATCAACGAAATAGCTGATGCAGTCAACCTTAACACTCCACACGGACAATCCTTATTGTCCCGTCCAAGGAGCGACCCTGCAAACTAATCTGCATGCCATGGTTCATGCGTAACAAATGATCCCCAAAGACACAACGAACCTCCCGTCATGTCTATGAAGAAGGGGCGAGGGGACATGAAGCACCACCGACAGCCCTCTGCTCCCCAGCAATACTCCACGCCCACCTACGTCGAGTTGGATCCAACTAACTAATAACCGAACCGAACATAACCGAAGGTGATCATCATAACCAATTTAATTTCTTTTACAATTTAAAACTAAACAATTTTCTTACTTTACAAAAGCAGTGAACGATAGTCTTATAAGCGACATACATACATAAACATGCATTCCTTCCAATTTTACAAATAATAGAGTTTTAGGAACACTCACCTGAATTCCAATAACAAGGATAAAAGGATACACCAAAGTTAAGCCGATCTACCTATTGGTCAAGTCAAAAGTTAACATTAACACTACTAAACTAAATCCTAATATAAAACAAAGCAAAACACAAATAAAAACAACTAATCTTAATTAATAATACGCACAGGTCACCACACTAACACCATGTTATTTGCTCACACTATTAATATAATAGGCGTAACATGTCGTATCTTGTTTGTCTTAAGTGTGGTTAATATTTTTTTTGGGATAAAACCGTTAAACCCCCTATACTTTACCCCATGTTGCACTTTGCCCCCTATCCTTTTAATTTTTGCGACTTGCCCCCTATACTGTGGATAAATAAGCACTTCGCCCCCTAAGTCATTTTTTCACCATTGCATATGGATACATGTCACTATTGTTTGCCCTTGGATCTGGACTCAGGGGGCAAAGTGCTTATTTATCCATAGTACAGGGGCAAGTCGTCAAAAATAAAATGATAGGGGGCAAGGTGCTACATGGGGTAAAGTCTAGGGGGTTTAATGTTTTTATCCCTTTTTTTTAACTGCTCTTCCATTTTTCTTTCCCAAGAAAGGTAAGTAATCCTCCCTGAAGATTGGTTGAACTCCAAACATTTGCAACTCTTCTTAACTCTTGGTCCTGAAAACACCTAGAAAACGTATATATGTATTATACCTATCATAAGCAACACAAATAATCAATATTAAGAACACATCATAGTAATAACTAAAACATAAGCTATATTACATAATCATAATGTTCTTCATCATCCTCTACTTCTTCTTCTTCTTCCTCTTACTCTTCCTTATCCTCCTTCTTCTTCTTCTTCTTCTTCTTCTTCTTCTTCTTTTACTTCTTAAAGTTTGATTTGTTTACATTATGGCTACACATGAATTTTTCCTAAAACTTAGAAGTTATTAACACAGTACCCTAAACTTATGGTCTCTGATGTTAGTCACCTGACTTTTATATATACACACTAAAACGATGAAAATGTAATTATGCTTAAAAATGAACATGTCCCGTGTATAAGCTTTAAGACTACAGTTACAGAAAAACTCTTTTATTGCCCCCTTGCCAAAAAATTGCATCAAATTGTATTTGACAGACCGGAAACATAAAAGCATACTTGTCTATAAGTGACCTGCTCAAACTCTATTGGCAAATTAATATCGGAAGTGTATGGGTCACAAGTAATAAAGGCTTGTAAATTACGACCCCTAATATCGATCCTACAAAATCTATCTAATGATGAAATATTGACACAAACTACTTTAATCTACTTAAATAAATTAAATAACAAAAGGGGGGATTTTTGATATTCAATTTAGGAATAATAAAAATAAAGCAATAACCAACTAGAACAGTAATACCTAAAACCTAGGATTTTGGGTTTCACTATAATCATCATTAGTTGACCTCGATTGCTAATCTAATTGATATCATGAGCATATATTAAGTGAAAGAAGGTAAATCCTTCAAAATGTGATCATTAGTAGTTCATAGTTCCTTTCACGTCTATCCATTAGAATGCTTTCTTCTAGATGCATTTATTCCCGTTACCTTCATAAAGTATCACTACATCATGCAACGGGTTGTCAATCATACAACATGTATGCAATGTTTATATTTCTTATGAGATCAAAACTTATAATTTCTTCCGTAGATTCTATCACATTTCATCTAATCAATCATGTGTTCGCCGATGCGCATAAAGCATTAAGAATAAGATATAGAAATCAACTAAATACTCAAACAATCCATCAATCATAAAACAAGAGTTCAAAAAAGAATAATTAGGCCACATCTAATCCTAGAAAAATAAAATAGGACATAATAAACTGAAGAAAGTATTAAATTCTAATATGAAGAGCTTCTAAGGCCTGAAATTCTACACATCTCTTCTAAAAGTATGATTTTTGTGCCCTCGATACCTTGTATATAAAGGTGGAGTGCTGGGGAGACTTTGAGATTAATTAGGAAACCAAATCAGCTGAAAATTCACTTTTTCGGGCCTGAGCAATCACCTAAAAGTGGCAAGCAATCGCTTAGCGTGAGCTCTGGACTTAGGGCCACATTCTGGACTTTCTGTCTGACTATTGAAAGCAGTAAACAATCGCTTATAATTGAATAGAGTTTGAATGCGATCGGCTTAATGTTGTTTAGCAACAATTTACCATTTTTTTCATATATTTTGCTACAAACCTCCTATATCACTTCCGTTTATTGTACTCGAATCTGCTTTGGCCCTCTACAACTTTGGTGATATACAATTGCTTCAAATTCTGACATTATGATTGTTGTATTTAGCATCGAAGTTGCGTTCTTCTCTAGATGTCAGAATCCGGATTTGCTTCTTGAGTAAGAGCTAGACATACGTAGCTTTCCAATGGTATATAACACCTTCCGTGATTTGTCCGGATCTATTCCAAGTGAACTCTGCTAATTGACGCTATTTTTGTTCCTTTTTTCTTCTATTTCACAACAAGATTCCTTAACACAAAAGCATAGAAATTAACATTAAAAGACTCAAAACACACAAGAACAAAGAAATAAACAAGTAAATGAGTGTGCTAAAAGTGCATATCTTCGATAAAACAAAACAAAACAAGGACTCAAAACTAAACATTCAAACAAAGAAAGACAAACATAGTTCACATCAGTTCAACACTCAAGTGTAGATTTTTGACTCGGTCCCTCTAAATCAATTTTACGAAAATGAATTAATCAAAGCAATCAAGTACTTAGTCATATTTGAGGGTTCATTAAATTATCACATACAGTTGTTCATCGTGCTCAATGGTGTGTACAGTTTTCTCATGCAAATAGAAGTGACTTCTTGACTAAGTTTTTAGAGATGAGTTTCACCAAAATCGACCACATCACCTAATCCCCTAATTTCCACATTTTCTCTCCACTAATGTGGTAGAGTTCCTACAAATATCACTTAGGACTTTTTCAGCTTGTAATGTTAAGCTAGGGTGTTGGCTTAAAAAGGGTTTTATTCAAAATTGGTGCCTCAAGTAGGCACGATTTCAAAAGTGGTGCCTTATTGAGGCATCCATCAAAATTGGTGCCTCATTGAGGAATTTTTGTCAATTTCGGTGCCTCGTCGTCGGAAAATTCAAAAAGTGGCCGGAATCGCTTACGTGGACGTGACCTGGCCCTAAATTTGGGGAGTTTGACCATAGACAACGCCACGTGGTAAAATTGCGCCACGTGTTATGCCACGTAAGCAATTAAAATAAAAAAATTACAAGAATAAAAAAATTGTATTTATAAATTTAAAGCATAAACAATTTTATATTTTAAAATAAAAAAGAAAGAAAAATAATAATAAAAAAATATAAACTCCAAAAAACAAATATTTCAAATTATTGTAATTATTAAACAATTAATTAATAAAACAAAACAAAATAAATAAAAAAATAAAAAAATGGGGAAATCGTCTTCCTCGATCGCAGGGCCACCCCACCCCTTCACCAAATCGCCACTAACAACCACCACACCTCCGCCATGAGCCACCACCACCACCACCACCACAAACCCAAAGGTCCATCAATGAAGTGATAATAAACTCCTTCATTCAATGCCAAAATGAAAACCCAATTTACAAAAAACCCATTTTGGACCTGCTCAATTCACCCCCAAATTTTCTGCTTTCACCAAGAAATAAAACCCTAAAATTCTTCAAAATCGCCATTACACCTTAAAGACTCTGACTTTATGTTCGTCATCATTTTCATCCTCGTTAAACTACGGTGGATGGGATGATTTTCAGCTCGATAGTGGCTCAGCTCAACTGATTCTGTTAAATCTCTCAGTTTTGTTGTGCGCATTAGTTAATCACCCTCATTCACAAAGCAAGATAGAACCATATTTTCATCATCGAATTCAAAAAAAAAAAAAAAAAAAAACTGAACAAAAAACAAGTGCAACTTCAATGGCGATGATGCGGGTATTTTTCGTATGCTTACTGGATACTCCGCGTCAGACTGATCCAACTCCTGAATCAACTTTGAGTTCGGGTAACCTGCACTCAAACACTGCACGTGAGCTAAGCCGGGGTTTGACCCGGCGTAGACCCTCCGATGCCTAAGTTAGTAGAGATTTTCGGTAGCAGCTGAACCCGTCAATAATGACGGAGTTTACTGTCGTATTGGACGGTAGAGATCAGTGTCGTTATGACAGTGATCAGCGTCAAACAAGACAGCTTAGTGATACTGAAGAGTAAAAATGGCGTACCTTGTTATGATTTATGAGGGGGTATTTATAGGCAAATTGGCTCCTTAATTATCTCCTAAATATAAGGATCAAATCTTGACCAAATCTTTGAGATTTATGATGACGGCTTGTCAGCGTCATATTTGACGCTGTCGGCGTCAAACATGTGACTTATAGGCATCAACGTCATTTATGACGCGTAGGCATCATCGTCATTTATGTCAGCGTCATATTTGACGCTGTCTGCGTCAAACATGTGACTTATAGGAATCAGCGTCATTTATGACGCGTATGTGTGTTGACAACTCATTGTTCAGGAGCATTCCATACTCATGACATGTCTTAATCAAATAATGCCACGTGTAATACCGAAATATGGTATATCAGTAGTCCCCCAATTCGTAGTGGATTTAACTGTAGTATAAATGCGCTGCGAATTTTATAGAACATTCAATATTCTGTAGAATATTCGAGATTTGAATCTCATATGAATTGTATACATCTCATATGAATTGTCGTTCATACCAAAATATGGTATATCAGTAGTCGCAGTAGTCCCCCAATTCGTAGTGGACTTGCTGCAAGCTAAAGACACGTCGAATTCTGTCAAAGATATGAGATTTGAATGAAATATCACACTTTTTTTTTGTTTTTTTTGGAGGGTAACGTCGTCATATATTCCGATAATTGAAGTGCCCAAATATCGAGACTTTTATGTCAATGTCGAGTCGATACCTTTGACATGTTGGTGTTCCAATACCGAGTCGATACCTTAGACTTGTAGAATTTTTTGCATATATATTTTTAATATTTGTAGTAAATAGCTTGTTAGCTATTTACTTAAATATTATTTATAATTTGTAGAGTTCTTATCTAATTAGGATATTGAGTTTATCCTCTTCTTATAAAAAGAAGATTATAATAAACTCTTCCCGTGAGAAATACTCCAACTTGAGGAAAAGCTTTCGTGCACAGTCGATCCACATCTCATCATCCATGTTCACTTTTTGCTTTGATTTTTTTGTTGAATCCAAGTAGATTTCTCCGTTGGTTTGATTAAAACCTTTATCCGAACGTTTGCCGTTGTTGAAGTTAATGAATCGTTGCTTTTGCAATGAATTTTGGAATAGTTGAGCATGTTTCATGAACTTTTTGGAGTTGGAAAACAAGTTTTTGTCTTGTTTTTGGCGTTTTTAGAAGTTTCCGGACCCAGGAATCGAATCTGCCATGTCGCCAGCAATTTTCTGCCGGACCGCCACCGCCAGGCCGCCAGCTGGTGGTGGCTGCTCATGACCTAGCCAGGCTGCTAGGTCTGTAATGTTGCTGGGCTGCTGGGCTGTTGCTGAAAGCCCAGCCATGTGCTGTCAAGAAGGTTGGGCTCTGCTGGAGCGAGCCCAACCATTCCACCACTTGGACAGTGGCACAAGCATGGGCCTGATCTGCTTCCCTGCATACTGGGCCCAACGCCCAATTGAGGGCCCAGCTCGCTGAAGACATTGGCCCGTCGAACTCGACCCGGATCAAGATCTGGGCCGTCGAGTTTGACCCGTTGGAACCAGGATGTGGGCCGTCGAGTTCAGCCCGTTGGAATTAGAAAGTGGGCCGTCGAATTCGACCCGTTGGAACCACATGTGGGCCGTCGAGTTCGGCCCTTTGTGATTCGGGTCCGTCGAATTCGACCCGTGGGGTGTTGGGCCGTCGAATTCGACCCATAGGAGTGTTGGGCTCGAATTGGCCCAAGCATGGGCCTGATCTGCTTCCCTGCATACTGGGCCCAACGCCCAATTGAGGGCCCAGCTCGCTGAAGACATTGGCCCGTCGAACTCGACCCGGATCAAGATCTGGGCCGTCGAGTTTGACCCGTTGGAACCAGGATGTGGGCCGTCGAGTTCGGCCCGTTAGAATTAGAAAGTGGGCCGTCGAATTCGACCCGTTGGAACCAGATGTGGGCCGTCGAGTTCGGCCCTTTGTGATTAGGGTCCGTCGAATTCGACCCGTGGGGTGTTGGGCCGTCGAATTCGACCCATAGGAGTGTTGGGCTCGAACTGACCCAACTCATTTAGTTTGCCTTTACAAAAAAAAATTAGAGTTACAAATTCAAGTGTGAGTTGAACCCGGGACCTCTGGATAGTGAAGTTAGTCAGTTGCCAACTAAGCAAGGTGTCGAATTGTTAATTGTTACTAAATTACTTAGCAATATAGTAAAATAGTATAGTTGAAATGAATTGTTGACCATCATGTAAATTCTAAAATTGACATTTGACCCCTGAAAATTCCGTAAATATGCACAGAAACTCCAGGAACGTTATTGTGGTGCCAATTTTTCTGAATATATCAGTTAGACCCCAAAAACTTTAAAATGTTTCGAAAACACTCCGGAATTTCCGAAACCCGCGCAAATTTCAGCTTTGCGTAGCTTTACCATTTTATGCATAACTTTTTCTCTAGTTGTCAGAATCACAAAGCATTTTTTGCGTTTGAAACTAGACACCCGTGGCTGTCTAGTAGTATAGGGTAGAATTGCTAAGTAATTCCACAAAAGTGCCAGTAGATCAAGAAAGTTGCATAAGCTTCCACTTGGGCCATTTCAACGATTTTTGCATGTTGCTTTTAAATTCTTCAATACATGAGCATGTGTACTTGTTGAATTTTCATATTTCTTCACTTGAATACTAATATTCACCTTGTTTAAATTCTTTCAGGTGTTAAGACGGCAGGCTCACAGAGATTTATGTTTGTGGACCGTCCTAATCTTCCATATAGGGAGGCTCTTGGGGTACGCAATCGAATTGTTATTCCTAGAGGGAATAGATATTTGAGCCAGTGTTACATCACCCCTCGTAGAGTAGAAATCAACTCAGTTACTCAGTCCGATAAGCTTACATCTTTGCTACATTTATTAGTGTCATCCTCTTGCTTCTTTTAGATGTCAAGTGATCGTGCAACTTTGAGTAGTGCTTCATCATCCACGTCTCACAGTAGTACATCTACTGAAAATGATTCTGAGGTAGCTACCTCATCATCAAGGCCTACTTCTAGCAATAAGTCTCAGTCATCGGGGAATGCGTGTGTTGATACCCGTGGTGATTATGATGATGTAGATCCTCATGAAGACGAGTTTGTCGATATTTTAGGGAATTCTGATGAGGTGGTTTCCACCCCACTTGATTCTGCGATGGTGGTAGTAGCCAATCAGGCCCAGAGTAATAATGAGGAAGTTTCCACTCGCATCCTAGTAGGTGAGGAACCAACCAACAAGATTCAACTTAGTGATGCATCTTAACCTAGGAAACCGCTCCCCTATTTTTCTTTGATAGCTAACCATGATGAAGAGGAGTATTGTGAGTCTAGCCTTCGTCTTGAATATGATATCCCGGATAGCTATGACATCATTCACCCCACCAGAAATCAGAGGATGCATGAGCCTCCTTACAGATGCCTCGCCATCTTTGTTGCTAGTCTACAAGATGGTCTACGCTTCCCCATTGTTCTGGCAGTTGCCGAAATCATTGGAAGTTTTAATGTACGTCCCACACAGCTAGTTCCGAATGTTTTCAGCATCATTATCAGCTTTATCTTTGTGATGAAGCATTTTGGTCAACCTTACACTCCCGCCGAATTCCATAATTTATTTGTATTTTGTAAGTCAGGGAGATGTGGTTATGATGGATTTTACTATGTACAAGCTCGTCGAAACTGTAAGTTCTTAACACAAGCTAGGAGTTCGCATGTCAGGGTTGGAAACACAAATTCTTGTTTATTAGACCTCCTGAGGGTACTGAGTTTGAATTCACTGATAAATGGAGAAAAGGTAGGATCACTCCTCTCCATGGTTTAGATAGCCCTGATTTGCCAGACGGTTTTGTAGATAAGTTGGTGAAGTGGAAGTTTAACCCCATCACACTTACCGATCACTCAGTTTTGCATGCTGGCGGGATTTCTCCCGTTCAATATCTCGGTTCTCAATCGTTTGGTAGCATTCTGTTTCATTCTTGATTTCATTATGACTTATCTTTTGCATGTATTGATCATCTTTTTTCCTGTTTACAGGTGAATTGGTCATGGCACGAGCTGATGAGATCTTGAAACTAGCTAAGGACAAAGCTGCTCAGAAGAAAGCAAGGAAAGGAAGCGGTTCTTGGAGTTCGCGTCCTTTTGAGGGTTCTAGCCATGCATCCCGCCCTTTTGGGAAGACTAGTGATACTCGAGCTTCAGAGAGTTCGAGTCACGTTTCCCGTAATTTCGGGAAAACCAGTGCTACTCGACCTTCAGAGGGTCCAAGTCATGCATCCCGCAATTCAGGGAAAACTAGTGATAGTCGACCTCCAACTGCACCACGACGCACAACTGCTAGTTCCGCTCCATCGCAACCAAAAGCTACATCACCAACTCCTGCAGATGCTCGAGCTAAGTCTGGCCAAAAGAGGCCTTCTAGCTCAATTAGTATTGAGCCTGAAGAGCAGGCTCGCGAGAAGCGCCCAACCATTGAAGTTGATTTGACTGATGGTCTACCAGCTCCCCCTTCAAAGCTCCCACCCGCTCCTTCACCTGTTCGTCAATTCAAGCAGGTAACTTTGTGATCACTGACGTCGAAGCGGAGGCTGCATTTGAAAAGATGTGGCCATCCATTCAACAAAAACATGTAGTTGACGCTATGAGTTTTGGGGATGCATCCAAAAGTGCAACGGTTATGGGCGCTGCGGTATTCTTGTTGCTCTCTTTTCTTTTCTGATACAATTATATTGTTTCATGCTTGAGTACTAATTGTTCTTCTCCATTTACAGTTTTGCGGCTATGTGCAACTTATGTTCACCAAGGCTAGAGACTTGGAAAATACTAGAGATCGTCTTGATTCGAGTCTCACCAAGTACAAAGATGACCTGAGTCAGATGATTGTTATGCGTGACAGTGTGAAGAAGAAACTTGCTTATGCGAAGAAGGATCTAGATGGCATGAAAAAAGAGCTTGACGAGGTTAAAAAGGAGAAAACCCGCATAGGTAATCTCTTTGAGGAGGCTGAAGGTAGGGCAGCTAGCGCTGATGCGATGGCGAAGAAGTTAGCTGTGGAGAACGCTGCACTGAGACTGCAATTGACAAAGTCTCAGTCTATTGTTGAGACTGCTGAAGCAAAAGGATATTAGAGATGTCTTGACACAGTATGAATTTTCCCCTATCTCCTTCCGTTGATTGTTGGATTTGTAACACTTACAAACTTGTTTGATTTCAGGACTTATCTGACGAGCGCAAGGTTGCTGTGGTTCGCGAATTTTTTGGCTCCGCCACTTTTCTCCGGATTGGAATGGAGCGAGGTATAACTGACATGAAGTCAGGATTTAAGAGGGCCATTCGTCAGGCTACCCGCCTAAATGCTTTTGTGGATGGGTTTGACATCTCTTGGCTAAACTTTGTAACCGGTCCTAAGTTATCGCCCGATCCTGCTGATGGACCAGACCTTCCAATGCTTGAAGGACCAGATTCATTCTCCTTATTTTATGATGATCGTCTTAAATGGAGAACTGGATTGTCTGCTGAGTCAGACGATGAAGGTGAAGAGGATGACATCAACATCACTGATTACCAAGTTGGTGGAGATGAAATTGACTTTGAAGGAATGGCTAGAGACACTCAGTCCATCTTGGTTGATGTTAATACTCTGCATCAAAATGGTGGTCCGCTCACAGTTCCGACTGGGTCTCCACAAACCGAACAAAGCAAGATTGTTCAACAAGAGGATCTAGACTTGATGTTGGGTGGAGAAGTGATACGTGCCAAGTCGCCCAAGACCTTTACTGCTCTCACTGGGTTTTCTCTTATCGAGAAGGGTACCGATGAGGTCTAGTTGCGACCGCATTCTTTCATTGCTTAGTTGCTTTTGTTATCAGAACTGTCTTCTAGTTTTATAGACTTGGTCTTTTGGATTTGTTGCTTTGGATCCCTTCATCATTGTCGGCACCTTTCTTTATTTTGTTTTATCGACTTTGGCACATGTTTTTGGTATCGCCAGTTTATGGCCATACTCAACTTTTTGTTGAATAGTAGTTGTTTTCTTGCATCCAAATGGTTTTTCACGAATTGCTTGCCTTGCAATTTCATCTTTTGCTGCAACATGGATTTGTTATCACTTGTGTTTTGCTATTGTTTAGATAACTTTCACAAAGATGAATAAAATGCTCCTCCTGCATAAATTTTTATTAATTTTTGGACTGGACCCAGAGACAAAAAGTCCCTAAGCTACCTACGTATCCCTGTGATAAAAATCATCACAGGGAATCAAGCCCGTCATGCCGTAGTTCACACCGAATGAAATTTTTATTACAACTTTATTGAAAAAACTTAAAGCATAGTGATCTCCGCATTGAGATCTTATTTGTTCAACTTAAAATAAATAATAGTAAAGGAAATATTGAAACTCTTGAACTTTCAACTGTAGAAACTTCGCAAGTTCTGGGTAGACCATGGGCGGACCAAAGCTTTTCCCTTCATATCTTCTAAGTAATAATATCCTTTAGCTCCTGCTTTTACCACTCTAAATGGCCCATCCCAGTTCACCTGTAATTTTCCAACATGCTCGCTGGCTTCTACCTTTTTCAACACCAAGTCTCCAACTTGGAAACTTCTGAATCTTACTTTCTTGTCATAGGCTTTGGCCATCATTGTTTTGTAGGCTTGTGTTCTTTGATATGCCTCATCTCTAGTTGACCCCAACACTTCCAAGTCCATTCGACGATGGATTGCTGCTATCTCGGGATCATAAAATTCCACTCGGTGTGTTGGCATCCCCACTTCAGCTGGGATCACGGCTTCTGAACCATAGGTCAGCAGGAAAGGAGTTTCTCCTGTTGATGTTCTTGGCGTAGTTCGGTACGCCCAAAGTATTCCTGGAAGCTCATCAGTCCAACTCCTGCCAATGCCTTCCAACCTAATTTCCAAATATTTTGCCAAAGTCCGATTGGTCACTTCGGTCTGGCCGTTTGCCTGAGGGTTGGCAACGACAGTGAAGTTCTGCTGTATTTTCATCTCTTTGCACCATTCTTTCATATTTTTACCTTGAAATTGTCTCCCATTGTCCGAGACCAAAATTCTTGGAATGCCGAATCTACAGATTATGTTCTTCCACTCAAAGTCGATCATATTGTTTTCAGTTATAGCTGATAGTGCCTCAGCCTCCACCCATTTAGTAAAGTATTCTACTGCCACCACTAGCCATTTCTTGCCACCTGTTGCTATAGGCAAAGGTCCAGCGATATCAATGCCCCATTGGTCAAAGGGACAAGAATACTCCACGACGTGCATCGGTTGTACTGGAAGATGAGTTATATTCGAGTGCAACTGACAACTACTACACCTTTTTGCATAATCAGCAACATCTTTCATAATAGACATCTTTCATAATAGTGGGCCAGTAGAATCCCTGTCGTAATATTTTTTGAGCCAACGCTCTACCACCGGAACGGTTGCCACAACTTCCTGCATGTACCTCTGTCATCACATAACTAGCTTGTTGAGGGGCTAAACATCTTAGAAGTGGCCCCTCAAAAGACCTTTTATACAACTCATCATTTAGAATCGTGAAACGATTAACTCTGTATTTCAGTCTTCTCGCAGCATTTGTGTCTTTAGGGAGCTTTCCCTCCTTCAAATAGTCAATGAGCTCATCTTTCCATGAAGGTTCTTCTTCGACTGGCATTATAAATTCAACATCATGTTGACCCTTGCCATGCTTTGTCATTCCAATGGCGGATTTATCAGCCACCATCACAGTTATCCTTCTTTCAACAAAGGTATCAGTAGAGCTGGCAAACTTCGACAATGCATCTGCTCTTTGATTTTCTATTCGTGGAATTTGAGATAGAGTGAATGTCTCAAATTCGACTGATAATTCCTTCAACTTTTCCAAGTATTTTACCATTGTCTCCTCTTTGGCCTCATAAGACCCCGTATATTGATTGGCCACTAGCTGAGAATCAGTGAATAGGGCAATTCGGGAAACATTGGTTGATCTAGCCATTTTCAACCCTGCCAAAATAGCTTCATACTCGGGCCTCATTATTAGTTACAGGGAAATTTAGAGAAATAGCAAACTCAAAATCTCTCCCATCAGCAGATCGTAGATGTATACCAACACCACCACCATAAGTTGTGGCTGATCCATCCACATGCAAAGTCCAAATAGCCAAACTTGGTGCGTGCCCCGTTCCATTATCATTTTCCATTGTTTGCATAATAGTATGCACCTCTTCATTTGTTAGGACCGCAAAGTCCGACACCTTTCAAACTCGGTTGAACAGTCAGGACTGCCAGGTCCAACTAGATTTTATTTCCTTGTTTGCAAAATTATTTTAAAGGAAAATTCGGTTTTATTTACTTTGATTTATTTACTTATTTATTCACTCAGTTTATATGGTATTTATCTTGTTATTAGACGCATGAATATTTAGGTGAGTTTGGAAAGATTTAACTTGATCTTATAGTATCTTATCTTATGGAAAGTTAATCTTTATCAAACTCTTTCCTATATCCTTTAGTAATCTATTCCTTGTGGAGTTCTTCTTTGTCCTTGATGTGCAGAATATACGAAGATCATGAAGATCTTATCAAATGGAAACGAAGACGTAGCAAAAGGAAGAATCGCCTTATCACAGAAAGATTCGGATATATTTGGAAAGATCCTGTCTCGACTGGATATGGAGACTAGCCGAGATTCAAGGATATCTTTCAGGAGAGCTATCCTATAAATAGTAGAAATCCTAGGAATCAATGTAGAACACTCGTGTAACAAAATATATATCTTTAGGTGTTCTATTTTATTTTGATTTCTTAGTTTTCGCCCTCTTGAGTTTCATCAAGACCGTGAGAAGCCGACAAGAGTTGAAGGGAGTTCAACGGGAAATGATTGCGCCAGTTAGAGGGATCTATTCGTACGTGCAGTTCGCTTGGAAGCATTCTCATAAGAAGATCACTACGGGAGTTTTGGTCTTACGGGTCAAACAGAGTAGACGCGAAAAAGGTTCCGGTGGTATCAACATTAGAGGGATTCGGTGTTAGAGTAAAACCAGTTGGTGTAATAACTATTGTCCGTTGAAAGAAGTTTGATTCAGGCGAAAGCCTCGTGGATGTAGGACATAGTCCGAACCACGTTAAAATCTGCTGTCTTACTTTACTGTCTTACTTACCTGTCTTACTTATCTGTCTAGACTAGGTACCGCAACTACTGATTATAACGTAAAGTATTAGACCTAAAGATCTATCAATTGGCATCAAGAGCCTATCACCGACTTACATTGGTGAGATTCTGGTTTTATTTAGATCTTGCAGATTTGATGGCACAAAACGTTGAGGGATCATTATCATCAAAGCCGCCGCTCTTAAATGAATTTAACTGTTCATACTGGAAGGTCCGCATGACAACTTTCATCAAAAGGGAAAATCAGAAAGCATGGAAAAGCATTCTCAAAGGATGGTCTCCACCACTAGACAAAGATGGAAAGCCGAAGCTAGAGCTCGACTGGTCTGACGCAGAAGATCTCGACGCGAGCCACAACTCCATTGCAATCAATGCAATTTTAAATGGAGTTGACCTAAATCAGTTCAAACTGATCTCCAAGTGTGAATCGGCCAAAGATGCATGGAACGCGCTCCGCGTTGCCCATGAAGGTACCCCATCCGTGAAAAGATCCAAAAGACAAATCCTTGGTACACGGTTTGAGGAACTCAAAATGGAGGATCATGAAACAATAGCTCAATACAATGCTAAATTTAGAGACATTGCTAATGAAGCCTTCCTCCTCGGTGATGAGTACAGTGAGTCCAAACTTGTTCAGAAAACTCTTCGCACTTTACCCTCAAGATTCGATATGAAAATTGAGGCGATTGAAGAAGCAAGAGACGTGGAAAACTTGTCACTTGAAGAGCTCATGGGTGCCCTCTCAACTTTCGAGTTGAAAAAGAATTTGAATGGAGTCACTTCAAAAGGTGTTGCACTTAAAACTAAATTCAAAGACAAACCTCAAAGTGACGACAAGGACGAGTTTGAGAAATCTGTCGCGTTTCTCTCCAAAGGACTCCGACAATTTTCCAAATGGAAAAACAAAGGTACGAACACTTTCCCTTCTAACTCTGATAATTCATTAAAATCTTCCGCTGCTAATGATCTTAGCTACAAAAGAAGAGGAAAAGGTGTTCAATGCAGGGAATGCCAAGGCTATGGTCACATACAAACTGATTGTGCATATCTTCTCCCGAAGAATAAAGATAAAGCCGTGGTGTGCACCTGGAGTGATGAAGAGTCATCTGAAAGTGAAGATGAAACAGGAGAAAAAGCCAATATTGCACTCTCCTCTGTCATCAGACCTGACTTATCACCTGTCGCGACTGACCAGGACAACTCCGAAACTGCTTTTGAGATTAAATCGATTACATCGATATGCAGTGATGACGAGTTAGATTGTTGCACTGATGAATCTGAAGAAAGAACATTTTTTGCATTTTCTTCTATCCTTAATCATGACTTACCACCTGTCTTGACTACTCAGGAAAACAACGAAGATACTGAGGACGATAATTCCCCTGATCCATTTCGGGAAATCAGAATCCTTAGAAACATTTTGTTTTCAGAGATACGCAAGAACGTTGATCTAAATAGACAAGTCATGGCCCTCAGAAATAATGTACAAAACATAAAAGAATCTATCATCATTTTTGAGGATTTGGAATCACACTTCCAAGATGTTCTTAAGGTTCTCAATAAGACTGTCATAGACAATCAGAACAAAGTTTCTGATCAAAGTCCTAGTCCCATTTTTAATCATGCTAGTCTTGGTTACCACCCACCGATCGGTCTAAGCAGGGACATTCCCAGTATATCTGATATGGATAATGATAGCTTAGCACGTGATCCTAATTTCACACAGCCTCATGTTTTTTGCAGGTACAGTCAACCAAACAGGCCCAGTCCCGTTTGGTGGTCACGACGGATGCGCAAGTCAAGCAGAGCCTGTTATCATTGTGGTGGTCAAGGACATATTCGCTCATGCTGTCCTGACTTACAACAAAACTCATCAAGGAACACAGCAAAGAAACCTGTTGGACCACGAGTCCCGACATCTCGGAGGACTCCACAAAAAACAGTGTTTAAAGACTCCGATGAAGATTCTGAACCAACGAATCACATAAGGGTCAAATGTTCTAATCATAAAAACATTCATTTTGTATTTTCTTCTGTTGAAAACGCCTCACCTGATTGTTGGTATCTTGACAGTGCTTGCTCACATCACATGACAGGGAACAAAAACCTTTTGACCAACTATGTTACTGGTCCAAGGGGAACAGTTCAGTTCAGTAATGGTAAAAAGGGTCAAGTGGTTGCAAAAGGAACACTCATTCTTAGCGGGTGTCCTATTCTTAATGATGTGTTCCATGTTGATGGACTTGAGCATAATTTGATTAGCATAAGCCAGCTATGCGATCAAAAGTTGGTTGTCACGTTTACACAAGATGAATGTCATGTATTTGATAACCAAAGGTTTTGTATTTTTTCAGGAAATCGGACTGCTGAAAATTGCTATACTCTAAAGCAGTCACGACTCCCTATAGAACAGTTCACAAACTCTGTCTCAAACAGACCTATCTCTCCGTTTGTTAGTGAACTATTTTGTTTTTATGGTTCGCAGGTCAGTCAAGGAGCCAACAGATTGGTCATAGGTCAATCCAAGTGCGTTCAATATCCTATCAAGGACCTTGATCTTGAAACTGCAGAACAGTCGATGATTCCTGTCACAACTCCTACATGGGTTGTCAATGAGACAAGAGGCAACTTCATAGATCTCAGTTTCTCCACTTTTGGAACACGAAGTCATCTCTACCTAACTATGCATAATCGTGTCATATTATTTGATATTGGTTAGGTTGATCACATGCTTAAGATTTTTGTTTTTGTGCAAAGTGATGTGTTGGTCTTTAGTAACCACAATTGTGCTATTATCATTGCTCATAATCATGTTAAGCACTTATGCACACAACACACGGATATATGGCACCATCTCATACGTGATTTAGGTGATAATGAATGTGTTGTCATTAAGCATGTCGCGACTGGAAGACAAACTGCTGTTATTCTTATAAAGAAATTAGTTTCACAAAGCTTTGAGACCCTCAGAAAGTCTCTCAGCATTTGTCTCCACTAAGCGCTGGTCGCGTGCCCGATTTAACTGAGATGTTTTTATTTGTTGAACTAACTGTCATGACTTGCTTGCAGACCTGTTGGACAGCCGGTTCTGGAGCGTACTTAGAACTGCATTGATACACAGTGCACATCATTCCCTCAGTTAAAATCAGTGAAATCGAAGGATTTTGCAATGGGCGATTTTTGTTTTTATTTTGTTTTTATAATCTCTTTGACATGGACATTGTCTACTTTTGCTACCTCATCACTTTAAGATTTGAGCTGAAAAGAAAAGTATGAGTGATCAAAAGAGTTGTGAAAAGAAAAGAACAAAGAGAGCATGAGCCAAAAGAAAAAGTGCTTGAAAAGAAAAATATATGGAGGAAAAAGCTGCCTAAACTCAATGAATATGTGTGAAAGCATTCAATTCATATTTCACGGTCATCACAAAATTGAAAAGAGCTACCATATTCTATATAAAGTTATGTGCGAAAGCTACCTCTATGCAAAAGGCTCATAGTGTGTGTACAAGGTGCAATTGTATTGTTTGAAAAGAGATTTCTTGCAAAACGATTTTTGCCCATTTCAAATTCTCTTCCCTTTCATCTGTTTATCATATGAGAATTCACACACACACATTTTAATGTATTCATCTGGTTTATGAGTATGCTTCAGTTTCGACCTGTTCTATACTCAGTCTTATAGTCTGTCATGACAGGGTGTCTCGACATCCACCTACACCAGTTGAATCGGTCCTCGGTAAGTTATGTGAGTAATTTGCTGAGTTACTTTCTGTTTGTTTCTTTTAATTTGTGTTTTAATTTGTTTTAATTTTATTTTATTAAACAAGTGCTTTTTTATTTTATTTTGTCTTCAAAACGCGATATGTTTAATTTCGGCATGAATTTGTTTTTCCGCTTATGCTTTCCCGCGTTTTAATTTCGTAGAGATTGAGTTGCGTATCTTGTTGGAATCTTTCCTTGATGAGTCTTGGTAAGAGTCCTATCACTTATGGGAAGTTGTGGATAATGATTATGGAAGATATGACATTGATTTGATTTCATCTATTTATATATCTTACCTTTGTATCACATCTCACGCCATCCTAATCTCTCTCTCTCGTGTGTTCATTTTTTTTTGTGTGTGGTTTTTGTGTTTATGTCTTCTTTCTCACCCACATTTATCAAGAAAATATTTAACATGGTGAAAACTAAGTCATCAGGTGAATCGTCTCAGTCGGCCCCACCAGTCGACCCTGACAGTGCATCCACCACGGGCAACGAGTTGTCCCAAGTCTTGCAGCCACAACCGCTCAAAATCAAAATTCCGGCGGACTTTGTTCCACCGCCATCCTCCGATGCACCGCCGCAAGACACCACACCACCGCCACCGGCAACAGAGTCACCACCCCGTGCCACTTCTCCTCAGGCACGCGAGTTCTCTCCTCCTTTGGATGACTCGCACTCTGTTCCCATGCCGGACGACGCTTCACCGTTACCTGCACCTGTTCCTGCATCCTCTCGCCGCCACACCGCCGCGGCTAAAGGGAAGCAGAAGGCTCAACCTCCAAAGCGCACCCCATCTGCTCGCCAAAAGTCCAAACCTGTTGCAGAGGGTGTCGCGAGCCGAGTCGGGACACGCAAGAAGACTCCTGTATCCAAACGTCCCCGATCCGGTCCTGCTGTCTCGGACTCTGCTCCAATCGAGCTCTCTGACTCAGATTCCAGCCCTGTCCGCAAACAGCAGAAACGCTCAGCTCAGTCCTTGTCTGATCAGGATAACCAGTCAGGCGACCAGTCGGCCTCTGAGGAAGGCAGTCACGCCCAGGCTGAAGAAGAAGCTGAAGGAGATTTTGCAGTCCCTCCCCGTGTTCCACCGTCCGATGAGCCTTTCAGGGTGAAGAAGGCATTTTCCGACAGGTTCTACACATCTCATGCCAAACTCAGGTATTCTCGTCTCACTGGCCGCATTCCTGTTCGTGAAGTTCAACTTGAACATTCAGCATTTGTCCGGAAGTTCATCTTCAAGATCAGTCCGCAAATTCTGAACATGCAGTTGGGGTCTCCTGACGTACAAACCGGTCGCGACTCCGAGTTGGAACTGGAAGCAGACATGGATGCAGTCGCGTCAACCATAACCGGCCAACCCATGAAGTGGCCAAAGAATGGAAATCTACAGCGAGGTTCCCTTCTTCCATGGTATGGTCTGATCTATGGAATTATGGTAAGAAATTGGTACCCTATGTCTCATACTTCTACTGTTAGTCCGTTAACTGCTTTTGTCTTATTCCGTATTGGTTCGAATGCTCCCATTAATCTTGGGAAACTGGTCTTTGAGCGTCTACAACTTGAAGCATTCGATCACAAGGTTAAGATGACCTTAGGCTATACATCATTGGTTTATTGCACGCTCACATCTCAAATGGATATCCGGGTCTCAAAGGACAAGATGACGAGTCGCCCTAGGCCTTATCATGCCCCGAGTCACCTTGTTCAAGCTCTACTTGGTTCTCCGATCCGGCGTCTTGTCCCAACTGCCAGGGATACCGAAGCTGGACCGTCTGTTCCTCAGGGTAGTCTTGACAACTTACAGTCGCAACTTGCCCAGGTCATTACACTGTCGGAGTCCTTGAACGAGTCACTTGCCCAATTAGCGACAAAGCCTTGACTAGTTCTGGATCAATTGGGGAGTAAACAGAATATATAGAATGGGGGAGTCTTGAAGAATGGGGGAGATTTCAACCGGCTGCTGCTGTTTTATCTTGTTATTTTATTTTGTTTTGTTTTTATTATTCCGCTTAAGAACAATGATTTAACTGCTTATTTTATTAAGTTGTTTTGCGGAGTGTTGCAGCGCTGTTGCAACACGTTTTTATTGCTGTCGAGATTCGTTAGTTGATTTATGTGCCTATCTCTTACTAACTTGTTTTATTTCAGCATGTCTACATTTTCCTTGGGATTTAAAAGTGTTTTTGCCAAACAAGTCAATTGGGGGAGATTGTTAGGACCGCAAAGTCCGACACCTTTCAAACTCGGTTGAACAGTCAGGACTGCCAGGTCCAACTAGATTTTATTTCCTTGTTTGCAAAATTATTTTAAAGGAAAATTCGATTTTATTTACTTTGATTTATTTACTTATTTATTCACTCGGTTTATATGGTATTTATCTTGTTATTAGACGCGTGAATATTTAGGTGAGTTTGGAAAGATTTAACTTGATCTTATAGTATCTTATCTTATGGAAAGTTAATCTTTATCAAACTCTTTCCTATATCCTTTAGTAATCTATTCCTTGTGGAGTTCTTCTTTGTCTTTGATGTGCAGAATATACGAAAATCATGAAGATCTTATCAAACGGAAACGAAGACGTAGCAAAAGGAAGAATCGCCTTATCACAGAAAGATTCGGATATATTTGGAAAGATCATGTCTCGACTGGATATGGAGACTAGCCGAGATTCAAGGATATCTTTCAGGAGAGCTATCCTATAAATAGTAGAAATCCTAGGAATCAATGTAGAACACTCGTGTAACAAAATTTATATCTTTAGGTGTTCTCTTTTATTTTGATTTCTTAGTTTTCGCCCTCTTGAGTTTCAACAAGAACGTGAGAAGCCGACAAGAGTTGAAGGGAGTTCAACGGGAAAGGATTGCGCCAGTTAGAGGGATCTATACGTACGTGCAGTTCGCTTGGAAGCATTCTCATAAGAAGATCACTACGGGAGTTTTGGTCTTACGGGTCAAACGGAGTAGACGCGAAAAAAGTTCCGGTGGTATCAACATTAGAGGGATTCGGTGTTAGAGTAAAACCAGTTGGTGTAATAACTTTTGTATGTTGAAAGAAGTTTGATCAGACGAAAGCCTCGTGGATGTAGGACATAGTCCGAACCACGTTAAAATCTGCTGTCTTACTTACCTGTCTTACTTATCTGTCTAGACTAGGTACCGCAACTACTGCTTATAACGTAAAGTATTAGACCTAAAGATCTATCATCATTATTTCCAACTCTCTCTGCAATGAAATCAGCAAGAATTTGAGACTTAAAAGCTGTTCGTGGTTTGTACTCTATCCCATATTCTCCCAACTCTATGGCCCATTTGACCAACCTCCAGACGTCTCAGGCTTTAGCATGACTTGTTTCAGCGGTTGGTCAGTTAGAACTGTTACTGGATGTGATTGAAAGTAGGGCTTCAACTTTCTTGTTGTGGTTACTACTGCCAAGGCGAACCTCTCAATCTCCAAGTAATTCAATTCAGCTCCATGTAGTACTTTGCTGACATAATGTATTGGTAGATGGAGCCTCCCACTTTCTCTAACTAAAACCGAGCTGATGGATTTCGGAGACACCGCCAGGTAGAGATAAAGCATTTCTCCTTCCAATGGTTTGCCCAACAAAAGGCCGACTCGCACTCCGGTGTCCATTCAAAAGTTCTAGCCTTCTTAAGTGTTTTGAAGAAGGGTAGGCTCTTCTCTGCAGAGAGAGAAATAAAACGCCCCAAGGCGGTTATACCTCCATTCAAGCACTGCACATCTCGCTGTGTCGTCGGTGATTTGCTTCAATTCCTCTTTCGTTGACAACATACCCTAGGAACTTGCCTGCTCTTACCCCAAACGTACACTTCTTAGGGTTCAGTTTCATTCCATATTGCCTCATAATTGCGAATGCAACCCTCAAATGCTCAAGATGGTCAGCTTCATTCAAACTATTTACTAGCATGTCATCAATATACACCTCCATGGTTTTACCAATTTGATCATAGAACATTTTAGCCACCAACCGTTGGAAAGTTGCCCCTGCATTTTTATAACCAAATGGCATAACTCTGTAACAGAACACCCCTCTATCTGTTACGAAAGAGGTTTTTAATTAATCATGAACCGCCATCAAGATCTGATGGAAGCCATTCTGAGCATCCATCATGCTCAACAATGCGCACCCCGTAGTAGAATCTACCAGCAAGTCAATACGGTAGAGGAAATAGATCTCTTGGGCAATGTTTATTCAGGTCTGTGTAGTCAACACACATTCTCCATGCTCCTGTTGTTTTCTTCACCAAAACAACATTACTAAGCCATTCTGAATATCTAACTTCATAAATATGTCGTGCAGCCAACTTCTCATGCACTTCTAACTCAATGGCTTTGTTCTTGGTGGCACTAACATTTCTCTTTTTCTGTCTCACTGGCTTAGCATCTGAATTCACATTGAGCCTGTGCACGACAATTTGAGGGTCTATCCCTTTTAAATCAGTGTCTGTCCATGCAAAAACATCAACGTTTTCACGAAGACACGCAATTAATTGCTCCTCAATCTCGTCATCAAGCTCAACCCCAATTTTGGTGATCTTACTAGCATCACCAGGGACCAATTCTATTTCCTTGAACTTCCCCACCGGTTCAACCTTATTCTCAATCAATTGTTGTTTCAAACGTTTAATTCTCTTATCATCCTTTTCTCCTTCTCCTTCTTCTTCTTCTTCTTCTTCTAATTGCTTGTCCTGCGGCTCAGGTTCAATGATTGCCATCGTAGCATCTTGTATCTTTTGTCGCTTTAAGGGTACAACCTCATCAACTCGTTCCTCTATACTTGCTACCATTGGATCCGCCAAATGCCTCCTTGGGCTCAATGATGATACATAACATTGCCAAGCTTCCTCATGATCTCCAACCAGTTCCCTAACTCCTGCTGCAGTTGGAAATTTTACTTTTTGATGATAAGTGGAGACTATAGCCTTGAATTTATATAACCCAGGGCGTCCAATTATAACATTGTAGGTGAATGGGACATCCACCACCACATAATCCAAGTTTAATGTTCGCCTATGTGGATGTTTTCCAAATGAAGTAGGAAGCACTACTGATCCAAGCGGAACAACCTCACCTCCTCCAAAACCATGGAAACGGGTACCTACATCCTTCACATTATAATCTCCCAAATGCATTTTTTGCAAGGTCTCCAAAAAGATTATATTTGCAGAACTGCCGTTGTCTATCAATATTTTCTTCACAGTGTAGTTGGCCATATCCAAGGTCACAACCAGTGGACTGTACAACGGTCCTGCCTCAACTGCCTGAGGGGACAACCCTTGTAAATCACTTTCACCAAAAGTGATTTTATGATCTATTTGCTCCGTCACCCCAATGAAGCTTGAAGGTCCCCTATATCTTCCATGCAATATGTCTCTTGATATTTGTTTACGACAGTTCTTGGTATCAACACTGGTTGGTCCTCCTGCTATCATATTAATCACTCCTCTCATTGGTACATTTTTCGACTGCTTAGCATATTCATTCGAATCCATAGGTCGCTTGCCCTTATCACGAGGTGAACGTGACCTAGATATTCGCCTTTCCCTTTCTTCACCTCTTCCTCTATTATCCTTTATAAACTCCACCAAGCGCCCGTCTTGGATCAATCTTTCAATCTCATTTTTCAAGTCGAAGCAGTCTTTAGTATTGTGACCCTTTTGCTGATGATATTTACAGTATTTTGAGGAGGCCTGAACTGCCTCGGTTTCCCTTATCTTTCTTGGGTCCTTCAACCAACCCTTTGATCGAATCACTGAATAGATTGCCACTACATCCATGTTTAATGGTGTGTAATAAGTGTAGCGTCGTGGTGGTGATCTTCCTCTGTTTCTATCATTTCTTTCTTTCTGCCAAGGCTTATCCCTAGGCTTATCGCTGTTCTTGTACCCTGCTGGTGCTGTAGATTCTCTCTTCTTGAAATCATCTTTTCCCATCATATGATTCATTTCCTCGAGTACCATTTCCTTTCGAGATAACTCATTGATACGATCAATCGTATCTGGCTCTTCCTTAAAAAGAGCATCAGAAAAGCTCCTATTCTTTAGACATGCAAATAACACAGTTCGCACAAATTCAGCTGGTGGCTCATCTACCTTTAACAACTCAGAATTGAATCTGGCCATAAAGGTACACAAGTCTTCTTCACTTCGTTGTCGCTCCGAAAACATGTAACTTTGTTGAAGTTCTGTTTTCTTCTGACTAGAGAACTGGTTTTTGAACTTATTCCTCAACTGGTCATATGACTCAATTGTCTTATTAGGAATCCGCAGAAACCATTCTTGAGCTACCCCCTTGAGGGTGATTGCGAACATTTTCGCCTGTAAGTTTTTGCTGTAGCCGTGCATAACAAGTATCCTATCCAAGGCATACAAGTGCGCCACAGGGTCAGTTGTTCCATCATATTTTGGCATTTGAGGGATTTTCTCCCTCTTAGCCAATACTTCACCCTCAATGACATCACAGAATGGTGATGGTGTTTGTTCATCAGTTGGTTGTCCTACTATCTTTCTTGCTTGTTCAAGTTGTCGATGAAGGTGTTCCATTCTTTGTGACAGCTCTCGGACTTCTGCCCTTGATTCTTCAACCTCTTCATCTTTGTTCCTCTCACTGCGTGTTACTGACCTTCTAGGACGGTCATCAACTCTTGGTCCAACTTGAACCTGATCAAGGATGTTAGGGGGATCCCTGGCACGTGCATGGCCAGTAGAAGAACCTTGGGGAACATCCCTATCCCTTATCGGTTGATTAGTTTTCCCCAACATAGGTGCGGGCAAAAGAGTTCTATTTGCCTCAAATACCGCTTGCACGACAGCGATAATCTGTGCCAAGTGTTCAGGTGGAAGTGGAGCTGTAGTAACTCCACCTGCAGCAGTAGCTTCAGGTTGTGTCTGCACTACAACCTCCGGTTGTGATTGAGGTAACAGTGTCCTCACCTCAGGAAGAGATTCATCCTGTTGTTCATTAGCTTGTGATTGAGCTGCTGGTCTTTTTGACTTAGCCATGGTGTTTCTTTTTGAGTACGATATGTTGTTTCCCATAGACGGCGCCACTGATGCGGGTATTTTTCGTATGCTTACTGGATACTCCGCGTCAGACTGATCCAACTCCTGAATCAACTTCGAGTTCGGGTAACCTACACTCAAACACTGCACGTGAGCTAAGCCGGGGTTTGACCCGGCGTAGACCCTCCGATGCCTAAGTCAGTAGATATTTTCGGTAGCAGCTGAACCCGTCAATAATGACGGAGTTTACTGTCGTATTAGATGGTAGAGATCAGTGTCGTTATCACAGTGATCAGCGCCAAACAAGACAGCTTAGTGATACCGAAGAGTAAAAATGGCATACCTTGTTATGATTTATGAGGGGGTATTTATAGGCAAATTGGCTCCTTAATTATCTCCTAAATATAAGGATCAAATCTTGACCAAATCTTTGAGATTTATGATGACGGCTTGTCAGCGTCATATTTGACGCTGTCGGCGTCAAACATGTGACTTATAGGCATCAGCGTCATTTATGACGCGTAGGCATCAACGTCATTTATGTCAGCGTCATATTTGACGCTGTCAGCGTCAAACATGTGACTTATAGGCATCAACGTCATTTATGACGCGTATGTGTGTTGACAACCCATTGTTCAGGAGCATTCCATACTCATGACATGACTTAATCAAATAATGCCACGTGTAATACCGAAATATGGTAATGACATGTTTTAATTGCTTACGTGGCATAACACGTGGTGCAATTTTACCACATGGCATTGACTATGGTCAAAATCGCCAAATTTGGGGCCCGGCCACGTCCACGTAAGCGATTCCGACCACTTTTTGAATTTTGCGGCGACGAGGCATCAAAATTGACAAAAATGCCTCAATGAAGCACCAATTTTGATGGTTGCTTCAATAAGGCACCACTTTTGAAATCGTGCCTACTTGAGGCACCAATTTTGCATAAAACCCGCTTAAAATGGATATAGGATAACAAAAAAAAGATCTAGAAAGTTTCGTTCATGCACAAACTTAACTCTTTCTCTTGTACTTCTTCCTTCACATTCATTAATCAAGCTTTCCAATATTGATTACTCTTCGAGATTGAATTTTTCATCCTCTTCTTCCCTTCAATCGACTTTTCCGTCAATTCTCAACATTCAAACTTTGAAGGCACATGAATATCTTTGAAGGGTAGGATAAAGTGTAATTTTGGGGAAGTGGGATAGGTACATGGGAACAAACAATTCAGTTACGCATTGCATAAAAGAACTTTTCTTCATATGACTTCATTTTTGCCTCAGGTCAAATGAATACGAAAGGGGTATCAATCCAAAAAAAATAAAATAGGCATGCTCTTTCTTATTAAGTAATTTCTAGATATCCACAGCTAGCCTTTCGATTATACAGGAATACTTGCCTATGAAAAGCAGAGAGAAGACAAATATTGGGTCACATAGTCAGCTTCCATTGAAGCAGAAAATCCTTCTATAAAGAGGGAGTTGGAATAAAATTCAATTAGCTCAAGCTCAATCCTTGACATGCGCTCTATCATTCTTCATTCGAGCCTATTCGTTTCAAGCTTGATCCTGCCCTTACACTCGTTACCTTGTTCGACTGAACTCGTTGGCTCCGTGCTCTATTTGGTCAGAACTTTGTTCGAGAACCTTCTCTCATAGATTCCCTTCCGCTTACTTATCAAACAAGTAACCCAGTGTGCTAAAAGTGCATATCTTAGACACTTATCATAACTATAAACAACAACTACTCACTTGAAAAAAGTGAATATCAATCATTCATTGTTGTATACCTTTCTCCTCTACACTTACATCATTAAGTTACTTCATAGTTATAAAGAAAAAGGCTTAGAAAACATTACAAATAAGACGCAAATATGAAGTACAGGTCAGCTCACATTTTTTGTAGACTGTCATAATTAGGATGCAATGACTTTACTAAAAACTATTTGTTACCACACAGAACTAATATGCAACACCCTCCTCAACTATTTGAATTTGAATTGGTTTTAAAATTGAAAACAAAACTTTACCTTGCTACGAGAGAACAAAATACAGAGTTCCTAACAAAGTATTCCACATATTAATGTATTTATATGCCAGCATTTGAAAACTACTGGAGTAATCACGAAATTAATTTTTTTAATTTTTTTTTCAAAAGCAGCTGGTCTTGAATGGCATCGCGTCAGGATATATAATAATGAATGAATTATTAGCTCAAATAAGAAAAAAAAAAAAAAAGATTAGAGATTCAAACCGTCAGAACATGTCAATTTCCTTTCAACATTTCTTCACGAAATCATAAAGTGATATCAAACCTTGATTTCAATAATTCGCTCCTTGATTTCTGAATAATCCGTATGACTAAGATAAGAAACTGGAGAACTGTGTGTGCCATTACAAACCACAAAAATAAAACCACACCACCACAACCATTTAGTCTACCAATAAAGAATAGCATAAACTATATGAAAAAGGGTTATATTTAGGTCATAAGAATTATTCCCTCACTTTGTGAAAAGCTTAATCGTACCAAATAATGGATTAATTACTATATCTAAAAAGAAATCTTAGCACCAAACATACCCAGCTCTAAACTTGCCCTTGATACTCCATGATAACTAAGAAACTGTTTGGAAAAACTACTTCAACTGGATTTGTGCAGTCGCCTTCAGGATGGATTTTGAGCGGTTCCACTTGACGTTTTAATGAGTTCAAGATGGAAACATGTTATCTTCCATGAGCTCTTCAAGACTGTTCATTGGTGAGTGAGAAATGGATGCTAGAAGTGAGCAACTTAATGTTGCAAAATATTGGGAAAAAATAAAGACAAAGTGGGAAGTGCCGATCCCACATTGGAAAAACTCAAAGTGGTTATACGTAGCAACACTTTGTAGAGTATGTAAGAATGTGTTCCATAAAACTGCTCTCTCTCAAAATATTTATTTTTGTTACATGTTTGTGTAGCAAAATATATGTTTTTCTATAATAATTTATTTAATATAAAAATATTGTGCATTACTAAAAGGGATAAAAGCGTCAAACCCCCTATACTATACCGTCGATTGCACTTTGTCCCCCTTCCTTTTAATTTTGGCAACTTGCCCCCCGAACTATGGATAAATAAGCACTTTGCCCCCTGAGTCCAAATCCAACAGCAAAAAATCTTGACACGTGTTCAAATACAATAGTGAAAAAACGACTTAGGGGGCAAAGTGCTTATTTATCCATAGTGTAGGGGCAAGTTGCCAAAAATAAAAGAATAGGGGGCAAAGTGCAACATGGTATAAAGTATCGGGGGTTTAATGCTTTTATCCCTCACTAAAATTGGTAATTATCTGTACCTTTTTGCAATATGATTAAAACACAGAAAATGCCTACATTCATTTGGAGAATCCTTTACCTACTATGCAAGTAATCATCGATTCTAGTCCTCGTAAAACTCGTTTTCCTCCTCTTTCTCCTGTGCATTAGTCTATATAAGGAGTCCCATACAATATTGCGCAGTCAAAATTTTATTTTTAATCAATATTCGTGGTGGTAGAGGGAAGTCATGGTTCGAGTTTGGTAGAGTCATTTCGTTTTTTCTTACCAAACCACTCGTTGTGGTTGAATTCTGTGAGACAAACGCTCGTTTATTTTCAAGCATTACGGAGAGAGTGAATCTTTGTAAAGTAAACTATGAATCACAGACCTCGACTTCTCTATTTACATTCAAGTTTTTGGTTAAGGTTTATTTTATTATTGCAATTATTTACTGTAACCGTTTATTTATTTTTTTAAATAAGTATTTATTATTTTGTCTATTTAAATAAATATTATCATGTTTGTTTTGATTTATTTGTCCGGTGCATTACTACTTACAATCTTAAAATAGAGTATCTTATTTGAGATGAGCAGGTTACTTGAAGGAATGTATTTTGAAGAATTTTGTGTTCTTCACATATTCTTGATAGAGTATCGCTTTTTATTTGTTTGACAAATTTTGTTATTCTTCGTGATTTGTTACTAATTCTTCTGATTTATAAACTAAGTATGTCTGGATCTAAAAATACGGATATGGTTAAGAGTGAAACCAATCCTCAGACATCCCAGATGCCAAAACCTTCTGGTAACCAGATAAATACTTCAATCCTGAAAACTAGGCTGACGATTTTTATGAACCATAAAGAGAAATCGAAGAAGTTTACTTGTGTGAATTTCAGGACATGGCAGCAAAATATGTTGTTTTATCTGACCGTGTTGAATCTTGCGAGATTCTTCAAAGAGGATCCTCCTAGTATTAGAGAGGATGAGATTGATGCAAAATCTACTAATGCAATTGATGCGTGTAAGCACTCTAACTTCCTTTTGCGGAATTATATTTTGAACGGTGTGGACTGTATGTTGCTTATAGTGTGAAAAATATTTATAAAGAATATGAGAATCTTTAGATAACAAGTATAAAACTGAAAATGTTGGTGCCAAGAAATTCCTGGTGGCCGTTTCTTGAATTTTACGATGGTGGATTCTAAGAGCCTTGATGAGTCGGGTGCAAGAACTTCAACTGATGACCAATGGAGTTCATTATGAGGGAATGTTCTTGAGTGAATCTTTGGAAGTAGCTTCTATCATTAGGAAGCTACCTTCTCCGTGGAAACACTTCAAGAACTATTTGAAGCATAAACGAAAGCAGATGAAGGTTGAAGATCTGATTGTCAAGATTCAAATTGAACAAGACTACAAAATAGAGATAAAAGTGATTTATGGGCTACTGCGGACTCCAATACAGCTAACATGGTCGAGCATGATAAAGGCAAGAAAAAGCTTAAGCTTGAGAAAAAAAACAAAGTGGGGATTTATAAGAAATATAAATTTCGAGGAAAGTGCTGCAACTGCGACAAAGCAAGGCACAAGTTGACAAACTGTAGATTGTCGAAAAGAAACAACAATGGAAAAGAGACAAAAGAGCGTAATGTTGTGGATAATATCTCAGTGGATGTATCTGATTTACACCTTTGTACTTTGGTCTATGATTTAATTTGGTGGATACCTATCCAAAAGAATGGTATTTGGACACTAGAGCTACACGTCATATTTGTGAGACTAGATTTGTTTTCTCTGAGCTGACTCTCATAAAACCTGGAGATAAGATGTACATAGGCAACTCATATTCCCAAATCATATTACGAACTTTCCCAAAGCATGTTGATTGAATAATTGCAATAATATTCAAAAAAGTCATGCTAAAGCAATATTCTTATTTTCCGAAGCTAAGCTAGTCTCTGAATTATGGAAATTGTTTCATGCTGCTGCTGCAACTGCAATTTTTGCTGTTACAACAACAATTTGTTTCAAACTTATATTACTCGGCTTGTGTTTTGCTTCTCTGCATATTACCCAGTTTATTAATTAACTCATATAATCAACGAATGATTTATTCAAAGAGTTAAATTATTAAGTGGTTCACGTTTTTAGGATGTTTATATAATCAGGAGTCTTTGTGTAATTTAATTAATTCCTAAAAAGGTTTGTCTATGATTTAATTATGTTGGATTTTAATTAGGATTAAAAGCATTACTAAGTTATTTTGTTACCATCTTTAAGAGATAGAGTTTCCTTAGGATGCAATTCCAACTTATTTAGCTTAAGAAAAGATTTACTTAGCTTATCTAATCTTTGGAAAGCCTATCTTTTTATTCTTGGATATACTCAGCTGATATTTTAACTTGGGGAATATGTTTGCCTATGTGGTCTTATTTGTGGGATCATTCATAAAAAAGATAAAGATCGAACACAATCAGGAATATTCTAAAAGGTCTAAAACGGGTAAGGTGTTGCAACAGCTGGAACGGAGCAGACCAATTGGTGAACCTCTAAATAAAAGAGTTGATTCATTTGTTTCATTTAAGCATTGAGGGAATTGTAATAAAGTATAAGAAAGGTTCACTATTAGTTTCATAGCTACGCTTCATTAAGGAAAGGTGTTTAATTCTTATCTCATTTAAAGTTTCATAGTTATTAGAGTAAGTCTTTGTTCCAAAGTCCAGATCAAACTTAATTAGAAGAGTCAACCAAGATCAAAGTTATTTGTATGAGGCAGGATATATTCCACCAGACGGAGTAAAACAACTGAAGGAGTGGCTGTAGGGATTTAGCTCTAGAAGGAACTTCAGTAGGTTAAAGTAACATCCAGTATGTGTAATTCACTTTAGAATATTGAAAGAAGGCTGAAGAACTAGGCGGAAAGCCTCGTGGATTAGGACAGTTGTCTAAGCCACGTAAAAACCTCGTGTGTTTGTTTATTTAATGTTTTGTTTACCTGTTACAACAACCAACCATAACTCATGTGCAAAAGGTGTTGTCAAATTAAACAAACATATCAGTTTTTATAAGTCTTGAAAATGAGGTTAAGGATTGAAACTCAGTTTGAACTAAAGAAAGTGTTTAACTCTTTACCTTATGGTTTTATATTTTCGAGTATTCTATGAAATAAAATCTAACAAAGCAACCCTATAATATGAAGGCGCCGCGTGCGATCGGTAAGCGATTGCTTCCAATTGCCTAGACTCGGAAATTAGGTTTTTGATGTGGTATTAAGGAGTGAAACTTTCCAAGTCAAAGGGGATATATATTTAAGACTATAAACTCGTAAAGGAAGAGGCAAACGTAAATTTTCATTATACTATTAGAGGCTAATGTAGATTTTTCAATATACTTTTGGGAGGCTGGCATTGGAAGAGAGTTGGAGATCGTTGGAAGACGGAGAAGAACAAGAACGAGACCCATGAGTGAGTTTATGTTTATTTGTATTTTCTTACTTCTAAATTCTAGTTTATTGTTTTGGATATTGATAGTTATTTCCGCATGTTTGTTTTGACATGATATTTGTTTTAGTTATTTTATTCGAGACTATGTTTTGTAGTATTGGTATTTATGTGTTTATTTCTATTAAGAGTAGCTAATTCCACCGTATATCGTGAGGTGATGGGAGTATTTGGATAGAGATTATGTTGTGATGATTATGTTAAGATGATTGTGTGAGAAATAATTAAATTGAACCGATAACTTGTGTGTAATGCTTTATGTGCATCATGAACACATAGGATAGATTCCATAGGTTATTAAATTCCACATGTCGTGTCATGGTTTGCGTTTAAAATTAAGGCGCATGTAATTCACTAAGGTGGTGTTTGGTTCTAGATATAAATTGCGATAAGGGCTCTTATCAAGGCTCATATGGGGCACACTCTGAATGATTAATTAAACGGGCTTTTAGCCAAACTGAAGATCGTACGACATTATAGCACCTAAAGCTCGGATGAAAATTCCACCCCCCTAAGATTATTTAATCTTCGTTTTTGACTCACTTTCGTCCACCATTGGAATGACATTTTTACCCTTGAAATCAGTCAACCCAATTTAAAAAAAATGGGCATTACATAATTCCAATTTTTAAAAATGTGTTAAGACTTACATCTTGAACCTTATATACAGGTTTGGAGTTCGTTCTAGGGTTTACGATCAGATGGGATTTTAGCATCAAGGTAGGTTTTCGTTTCTTCCATTTGGTCGGAATTTTTCAATACGCATCTGAACTACAGTAATAACTCGATATCTCCCTAAATCGTTACTTAGGTGAAGCAAAATTTTGGCTTTTGGTGCAAACTGAAGTAGTTGAGTGGAACGACAAATGTTTTCGCTTTCCATATTGTTGCTATCGTTTTGTCGATTTGAGTGCTGATTGAAATTTGTTTTCCAATTTTGATGGTGTGAAAACTTTATCTCACTGTGTTTGTATGCTTGGGAGTTGGGTCTACTTGTGCTATGGTCTAAAAAGTATATGTTTGTCTTGGCACTCTGTTTAGAAAGATCAGTCAAACATCTTTGACCCACAGAGAGATGATTAGGTGCAACGGCCGTATAATGAGGTGGTGCTTATTAGTGTAACTGCATGGTTGGAATAAGGTGTAGAGAAGTTAATGTCCTATAATTCAGGAATTATGTTTAATCTCAACCACATGATGTACTGCGTCATCATGCACTTTTCCATCAGAAATGATTAGGTGCAACGACTATATGATGAGGTGGTGCAGCAAGCCGGTTTTAGTGTACATGCATGGTTGAAAAAAGGTGTGAATAAGTTAATGTCCTATAATTTACGAATTATGTTTAATCTCAACCACATGATGTACTTCTTAACAAAAAATAAAAAAACCACATGATGTACCACGCCATCATGCATCGGGTGGACCTAATAATTTTTCCATCATTAGACTTTGTTAATTCTAGATAGGAGCAAGAGCTTTAAATAATAATAGATAGGAATAAGTCAAAACAATTCTCACACTCTCACCTCCTTCACCCATGCAGCAAAAGAAAAACCTCCCAAACGACTGAATACAATAACCAAATAGTTAGAGAGAGAAAGCTGCAAAATGCACTCCCTTCTCTCTTCAATTTTGTGCATCACCCCGCCTACAAACGCCTTGAGTGTATGACCATTCACCCCTTATAAAAACTGTTGCACAACCCCTTCAATAGCTTATTTCCTCTTCTCCATTCGGTTTTTGGTTTATCTTTACATTTTCTTGGTGGCTACATGAAGGTGCAAGACTCTTTTCCCAATTTATTTTTGGAAAGAGTGTTAAGAAGACAATTTGGAAGCTTTCAATTGGAAGTTTTTATATTGGAAAAGTTTTAGGGAGGACAGGATTAGATGGATCTTCACTGGGTTCAATTTAAGACTCTACACTAATTTAATTTTTGTGGAGAGTACTCTAAGGTTCTCTTTTAGTTTAATCGCAAGGTTTAGCTCGACCGGATTTTGATTGGAGTTTCACCGGAGATACTCTCGATCAACGACCTATTATCGCCAATCAAAGGTCAAGGTCAAGCGCCGTCATCTTCTTAGGCAACAACCAGGCACATTTAAAGGTTTGTCCTTTACATTTATGCTCCACCATCCCAACGTTAAAGACTGCATGCTGCCTTAACTGTGCAAGCCAGGCTGCTAAACACACCCATCACAGTGGCGGAGACCATCAGAGCAGCCTCAACGATGGTGGCACCAAAATCCCAGGCCATCCCTCAGAATTCTATTTCGAATTTGGCGCATGTTGTTTTGCACCCAATTTGTAGGCCACTCATTCTCCTACTTCGTGGGCACCAAGATGGTATTTCTTCTTCAAATTCATTACTCTTAGCCATGGAGGAAGAATAAAACCGTAAGAGATCGTTTGCTCAAATTACACAATGAACTACACCCACAAATTTTAGTGAGATTGACATCAATTTCGATGATGAGGAGCAACAAAAATTATATGAAGGAACCCTGGGTTCATATTTCTCCACAAAGTCAACAAAGTTGCTCAATCGTTCCAAAAAATATTGGCTTGTAAGTTCCCGTATCACACTCCACATTATTCACATGTTCGATTTTGATTTTAAAAGATGGACTCTCCTTTGGAAATCTAGGTCCTTGCCATGTTTATCACAAGCTTCAATTAGAAGAAGATTATGTACGGTTACTAACAAAAGGGTGTGGTATTTCATTAATATTCTGTTAGGCATGTTTAAATATACTCTAGTTTGATTGTTTTTCCCCATTTTATCAATTCACTTGTCAAACTCTATTCCAATATTAGGCATTCTAAAACAATACGGCGACCATTGCAAGAGAATGGGATAGGATACTCCAACTCTTAGAGACAAGAATTTGTGTTGGATCATATCTATGTTGGGGTAAACTTTGTCGATTCTATTGAAGTATATAAGAAACAAGTCGTACATGGTCATGTGCCATCTTATTGAACCAAATGCAGAGACTTAGGCCATGAAATTCACAAATGCAGCATTAAGGTACGATAAACTATTCTTCTCCTGACGCAAACACCGGTGCAATTAGTGAAGGGTATACATGGATCCTTAAGTCAATTTACTCGAAGAATTGGTCTAGTAAGAGTTAAATCTGTTCAAATATTTTAGTATCTCCCATCGAGGCCTATATCCTCGACAACTTTGTGATTAAGGGTGCAAGGATTAATCTAATGTATTTGTCTATTTACGGAACATGAGGATTAAAAGAACTAACTTCTGCAGAGACTTCACTTCAACTGGCTAGTCGATCAATAAAATACCTAATGGGCGTAGTGAAAAATCTTATATTCAACGTCAACAAATTCAATCTTCCAGTCAATTTTGTTATGCTGGAAACAGAAGAAGATAGGAAGTTCCTGTTGATTCTTGAATGGCCTCTCCTGGCCACTAGCAGAGTCATGATAGATGTGGAAGAAGAAAATCTAACCTTAAGAGTAAATAATGAAACATGAGACTGATCCTTCAAGGGTACTTTATGTAAATCGTTTGGGATTAATGTACAGCAAAACCTTTCTTCCAATATATGTGCAAGACAGAGAAAAGGAATTAGAATAATTACTAGACACTCTATTTTGGGATTAATGACCTCTATGTATAGAAAATAAAACTAGAGGAGGCCGTTACACATTTTAAGTAAAAGAGGCCCCTACTAACTAATGCATCACATGGTCAAGGCCACTGCTAACATTGTCCATTACACAAGAACAACTCCTCGGTGATGATCTCCGTAGCTTTTGTTATCAGGGCAACACAGTCTTTATATTTCAACATAGAAGATTGCCATGCTCCACCATATAAACATAACCACTCAGAATAAGTGCATTTCACACAGATCATGCCCAAAGATGACTTTGTTGATAAATATAGTGTAACTCCCATGTTCGGTGCCCCATGAATAGTCACTCTTCGACATGAACTTCTACCATATATCTTTCATCAATATAACCTCAATGTCCGTGTGAAAATTGAGGCACAAATTTAAAAGCATGTATCGTGGAAATTTTAGGATCTCATTACATCAAGATGCGCATGTTGCTCAAAATATGTCACTGTAGTAGGCAATGTTAGCTTCACCACAGTATCACCTTTTACTGACTCCAAAAATTTTGTAGAACTAACTTCACCTTTCAAATCATATTTTCTTCCTTCAATCATGAGCTGTTATTACATGAATATCATGCGAACCGCCAGTCTATCTAAGGCTGTCTATTAAAAAAAAAGAATTGCTAGTAACATGAGAATAACTAATTTTATCGTTTGTATGAATCAAGATCTATTTTATGTACTTTGTGAAGGTAGAAGAGGCCTCTCAAGGTTGGATCATCCTCATCAATTTGAACTCCAATAGATTCAAGGTCAATGACGATTTCATTTAGTATGTTGAGTTGGTATGAGCTAAGTCACATAAAGCGGGAGCACGAGCGCGGGCGAGTGCGAGTGCGTGTGCGCCAGTGCACCAAATTAAAATTTTGCATATATTAGTGCGCCCTTAATGCGTTTATTAATAATTAAATGTAAATTAAATAAATGCATATATTCATTATAATATTACCTGTTAATGTTCCTATGTGTGTATATATATGTATTATATATCATCCAAACTTATATAAATACATATAAATATATACATATATATTTCATGGGAAGGTGTTATAATAAATGTATTTATGTAGCTAATAGATCAAAAAAGATAATTATAAAAAGAAAAACGTACGAAAGATCAAATGTTTCTCACCACTCATATACTCGTTTCTAGGGGCCCTCACCACCATTAATTTCTTTAATTTTTTTTACTATTTCTCTTTCCAAATTCCAAGGAATACTACACCGCTAATTATATGTCGGCTATTGCATACTCGGTGATTCCGGTCATCGTATATGTGTTTCCACTGCTTGTTTGTCCATATGCAAAAACACTCGCTACACAACAATTCATCATTCTTGTAAGCAATCTATTCTAGTGGAATCTGACAAGCTCTTAATCGGAAAAGCAAAATGAAAAAGAAAAACCATACTCACAATTCATGCCACTGACAACAGAAATAGCAACATCCCTGGCTCCTTATTCATACACTTCTCTAGTCGAGCAACCGCTCCTGAACACCCTATCTTACATAAAAGAAGAAATGCACACAAATTTCTCTCAAAATGAATGAGTACACATATATAATCATGATTTACCTAATTTTAGTTTTATCCTAAATTCCATAATATTTCTTAACTTTTCCTATTCTTTAAAACAAAATCCAACACTTTTACTAAAACTATCCTAATTAAAATGCAATTCTCCTAATTACTACTAATTATAGAACGAGTACACATATATAATCATGATTTACCTAGCTAAACTTAATTACTAATTAATTTTACTCAAATTACTATGAAAGTTATAGTTTACTTACTAATGATACAATAATTGTCATCAAAGTGTTAATTACTAATATAATCATGGCATTTTATTAAACTACAAATCAAAATTTCCCATGTTATCCTAAATTTTAGTTTTATCCTTAATTCCATAATATTTCTTAACATTTCATAATTTTAAAACAAAATCCAACACTTTTACTAAAACTATCCTAATTAAAATGAAATTCTCCTAATTACTACTAATTATAGAATGAGTACACATATATAATCATGATTTACCTAGCTGAACTTAATTACTAATTAATTTTAATCAAATTACTATGAATTTTATAATTTTATTACTAATTATACAATAATTGTCATAAAAGTGTTAATTACGAATATATACATGAGGCATCTTTTTAAACTACACCATCTAGTTTTCCTATGTTATCCTAAATTTGAGTTTTATCCTAAATTCCATAATATTTCTTAACTTTTCCTATTTTTTTAAACAAAATTCCAACACTTTTACTAAAACTATCCTAATTAAAATGAAATTCTCCTAATTACTACTAATTATAGAATGAGTACACATATAGAATCATGATTCACCTGCCTAAACTTAATTCCTAATTAATTTTACTCAAATTACTATGAAATTTTTATTTGATTACTAATTATACAAAAATTGTCATCAAGGTGTTAATTACTAATGTAATAATGTCATTTAATCTAACTACAAATTTAATTTTTCTATTTTATGCTAAATTTTAATTTTTTTCTGAATTTCATAATATATATTTCATAACTTAGGGTTTCGTGTAGGGCCGAGCTTGGAGAAGGGTGGGGAAGAAGAAAATCGGGGAAATGACATCCGATTTTTCGGACGCCTGCCATGGTGTCAGATTCCTCTGACACCACGTAGGCATCCAAAAAATCGGGTGCCAACCCCTATTTTTGTTTCTTTTTTGTTTTATTAAATCTAAAGGTCCAGATCATGCATTTTTGCATGATCCGGACCGTTAGTGTCAAATAATTTTGACACCACGATTTAAATAAATGGGGTCAAATTATTTTCACCCCATTTATTTTGCATGGCTAAATTATTTTATCACCATTGTGTCCAATGGTGACTGATTATTTTCATCCCATACTTGGTGAGTAATTATTTTCTCACCATTACTGGCTACAAATTTTTTGAACTCCATTGATTTAAATTCTGTTCCTACATGGCTACAGATTTTAATCACTCACCATATTTTTGACACCATTGCCTTGTATTCTTGTAGTGTATACAATATTATATAGTTAACAAGCAAAGCATTTATCAAAAACGTTCTGATATGATCAATTTTTAATAAGGTTGTTATTGTTACATGTAATGATTTGTGTGGGATGATTTAACCAGGAATCGTATTTTTTATCTTTTAATATGAACTAAGAAACATTGTTGTAGAATATTTTAAAAGGGGATATTTAATTTTAAAATTTAAAAATTAAATTTCAACATTAGTCCTCTAACATGGCCTCGATTTTGAAATCGTCCTATAACTTGCCACTGCATAAATTTTGTCTCCTAACTTGGTATAAAATTCAATTTCAGTCATCTGACATCAAAAATCACTAAAACTCGTCGAATTATAGCACGCAATTGTACACGTGAACCCCAATTGGGGATTTAGGGCTTAGAGTTGCCACGTATGCAATCTCACACTTGCAGAGACTCCTAGAATAATTGCATTTTGAGATTTTGCACCTAAACCACACGTGTGAGACTGCACATGTGGCAATCCAAGCTCTAAATCTTCTATAAGAGTCACGTGACCATTCACGTGCTATAATCTGGCACGTTTTAGTAATTTCAGGTACCGAAGGATGGAAATTGAATTTTATGCCAAGTTAGGGACCAAATTTATACGATGCCAAATTATAGGACGATTTCCGAATCGATGCCAAGTTAGAGGACTAATGTTGAAATTTTCTTTGCAATGTCCCAAAAATATTTTTGGGTAGGAAGTGCCAAATGTCAATATTTTAAGGGTGCAGAGTGTCAACCACCCTAAGCATAAAGTAGAGTTTGAGTCCAAATGTGAGGAAAAGATTCAGGAATTAATGACAAGTTTGATAAATTGATGACCGGGGCTAAGTCAAGTACAAGCATCAAAGAAACGATGACAGGGAACTATGAATATGCACTTAACGAGAAGATTTTGACATTAGTCCTCTAACTTGGCCTTGATTCAGAAATCTTCCTATCATTTGGAACTTGGTCCGTTAACTTGAAGTTAAAGTTTAGTCCTCCGACACTGGAAATTACTAAAATTGTTGGATTATAGCACGTGAATTGTCACGTGCCAAAATTTGGGTGTTTAGGGCTTGGAATTGCGACACTATTGTAGTCACACATGCGGAGACACCTGAAAAAAATCTATTTTGCAATTTTGGCACCCTAAGTCACACGTGTGGCAATTCGAAACCCTAAATTACGAACATGGGGTCACGTGACCACTCACGTGCTATAATCTGGGGAGTTCTAGTAATTTCCGGTGTCGGAGGATTGAAATTGAATTTTATGCCAAGTTAGGGGACCAAATATATGCAGTGCCAAGTGATAGGATTGCCAAATCAAGTAAAATTAGTGGACTAATGTTAAAATTTTCCTTCCCCTTAGAAAAATTTAACTTAATACGAAATGAAACAATGATAAACTCAATCCTTCATAACAAACACTACCTTCACAATCGGTGTTATCTACTTGGAGGTATGACCAGAAGTTTGTAAGCTAATACATTTGTCGAAATTTGTTATATGAAATGAATTTCCCTTAGTTTTTTCTTTCTCTTATAAAACCAGTCATTGAAACTTTTTGTTCGAAACACACTACAACCTTAATTTAGAAAACTATTTTTACATACATGCTTTAAAAATGGTTATAAATCATACTTAGAATCAATAATTGAGTTAACAAAAGAATTTGATAGATGGTAGGATTTCTTTACCTTCGAAGTAGTGGCAAGGTAGTGGTTCATATTTTCTTTTGCATCACCGCATTTGATTGATGCATAAAGAACAATTGATTTTGAGTTAGATCTTCTACATACATGTCAATTAGTAAGTAAAGCTACGATAACTTTGTCAGAAAGTTGGAAAATTAAAGACAGGTTATGAGTTTTTCTTTGTTGTAATGCAACTAATAAACCAAAGATATTAAATAACTACGTCCTCTAATGATCTTAGTACTTGATAAAAAATTATTTCATGTTAAATGAATTTATCAAATTATACACTTATGCGCTACAGATAATTTATGTGAGAGTCTCACCTAATGAATCATACTCCGATCTGAGGTACTTCGGTGCTGGCCAACCACTTCATCAAACTGAGATTGAAATGTACTCATTGGAAGGGCCTCACTTTCCACGATTAAAATCATTAGTATTATGATAAAACAACCATTTGCTTTAAATACAACCAAAGTCTTGGTTTTCTTGGAAGTACCACATAGTTTCAAACATAATTAGTACATAATATAACATATTTTGAAGTTTTGTAATTTTAACTAAAGCGCAAGTTTGAGAATCGTTTTCCTCATCCACGTTGCTATGCCGGTCTTACTTTGAGGAATGAACAGGCAACACGAGAGGAACACATCTTAACAAGTAGTAAATGAGAGCAATAAGAAATGTAAGAATGATTTTATCTGCAATGGAAAAAATGAAATACTCGCTTGTAATCAGGGGCGGAGGCAAAGATTTCAAAGAGGGGGGGCGAGATTAATTTACTTCAAAAACTACAAAAATCACTAAATATTAAATGGCAATTGTTACAGAAAAAACAACAAACAATTTATCAGTAAACAGTCACTACAGTTAGAAATAAAAAGAGAAAAGCGTACATACAATGACAAAAACTTCAACTTCTTCAAATACAACATTTCAGTTATCATAAAATATAAAGCAAAAACAACACAAATATAATATATATATATATATACATACATATATATATATATATATACATACATATATATATATATATATTGGTGTATTTATGTTTGAGCAATATTAAAATAATTAAGTATTACTACATGTCGTTTATAATAAAGTATTATTGATGCATTAATGAATTATTCTCTGTTGTGTTTTATAAGATCAATTTCATGCATACTTGAGCTGGTTCCAAAATAGGTTCATCAAAAATAAAAATAAAAATGTGTGTCAAAATTTTGGATATTATTTCTTTCTTTGTATAAATTATTCGAATAATAATAAAAAATAAAATTGTTGTATGTAATATCTTCCTAATCTATTACATGAAAATGCACCTTTGATACTATTTACACTGTTTTAATTTATAGTAAAACAAGAAGAAAACATCTTTTTTTAAGGTCACTTTTACAACTGATTCTTTTGGTGGTTAATAATTATTGGTGTCAGCTTTGGACCATTAAAACTCAAGAAGTTATCTTTTTTATGAATTGGCTGGAGGCTGGGGGGTGCAACGGCCCCCACATGCACCCCCTGTGGCCCTGCCACTGTTTGTAATGATAACACATGAATATTCAAAGAAAGAGTCAATGGCTTGTGCTTTACTTGTAACTTATCAACCTATACGACTCTCAATATTCAACTTTGTACCTCCAACAATGAGCCACCTTGGAAACAGAATTGAAGACATGCTCGAATACATCCATATCTAGCACGGGGTTATGACTAACTACTGATTGCAAGTGACACCTAGACAAAATGAGTATTTCAACAATATTTGTAATGACCGAAAATCTTATTGTTATTTTTGGTGTGGTTACTTGATAGTCTGGTTTACTATTAACAATTACGAATGAGTTTTTTTGTATTTAAGAACCATTTGTAAAATAATTTAATTAGTTATTATCTTTTATGTTTTATAAAGTAAAGTTGCCACTTAATGAGAATATTTAAGTTGCAAATCTGGACATAAAGGATTCTTTAATTGAATGCAAATTTAATTGTCATATATTGTTTAAGTACAAAACCGTTAAGTACTTAAACGCCCTCTTTCTATATATTTAAATTTTATCTGTGCCTTTTGAAATGTAAAAACGTTTAGGCGTATGAATAAGATATAATAAATTAAATCATAAATTGTAATTGCCAATGATGGAATTGGAGAAAAGTCTTATAGATATATATATTCTGCCTCCTTCACGGATGTAAAGATCTCAAATCTTATTTCCTAGTCTACAAAATGCTTTGAATTTATCTTGTATCTTTATATACTTATCTTTTACTTCTTATTGATAATTGTTGGCTAGTTGAGTGCCTGGATTATGGGGAATACGTAGATACTGCATGATGAATAAAATTAACAACAATATTCGTCCTCTTCTCCTCTACCTATTTTCATATTTACAATTAAGAACCATATGATATTAAACCCACACCTTAGAATATTACCCCATTTTTTCATACCCATTCGGTTCACATAAGGAATTCCAGCCGCCACACCAAAGCATAGTGCATATTTGTGTAATAATTTCGAGTCCCGGTACAATTTTATTCTTCATCATTTTCGTGTCCCGGTATCGGCTAAGCACTAATTCAACATTTCTCGTTTTAAGAATAGACATTGAATTTCTAACATCCCCATGCCTTGTAACAGTATATATTTCCTCAAAGAATTCTGATGTTATTGGTTATTTATCCTTCGGTAACCAGAAGTTTCATAATCCTTTAACAACGTGTTCCATACATGTTACATCGTCAATTTTCTTATGACATCTACAACATTGACATTATGATGTGAGTTCAGTATCAATTCATCTTCATTCCTTGAATATTTGATAGCTAGTTATTAGTAGTTGTACCAAATTCACTTAAACTTTCACAATCTATTTTGTTTTTTCCTGATCAATTTTCATACTGACTTGGTGAACTACCCTCTGAATTTTTGTTTCTGGAATCATCTAATTCCACTTTTGATAGTGTCTCCTTGTTCAAGTTCTTTCTTTTCAAATTTATAACTTCAACGAAGTGCTCAAATGTGTACAATGCATTAATATTTAGATCCCTAATTATTTCCTATTCACCATGATAAAACTTCAATTTTTTTCCTTTAGATTGATCTCCACTCTAGAGATATCATCATAATTTCTTTCTTTGGCTTGTCCATATTTCTTGTTCAATTTTGTTTAAGGCTCCATTTCCATTATCCACTTCTTTTTTATTCTTCTTATGTGTGAACTTCTATAACCATTCTTGGTGTACAATAACGGAATTTTAATTATGGTTTAAGTTTTTACCTTAGAATGAGTTCGGAGAGTAGAAAGGTATTTTAAATGCCCATTGGATAGGTTAATGAGCCCGACCTTATTATTGTGTGGTTTAATACTTTTTCATTTGTGAGTCATGTGCACATCATCTTACACTCCATTCTATACATGTTTCACTAAAGAGACCTTTACCCCAGACAAATTTATGTGTACTTTGACAACGTGAAAGGGAGATTCAGAGTTGACTTATTTTTTACCTAATAATGAATTTGGGGACCAAATTCTTTTTAACGGGTTGGATTGTAATACCTCGATTTTTATTTGGTAAAAATATGCAGTTCTAATATAATACTATTTTTTCATGCTTTGAGCTTAATCTTATGAATTTGATTCCTTAAAACTTATATTATCTTGACAAGGAGAAGAATTGGGCCAGTTAAGAATTAATTTATAAGCTTGTTTAATCCATATAAGTGGTCCAGATACTTTAATAGAAAAGCCCATAAAATTGATTACATTACTAGTTATTTTAAACATTGGTTAATAAATAAATAAAAAAAAAACATTAGGGTGTTTTAGATCGTGGGAGGCGATCTTCTTTTTCCGCTGCCGCTGCTTTCGTTCTTTCCTTTTTCTTCGCTCATGTAATTCTTTCATGCTTACATTAGTTCCAATCATATGCATTATTGTTGATCTATACATGCACCATTAGGATATAGTTATTTAATTAAAGGGGGCTTCGGTGTACAAATCACAAAAGCGAAACTTTTAAAGTTATTATATTATGTAATTATTAACTCATGCATTTCAATATATATATAGGGTGCGTGTGTGAATTGTGGTGAATCAAAAGAATACAAATGAATTTTTTATTATTATCATATCAGAAAGTGTTTTCTTCATGCATGCGTTTATGTATTAAGTTTTAAGCATACTAATTTACGGTTCTTGAGGTATTTTAGGTGACTTCAATTATTTATATTCAAGCAAATTTTTTACTGTAAATAATTCAATGTGTCGTAAATACATTAGTAAATTTTCAGAATATTTCGAAAAGCGTCTATTCCTATATAAATATTCTAAGTTAGTTGCCAGCAGAAAATCGGTTTTGCAGCAGGGTGGACTGATGAATCTATTTCATCATGTTTTAGTCATCTTTTTAGTCCTAATTATTTATATGCTAATTTAGCTATTGTTTTTCCGAGTATATATATTACATTGGAGTATATACTTTAAACAGTATAATGTTTCTTTAAGTTATATTATGTAAACTTCCTTTATTAAAATACTTTAGTTAGACTAAATCATGGTAAATTTTATATGTCAATTTTCGAATAGTAACTATAGTTTGAATATTTCTTTGGCTAGATAGGGAGTTTGGACTAGCCGTCTGGTATTCTTATCTCTTGCTCCGTAATTAAGATAAGTGTTCCAACAAAACTTATTATTTTGCAAAAAGCTGGAAGCTGCATGTTATGTTTATGTAGTAGTATTATGCAATTATTTTGCTTAAAAGTGCAATGTTAATTTTTGTTGAATTACCTATCGGAAGAAATATTTTCAAAAGGGTTTCAAAAGGTTAAAACTGTTGGTTTCTAATTATAAAACTTGAAAGAAAGACAGGAAGACAGGAACGATGACCGTAGTAACTGACTGTTGGATCCATTTGGCTTAGGTAGCACGGAGTGGCGCTGGGCAGCAGATGGCTACCGGTTAAGCTTCGTGTTCCCTTTGCCCCTCTCCCTTAGACATAACAGGAGTTTTGTTGAGGTCTATGTGGGGTCACCGATGCATGTTTCATGGCATGCTTACCGATCCCCGGGTAGCTCCTTTGACCGGGCGATAAGGGGTACCGTAAAGGAGCGATAAGGAAAGATGACATGAAAACTGAATTTGATATTTGTATCAATAAATGAACGATTTTTAAACTTTACTTGCGTGTTACATGAATTGTCGTGATGTGCCTCGGCATGTAAAATTGTTTTATATTAAAAGAATGTAATTATGACCACTTGCACACACATCGAGCGCTCACTAAGATTTTTATCTCATAAAATGTTTTACTATCCTTCCTTTCATATTTACGTGACTATGAGGCTAGGACATGACCTCAGAGATTTTGGGTATGGGAGAGTCTAGATTAAATGCTATGTTTTAGCTTTTGGATATTGATATTGGTTACTGTAAGTTGTATTATGACGTTTTTCTAGCAATGAGTATTTAAATCTTTAAACCTTTTTTCTAGCGTTGTTATCTTTAGACTTAAAAATTTGAGCTGTTACGGTTGGAAATTAAACAAAAACATATCAACTACTAAATCTTGTCTTCCGATAAAATAAGAAATAAAAACAGAGACTCAATGCATTAAACACAAGATGCATGCAAGTTCCCAAGATTTTATGAGAAAATAGTTTAAAAGCTTTATAGCAAAACCAGAGTCAGCAAAATAAAAGAGGAGTTTGGTACTTCATAAAATCCAACTGTGAATTATTAACGGATCCATTGATCTGGCATCTTCAAGTGGCCATTGTAGTGGTTGTGTTGTTCTTGTTGGCGAGATGATACTTGTTGTTATGAATCCAAATTTTGAGAACTTTCCTCTTGATCCCTATATCCTCACAAAAGCTCCGCACCGCAGAATCATCAACCCCTTGTAACTTCCATCCACATCTTGCAGCAAATGCATGCATCTTTTCTTTTTGTTCTTGACTGAATTTTGTCCTAAACCTTTTTTTGCCAACTCCTAGTGCACCAGATTGATTGCCCAAAACAGATGGAGAGGCACCAGCAGTAGCAGCAGTATTATTGGTATTATTCGAAGAGGGTTGTTGTTTTACTTCTTGTTGCATGACAATTTTCCGATGAAAGTTTCGGTGACAATTGCATGCGCCACATATGAGTGCTTCAAGTGTGCCCTGTTCTCCTCCGGCCATAAACTCTCCACATCCGTCTGTGGCGTTCCCTCCAATAGACATGGCATGATTTTTAAGACACTCCATGTACTTCACTTGACCTGATAATCTCTAATGCATGTTAATAAAAGGTGGTGGACGAGAAAAGAAACAACAAAGAAACTCACGCCTCCTTCTTAGAATTGAATCTTTCCCTGTTGCAAGAAAAAGTGAGTGGTGCATACAAAACCAATATAGTTATTATAAATTCTAAGAAGGAGGCGTGAGTTTCTTTGTTGTGACTGAGAGAGGAGATTCCGCACGCATGGCATACATTTGTTTCACTTTGCTACACTGTCAGTAACCTTTTTTTTGTCTTTCTTACTTTCTTTTAATTACTATTTACTAGCACCTAATTTCTTTTCTCTTTAGCCCACAGAAAATTTGTCACAAGAAGCTTAACAATCATCACAAAAAGTTTATGTGGCGAAAGGGCCTGTGGAAATTCGTTGCGGAAGGCCTCTTGCGAAAGGGTTAACGTGACGAGATTTAACTATAGAATATCTTTTCGCGACTTTGGTCATTTAACTAAAGGAATTTTGCTTCAAGATCTTTATTCGTCACAACAGTGGTGCTCTAAACAATATTATGGCAAAATTGTTCATTACAATACTTGGGATCTTCAAGTGACGACTTTTTAGTCACAAAAGCCCTTATTGTGATGAAATATTTGTCGCAACTGCTTGAATATTAACTTTTTCTTATTATTTTTGTCAACTTTTTCAGTACACAGTCTTCTCTATTTACTATGTTTGTACATGAATATTCATCATTCATTTAACTATACCTGCTGAAATTCGTCAAATCAACGAAGCTAATCAAAACAAAACCGTTATAGTAGACAAAAAATATCTTCATCTAAAGAAGTAATTTAGGATCTTCATTACATGTTATTATAATTGTTTGAAAGTCTAGTTATTCGAACCAACATTTAAGAGTTGGAACAAGTAGAAAACAATATATATACAAAATCATTGAACATTCATAACTCTCACAAATCATGTACTCCGCCAGCAATCTATAAATTCATTCTTCAAAGTTCTTCCTTCTGTCTGACAATTAGAGGTTCAAAACACCTTCATAAACTAACAATGACTAGACCACGATCTCAAACAATCATCTAATACGCAACTTCTAGTTCTACTTTCTCGATCTTCATACACTATGGTGCCACCTTCTCGTGTAGACGCTTTGTCTAATTCTACCATTTTAGCATGTACGAAAATTTTATTCAATATTAATTTAGCTCAACACTTATAAAACTCTAATATTATTTAAAGTAACCCAAAAGTCTTACATATTTTTCTTCTGAATCTCTATTCACAAACTGGCCAGTCTTTTTAATGTGGCTATGCTTCCAAAGTTGTATTTTGTCTGTCTTAAGTGTGGTTAATTTTTTTTTTTAACTGCTCTTCCATTTTTCTTTACCGAGAAAGGTAAGCAATCCTCCCTGAAGATTGGTTGAACTCCAAACATTTGCAACTCTTCTTAACTCTTGGTCCTGAAAACACCTAAAAAAGTATAAATGTATTATACCTATCATAAGCAACACAAATAATCAATATTAAGAACACATCATAGTAATAACTAAAACATAAGCTATATTACATAATCATAATCTTCTTCATCATCCTCTACTTCTTCTTCTTCTTCCTCTTCATATTCATATTCGTATTCTTCTTCCTCTTCCTCTTCCTCTTCCTCTTCTTTTCTTCTCCTTGTCCTTCTTTTCTTCTCGTTCTCCTTATGCTCCTTCCTATTCTCCTTCTCCTTATCCTCCTTCTTCTTCTTCTTCTTCTTCTTCTTCTTCTTCTTCTTCTTTTCTTCTTCTTCTTCTTCTTCTTCTTCTTATTCTTCTTCTTCTTTCATATTCATATTTATATTCTTCTTCCTCTTCCTCTTCCTCTTCTCCTTCTCCTTATCCTCTTTCCTCTTCCTCTTTCCTCTTCTTCTTCTTCTCCTCCTTCTCCTTCTTCTTCTTTCTCCTTCTGCTTCTTCTTCTTCTTCTTGTTCTTCTCCTCATTCTCCTTCCTTCTTCTCCTTCTCCTTCTCCTCCTTCTTCTTCTCCTCCTTCTTCTTCTCCTCCTCCTCCTCCTTCTTCTTCTTCTTCTTCTTCTTCTTCTTCTTCTTCTTCTTCTTCTTCTACTTCTACTTCTACTTCTTAAAGAAGTTTGATTTGTTTATATTATGGCTACACATGAATTTTTTCCTAAAACTTATTATGGGATGCATTTAAAGTAACTGAAATAAATGAAAGCGATGGGGGTTTAAATGAGAATAGATATTCATATCTTAGTTGATGCCAAATAATAATCTTTCTTCAAGTTAAGGATTAGAGGGTCGTATACTATGGGTGATACAAATTAATAACAAGGTGCACTTCTACAGTAACGAGGTGCGCAATTTTTAGTTATAAGTGTCTTTTATTTGGAGATATTTACGCCATGATCCCTCAGTTTTTGCCTAACTACATAACATTGGATATGGACACATGTCACTATTTTTTTCCCTTGGATTTGGACTCAGGCGGCAAAGTGCTTATTTATCCATAGTAAAGGGGACAAGTCGTCAAAAATAAAATGATAGGGGGAAAAGTGCAACATGGGGTAAAGTCTAGGGGGTTTAATGTTTTTATCCCCTTCTTTTTGAACTTCTCTTCCATTTTTCTTTCTTGAGAAAGGTAAGTAATCCTCCCTGAAGATTGGTTGAACTTCAAACATTTGCAACTCTTCTTAACTCTTGGTCCTGAAAACACCTAAAAAAAGTATATATGTATTATACCTATCATAAGCAACACAAATAATCAATATTAAGAACACATCATAGTAATAACTAAAACATAAGCTATATTACATATCATAATCTTCTTCATCATCCTCTTCCTCTTCTTCTTCCTCTTCATATTCATATTCATATTCATATTCTTCTTCCTCTTCCTCTTCTTTCCTTCTTCTCCTCCTCCTCCTTCTCCTTCTGCTCCTTCTGCTCCTTCTTCTGCTCCTTCTTCCTCTTCTTCTTCTTCTTCCTCTTCATATTCTTTTACTTCTTAAAGTTTGATTTGTTTATATTAGGGCTACACATTAATTTTTCCTAAAACTTAGAAGTTATTAACACAGTACAATAAACCTATGGTCTCTGATGTTAGTCATCTGACTTTTATATCTACACACTAAAACGATGAAAATGTAATTATGCTTAAATATGAACATGTCCCGTGTATAAACTTTAAGACTACAGTTACAGAAAAACTCTTTTACTGCCCCCTTGCCATTGCATCACATTGTATTTGACAGACAGGAAACATAAAAGCATACTTGTCTATAAGTGACCTGCTCAAACTCTATTGGCAAATTAATATTAGAAGTGTATGGGTCACAAGAATGAAGGCTTGTAAATTACGACCCCTAATATTGATCCCACAAGAACTATCTAATGATGAAATATTGACACAAACTACTTTAATCTACTTAAATAAATTAAATAACAAAAGGGGGGATTTTTGATTTTAAATTTAGGAATTATAAAAATGAAGCAATAACCAACTAGAACAATAATACTTAAAACCTAGGATTTTGGGTTTCATTATAATCATCATTAGTTGACCTCGATTGCTAATCTAATTGATTTCATGAGCATATATTAAGGGAAAGCAGGTAAATCCTTCAAAATGTGATCGTTAGTAGTTCATAGATCCTTTCACAACTATCCGTTAGAATGCTTTCCTCTAGATGCATTTATTCCCGTTACCTTCATAAAGTATCACACATCATGCAACGGGTTGTCAATCATACAACATGTATGCAATGTTTATATTTCTTATGAGATAAAAGCTTATGATTTCTTCCGTAGATTCTATCACATTTTATCTAATCAATCATGTGTTCACCGATGCACATAAAGCATTAAGAATAAGATATAGAAAACAACTAAATACTCAAACAATCCATCAATCATAAAACATGAGTTCAAAAAAGAAAAATTAGGCCACATCTAATCCTAGAAAAATAAAATAGAACATAATAAACTAAGGAAAGCCACATCTAATCCTAGAAAAATAAAATAGAACATAATAAACTGAAGAAAGTATTAAATTCTAATATGAATAGCTTCTAAGGCCTGAAATTTTACACATCTCTTCTAAAAGTATGATTTTTGTGCCCTCGATGCCTTGTATATAAAGGTGGAGTGCTGGGGAGACTTTGAGATTGATTAAGAAACCAAATCAGCTGAAAATTCACTTTTTCGGGCCTAGCAATAACCTAAAAGTGGCAACCAATCGCTTAGCGTGAGCTCTGGACTTAGGGCCACATTCTGGACTTTCTGCCTGACTATTGAAAGCAGTAAGCAATCGCTTATAATTAAGGGATAAAAGCATCAAACCCCCTATACTATAGGGGGTGTAGCGATTTGCCCCCTGAACTTTTTTTTGTGGCAACAAGCCCCCTGTACCATGGATAAACAAGACTTTTTGCCCCCTGATCGAATTTTCGTCCAATTTTTGCCGAAATTTATAACGTGAACATGAGGGGTCATTACTATTTAACCTCAAATTCAATATAATGCCCTTTTTTCACTTTGATTTTTGTTATATTTTCTAAATTTTCAAACCTTAGTTTAAATTATCCAAATTTAATGTTTGAAAATTCAGAAAATATGACAAAAATCGAGGTGAAAAAGGGGCATTTTATTGAATCTAAGGTTAAATAGTGATGAACCATCATCTTCACGTTTCAAATTCCGTCGAAAATTGGCCGGAAATTGGATGAGGGGGCAAATTATTTTTTCTAATCAATAGTTGAGGGGGCAAAGTGCTTATTTATCCATAGTACAGGGGGCTTGTTGCCAAAATAAATAGTTCAAGGGGCAAATCGCTACACCCCCTATAGTATAGAGGGTTAACGCTTTTATCCCTATAATTAATTGCATAGAGTTTGAATGCGATCGGCTTAGAATGTTGTTTGGCATAGAGTTTGTGCTCGAATCTGCTTTGGCCTTCTACAACTTTGGTGATATACAATTGCTTCAAATTCTGACATTATGATTGCTGTATTTAGCATCGAAGTTGCGTTCTTCTCTGGATGCTAGAAGTGAGCAACTTAATGTTGCAAAATATTGGGAAAAAATAAAGACAAAGTGGGAAGTGTGGATCCCACATTGGAAAAACTCAAAGTGGTTATACGTAGCAACACTTTGTAGAGTATGTAAGAATGTGTTCCATATAGCTGCTCTCTCTCAAAATATTTATTTTTGTTACAAATTTGTGTAGCAAAATATTTTTTTTTATTATAATTTTTTAATATAAAAAATATTGTGCATTACTAAAAGGGATAAAAGCGTTAAACCCCCTATATTATACCCTCGATTGCACTTTGTGCCGTTTCCTTTTAATTTTGGCAACTTTCTCCCTGAACTATGGATAAATAAGCACTTTGCCCCTTGAGTCCAAATCCAACAACAAAAAATCCTGACACGTGTTCAAATCCAATAGTGAAAAAACGACTCAGGGGGCAAAGTACTGCTTATTTATCCATAGTGTAGGGGGCAAGTTGCCAAAAATAAAAGAATACGAGGCAAAGTGCAACAGGGGGTAAAATATAGGGAGTTTAATGCTTTTATCCCTTACTAAAATTGGTAATTATCTGTACCTTTTTGCAATATGATTAAAACACAGAAAATGCCTTCATTCATTTGGAGAATTCTTTACCTACTATCCATGTAATCATCAATTATAGTCCTCGTAAAACTTGTTTACCTCCTCTTTGTCATGTGCATTAGTCTGTATAAGGAGTCGCATACAATATTGCGCAGTCAAAATTTTATTTTCAATCAATATTTGTGGTGGTAGAGGGAAGACATGGTTCGAGTTTGGTAGAGTCATTTCGTTTTTGCTTACCAAACCACTCGTTGTGGTTGAATTCTGTGAGACAAACGCTCGTATATTTTTAAGCATTGCGGAGAGGGCGAATCTGTTTAAAGGAAACAATGAATCACAGACCTCGACTTCTCTATTTACATTCAACTTTTTGGTTAAGGTTTATTTTATTATTGCAATTATTTACTGTAACCGTTTATTTATTTTTTAAAATAAGTATTTATTATTCTGTCTATTGAAATAAATATTATCATGTTTGTTTCGATTTATTTGTCCGGTGCATTACTACTTACAATCTTAAAATAGAGTATCTTATTTGAGATGAGCAGGTTACTTGAAGGAATGTATTTTGAAGAATTTTGTGTTCTTCACATATTCTTGATTACTTTTTATTTGTTTGACAAATTTTATTATTCTTCGTAATTTGTTACTAATTCTTCTGATTTTTAAACTTAGAAAGTATGTACGGATCTAAAAATACGGATATGGTTACGAGTGAAACCAATCCTCAGAAGTCCCAGATGCCAAAAACTTCTGGTAACTAGACATGGCAGCAAAATATGTTGTTTTATCTGACCGTGTTGAATCTTGCGAGATTCTTCAAAGAAGATCCTCGTAGTATTAGAGAGGATGAGATTGATGCAAAATCTACTAATGCAATTGATGCGTGTAAGCACTCTAACTTCCTTTTGCGGAATTATATTTCGAACGGTGTGGACAGTATGTTGCTTATAGTGTGAAAAATACTTATAAAGAATTATGAGAATCTTTAGACAACAAGTATATAACTGAAAATGTTGGTGCCAAGAAATTCCTTGTGGCCGTTTCTTGAATTTTAAGATGGTGGATTCTAAGACCTTCATGAGTCAGGTGCAAGAACTTCAACTGATGACCAATGGAGTTCATTATGAGGGAATGTTCTTGAGTGAATGTTTTGAAGTAGCTTCTATCATTAGGAAGCTACCTTCTCCGTGGAAACACTTCAAGAACTATTTGAAGCATAAACGAAAGCAGATGAACGTTGAAGATCTGATTGTCAAGATTCAAATTGAAGAAGATTACAAAATAGAGATAAAAGTGATTTATGGGCTATTGCGGACTCCAATACTGCTAACATGGTCGAGCATGATAAAGGCGAGAAAAAGCTTAAGCTTGAGAAAAAAAACCAAAGTGGGGATTTATAAGAATTATAAATTCCGAGGAAAGTGCTGCAACTGCGACAAAGCAAGGCACAAGTTGACAAACTGTAGATTGTCGAAAAGAAACAACAAAGGAAAAGAGACAAAAGAGCGTAATGTTGTAGATAATATCTAAGAGGATGTATCTGATTACACCTTTGTACTTTGGTCTATGATTTAATTTGGTGGATACCCATCCAAAAGAATGGTATTTGGACACTAGAGCTACACGTCATATTTGTGCGACTAGATTTGTTTTCTCTGAGCTGACTCTCATAAAACCTGGAGAGAAGATGTACATAGGCAACTCATATTCCTAAATCATATTACGATCCCGAAGCATGTTGATCGAATAAATTCAATAATGTTCAAAAAAGTCATGCTAAGGCAATATTCTTATTTTCCGTAGCTAAGCTAGTCTCTGAATTATGGAAATTGTTTCATGCTGCTGCTGCAACTGCAATTTTTGCTGTTACAACAACAATTTTGTTTCATACTTATATTACGCAGCTTGTGTTTTGCTTCTCTGCATATTACTCAGTTTATTGATTAACCCATGTGATCAACGAAAGATTTATTCAAAGAGTTAAATTATTAAGTGGTTCACGTTTTCAGGAAGTTTATATAATCAAGAGTCTTTTGTGTAATTTAATTAATTCCTAAAAAGGTTTGTCTATGATTTAATTATGTAGGATCTTAATTAGGATTAAAAGGATTACAAAGTTATTCTGTTACCATGTTTAAGAGATAAAGTTTCCTTAGGATGCAATTCCAACTTATTTAGCTTAAGGAAAGATTTACTTAGCTTATCTAATCTTTGGAAAGCCTATCTTTTTTCTTGGATATATTCAGCTGATATTTTAACTTGGGGAATATGTTTTCCTATGTGGTCTTATTTCAGGGATCGTTCATAAAAAAGATAAAGATCGAACACAATCAGGAATATTCTGAAAGCTCTAAAACGCGTAAGGTGTTGCAACAGCCGGAACGGAGCAGACCAATTGGTGAACCTATAAATAAAAGAGTTGATTCATTTGTTTCATTGAAGCATTGAGGGAATTGTAATACAAAGTATAAGAAAGATTCACTATTAGTTTCATAGTTAAGCTTCATTAAGGAAAGATGTTTAATTCTTTTTCCATTTAAAGTTTCATAGTTATTAGAGTAAGTCTTTGTTCCAAAGTCCAGATCAAACTTAATTAGAAGAGTCAACCAAGATCGAAGTTGTTCGTACGAGGCAGGATATATTCCACCAGACGGAGTAAAACAACTAAAGGAGTGGCTGTAGGGATTTAGCTCTTGGAGGAACTTCAGTAGGTTAAAGTAACATCCAGTATGTGTAATTCACTTTAGAATATTGAAAGAAGGCTGAAGAACTAGGCGGGAAGCCTCGTGGATTAGGACAGTTGTCCAAGCCACGTAAAAACCACATGTGTTTGTTCATTTAATGTTTTGTTTGTCTGTTACAACAACCAACCATAACTCATGTGTAAAAGGTGTTTTCAAATTAAATAAACAAATCAGTTTTTATAAGTCTTTAATGAGGTTAAGGATTGAAACTCAGTTTGAACTCTTTAATGAGGTTAAGCCTTAAGGTTTTATATTTTCGGGTATTCTACGAAATAAAATCTAACAAAGCAACCCTATAATATGCAAGCGCCGCATGCGATTTGTAAGCAATTGCTTCCAATTGCTTAGACTCGGAAATTAGATTTTTGATGTAGTATTAAAGAGTGAAACTTTCCAATTCCAAGGGGATATAAATTTCAGACCATAAACTCGTAAAGGAAGAGGAAAACGTAAATTTTCATTATACTATTAGAGGCTAATGTAGATTTTTCAGTATACTTTTGGGAGGCTGGCATTGGAAGAGAGTTGGAGATCATTGGAGAAGAACAAGAACGAGACCCATGAGTGAGTTTATGTTTATTCGTATTCTCTTACTTCTAAATTCTAGTTTATTGTTTTGGATATTGATAGTTATTTCCGCACGTTTGTTTGGACATGATATTTGTTTTAGTTATTTTATTCGAGACTATGTTTTGTATTATTGGTATTTATCTGTTTATTTCAATTAAGAGTAGCTAATTCCACCGTATATCGTGAGTTGATGGGAGTATTTGGATAGATATTATGTTGTGATGATTATGTTACGATGATTGTGTGAGAAATAATTAAATTGAACTGATAACTTGTGTGTAATGCTTTATGTGCATCATGAACACATAGGATATATCTCATAGGTTATTCAATTCCACATGTAGTGTCATGGTTTGCGTCTAAAAATTAAGGTGCATGTAATTCACTAAGGTGGTGTTTGGTTCTAGACATAAATTGGGATAACGGCTCTTATCAAGGCTCATATGGGGCACACTCTGAATGATTAAATAAACGGGCTTTTAGCCAAACTGAAGATGGCACGGCATTGTAGCACCTAAAAACTCGGATGATAATTGCACCCCCCCAAGACTATTTAATCTTCGTTTTTGACTCACTTTCGTCCACCATTGAAATTACCTTTTTACCCTTGAAATAAGTCAACCCAATTTTAAAAAAATGGGCATTACGTACTTCCAATTTTTACAAACGTGTTAAGACTTACATCTTGAACCTTATATACTGGTTTGGGGTTCGTTCTAGGGTTTACGATCAGATGGGATTTTAGCATCAAGGTAGGTTTTCGTTTCTTCCATTTGGTCGGAATTTTTCAATACGCATCTGAACTACAGTAATAACTCGATATCTCCCTAAATCGTTACTTAGGTGAAGCAAAATTTTGGCTTTTGGTGCAAACCGAAGTAGTTGAGTGGAACGACAAATGTTTTCGCTTTCCATATTGTTGCTATCGTTTCGTCGATTTGAGTGCTGATTGAAATTGATTGCTTGGGAGTGAAAACTTTATCTCACTATGTTTGTATGCTGGGGAGTTGTGTCTACTTGTGCTATGGTCTAAAAAGTATATATTTAAATTTGTCTTGGCACTCTGTTTAGAAAGATCAGTCAAACATCTTTAACCCACAGAGAGATGATTAGGTGCAGCGTCCGTATGATGAGGTGGTGCAGCAAGCCGGTTATTAGTGTAACTGCATGGTTGGAATAAAGTGTGGGGAAGTTAATGTCCTATAATTCTGGAATTATGTTTAATGTCAACCACATGATGTACTTCTTAACAAAAAATTTAAAAAAACCACATGATGTACCACGTCATCATGCATCGGGTGGACCTAATAATTTTTCCATCATTAGACTTTGTTAATTCTAGATAGGAGCAAGAGCTTTAAATAATATTAGATAGGAATAAGTCAAAACAATTCTCACACTCTCACCTCCTTCACCCATGCAGCAAAAGCAAAACCTCCCAAACGACTGAATACAATAACCAAATAGTTAGAGGGAGAAAGCTGCAAAATGCACTCCCTTCTCTCTTCAATTTTGTGCATCACCCTGCCTACAAACGCCTCGAGTGTGTGACCATTCACCCCTTATAAAAACTGTAGCATAACCCCTTCAATAGCTTATTTCCTCTTCTCCATTCGGTTTTTGGTTTATCTTTTCATTTTTCTTGGTGGCTACATGAAGGTGCAAGACTTTTTTTCCAATTTATTTTTGGAAAGAGTGTTAAGAAGACAATTTGGAACCTTTCAATTCAAAGTTTTTATATTGGAGAAGTTTTAAGGAGGACAGGATTGGATGGATCTTCACTGGGTTCAATTTAAGACTCTACACTAATTTAATTTTTGTGGAGAGTACTCTAAGGTTCTCTTTTAGTTTAATCGCAAGGTTTTAGTTTTACCGGATTTTGATTGGAGTTTCACCCGAGATACTCTCAATCAACGACCAATTATCGCCAATCAAAGGTCAAGGTCAAGCGCCGTCATCTTCTTAGGCAACAACCAGGGAACCAAAAAACCAGCACAGTTAAAGGTTTGTCCTTCTTTACATTTATGCTCCACCATCCCAACGTTAAAGACTGCGTGCTGCCTTAACTATGCAAGCCAGGCTGCTAAACACACCCATCACAGTGGCGGAAACCATCAGAGCAGCCGCAACGACGGTGGCACCAAAATCACTCTTTTTGCCAAGCTCGTTTCAGGTACTTCCTTCCATGGTGGTTTCCTTTGCGAAAATGGCGGCGAATCCCAGGCCATCCCTCAGAATTCTATTTCGAATTTGACGCATGTTATTTTCCTACTTTGTGGGTACCAAGATGGTATTTCTTCTTCAAATTCATTACTCTTAGCCATGGAGGAAGAATAAAACCGTAAGATATTTTAGTGAGATTGACATCAATTTCGATGATGAGGAGCAACAAAAAATCTATCAAGGAACCCTGGGTTCATATTTCTCCAAAAAGTCAACAAGTGTTGCTCAATCGTTCCAACAAATATTGGCTTGTAAGTTCCCGTATCACACTCCACATTATTCACATGTTCGATTTGGATTTTAAAAGATGGACTCTCCTTTGGAAATCTAGGTCCTTGCCATGTTTATCACAAGCTTCAATTAGAAGAAGATTATGTATGGTTACTAACAAAAGGGTGTGGAATTTCATTAATATTCTGTTAGGCATGTTTAAATGTACTAAACCGTTTTTTGTTGATATAAAAATTCTGTATACTCTAGTTTGATTGTTTTTGCCCATTTTATCGATTCACTTGTCAAACTCAATGCCAATATTAGGCATTCTAAAAGAATACGACGACCATTGCAAGAGAATGGGATAGGATACACTGACGCTTAGAGACAAGAATTTGTGTTGGATCATATCTATGTTGGGGTAAATTTTGACGATTCTATTGAAGTATATAAGAAATAAGTCGTACATGGTCATGTGCCATCTTATTGAACCAAATGCAGAGACTTAGGCCATGAAATTCACAAATGCAGCATTAAGGTACGATAAATTATTCTTCTCCTGACGCAAACACCGGTGCAACTAGTGAAGGGTATACATGGATCCTTAAGTCAATTTACTCGAAGAATTGGTCTAGTAAAAGTTAAATCTGTTCAAAAATTTTAGAATCTCCCATCGAGACCCATATCCTCGACAACTTTGTGATTAAGGGTGCAAGGATTAATCTAATGTATTTGTCTATTTACGGAACATGAGGATTAAAATAACTAACTTCTGCAGAGACTTCTCTACAACTGGCTAGTCGATCAATAAGATACCTAATGGGCGTAGTGAAAAATCTTATAGTCAACGTCAACAAAATTCAATCTTCCAGTCAATTTTGTTATGCTGGAAACAGAAGAAGATAGGAAGTTCCTGTTGATTCTTGGATGGCCTCTCCTGGCCACTAGAAGAGTCATGATAGATGTGGAAGAAGAAAATCTAACCTTATGAGTAAATAATGAAACCATGAGACTGATCCTTCAAGCGTACTTTATGCAAATCGTTTGGGATTAATGTATTGCAAAACCTTTCTTCCAAAATATGTGTAAGACAGAGAAAAGGAATTAGAATAATTACTAGACACTCTATTTTGGGATTAATGACCTCTATGTATAGAAAATAAAACTAGAGGAGGCCGTTACACATTTTAAATACAAGAGGCCCCTACTAACTAATGCATCACATGGTCAAGGCCACTGCTAACAATGTCCATTACACAAGCACACCTCCTCAATGATGATCTCTGTAGCTTTTTTAATCAGGGCAACACAGTCTTTATATTTCAACATAGAAGATTGCCATGCTCCACCATATAAACATAACCACTCAGAATAAGTGCATTTCACACAGATCATGCCCGAAGATGACTTTGTTGATAAATATAGTGTAACTCCCATGTTCGGTGCCCCATGAATAGTCACTCATCGACATGAACTTCTACCATATATCTTTCATCAATGTCAACTCAATGTCCGTGTGAAAATTGAGGCACAAATTTAAAAGCATGTATCGTGGAAATTTTAGGATCTCATTCCATCAAGATGCGCATGTTGCTCATAATATGTCACTGTAGTAGGCAATGTTAGTTTCACCACAGTATCACCTTTTACTGACTCCAAAAATTTTGTTTAACTAATTTCACCTTTCAAACCATATCTTCTTCCTTCAATCATGAGCTGTTATTACATGAATATCATGTGAACCGCCAGTCTATCTAAGGCTGTCTATTAAAAAAAATTGCTAGTAACATTAGAATAACAAATTTTATCATTTGTATGAATCAAGATCTATTTTCTATTTTATGTGCTTTGTGAAGGTAGAAGAGGCCAAATAGTCTCAAGGTTGGATCATCCTCATCAATTTGAACTCCATTAGATTCAAGGTCAATGACGATTTCATTTAGTATGTTGAGTTGGTATGAACCAAGTCACATAAAGCGAGAGCACGAGCGCGGCGAGTGCGAGTGCGTGTGCGCCAGTGCGCCAAATTAAATTTTTGCATATATTAGTACGCCCTTAATGCGTTTATTAAAAATTAAATGTAAATTAAATAAATGCATATATTCATTATAATATTACCTGTTAATGTGACTATGTGTGTATATATATGTATTATATATCATCCAAACTTATATAAATACATATAAATATATATATATATATATATATATATATATATATATATATATTTCATGGGAAAGTGTTATAATAAATGTATTTATGTAGCTTATAGAACAAAAAAGATAATTATAAAAAGAAAAACGTAGGAAAGATCAAATGTTTCTCACCACCCATATACTCGTTTCTAGGGGCCCTCACCACCATTAATTTCTTTACTTTTTTTTTTTTATTTCTCTTTCCGAATTCCAAGAAATACTACACCTCCAAGTTCCTTAATTGTCTTCTTCTTCCCCTTAGTTTTACTTATGGCCATATATTCCATCTATTGTTTCTCAAATTCTGTTCTCTTTCTGATTTTAAGAATCAACTCCAGGGCCTTTTTCTTCTTCTTCTTCTATTCTATCTGTCTTTAATTTTATTTTACCTAACTTTGCTCATCCCTGTAGACCAAGTCGTGGGCTGCAAAACATGGCGATTTACAGAGTGTCGCAGTGAAGAGATTGTTCTGATTTTAGACAAACTAAGCAGGACATTTAGTGCGCGAACTAAGAAATATTAGTTCGCGAACTAATAAATACTAATGCCGTTTAGATTGCCGCTCGGGAACTGAAGTCGCCGGATCGCGACTCCAGCGCTAGGCATACGTACAGTCAGCCAATGTTGGTGAAATTAGCAGGAAAGGAGTTTTGGTCTCTTAGTGGTAAGCCGTCATGAGTTCTTAGAGCTATGAACTTAACCTCTGATCAACAACAGCGAGTCTAACAAATGACGAAACGTCTAGACAAATATTTTAAAAACGAATCACCTATGTGTTTCGCCAGCTTTTCGTATCAGTTCTTGTAATGCCCGAACATCTTTTATTACTATTATTTGACAAAGATTAAGTTCTTAGGTCCAAATAATTTTGTTGAAATATTAATTTACTAATTTATGAGTTTTGTTAAAATTATTATTATATTTATTTTAAAACTTGCAGATTTGGAACTAAAATAAATTATATGATAGTTTAAGGCTTTTAAACATGTATAAAATCTATTTGTTAGGACCGCAAGTCCGACACCTTTCAAACTCGGTTGAACAATCAGGACTGCCAGGTACAACTAGATTTTATTTCCTTGTTTGCAAAATTATTTTAAAGGAAAATTCGGTTTTATTTACTTTGATTTATTTACTTAATTGTTCGCTCATAATTATATGGTAATTATCTTGTTTTTAGACGAGTGAATATTTAGGTGAGTTTGTAAAGATTTAACTTGATCTTATAGTATCTTATCTTATGGAAAGTTAATCTTTATCAAACTCTTTATTATATCCTTTAGTAATCTATTCCTTGTGGAGTTCTTCCTTGTCTTTGGTGTGCAGAATATACGAAGATCATGAAGATCTTATCAAACGGAAACAAAGACTTATCAAAAGGAAGAATCGCCTTATCATGGAAAGATTCGGATATATTTGGAAAGATCCTGTCTCGACTGGATATGGAGATTGGCCGAGATTCAAGGAGATCTTTCAGGAGAGCTATCCTATAAATAGTAGAAATCCTAGGAATCAATGTAGAACACTCGTGTAACAAAATATACATCTTTAGGTGTTCTCTTTTATTTTGATTTCTTAGTTTTCGCCCTCTTGAGTTACATCAAGAACGTGAGAAGCCGACAAGAGTTGAAGGGAGTTCAACGGGAAAGGATTGCGCCAGTTAGAGGGATCTATACGTACGTGCAGTTCGCTTGGAAGCATTCTCATAAGAAGATCACGACGGGAGTTTTGGTCTTACGGGTCAAACGGAGTAGACGCGAAAAAGTTTCCGATGGTATCAACATTAGAGGGATTCGGTGTTAGAGTAAAACCAGTTGGTGTAATAACTTTTGTCCGTTGAAAGAAGTTTGATTCAGGCGAAAGCCTCGTGGATGTAGGACATAGTCCGAACCACGTTAAAATCTGCTGTCTTACTTTGCTGTCTTACACATGTCTTACTTATTTGTCTAGACTAGGTATCGCAACTATTGCTTAAAACGTAAAGTATTAGACCTTAAGATCTATCACTATTTACAACTCAGGGGCCGGGTTATAATGTCCTGTATAAGTTTATTTGCAAAAACCTAATTATACTAGAGTTTTCATATAAAAAGGAGAGGAGCAGCGTTTTTTTTTAATTTGCTTTCTCATCAAACACTCTTCAGTTTAGCGGCTGCAGCAAAAAAATAAAATAAAGGTAAACAATTTTTCTTTGTTTCTAGTCAGCAACTTCTTGTGGGAGAATTTAATGTGTCATAGAGATTCTTATATTATTATATATAAGTTTGGCTTCAATCTTCAAATTGGACTGAACCGATTGTTTTTATAATGCCTTAGAAGAACTTTTAATCATATTATATTATAACCTTAATTATGATGGCACAATCACAATGAATTGGGTTTCTCTTGAAGGTGTGGGTGTGCCTTTTCTTAAATGAACGTGAACAGGGGTATTATAATGGGTTATGTGGTCTAGTGTATTAGAATGAAGGAAGTTTATATGTGGTCTTATTCTAAACGAGCAGCGGTGACGTTTTTGGTTAAGGGGATCGATATTAAAAAAAAAGAAATTAGAGAAAGGACTGGACAAATATGATAATAGTTCTAAATTATATTAGAGCAGTGATTAGTAGTGGATATTCTAATTATTTTTTTTTGTATCGGTTCTTTTGTTATAGATTCACACGAGGTTTAGAGCTCGTCTTGAATTAATCATAGATTTGGGATTTTGAGGTAAGTAGTTCTTGATACTTCTTACTTGTCTTTTAATATAAAACTATTGTAATTATTGCTTTATGAAATTATTGCATAAAGATATTGCTTGCTTTCATAATTTTCGTATTTATTTGGAAAGAAAGAAGTAAAGAGAGTTCTTTTGAAAAAGATAGTTTTAATACTTTTGAAAAACATTGATCAGGCATGTAAATTATCTTCCATTGTTTGCATGTAAAAAAAATGATATGTTCGTTTTGAATCCATATATTGTTATTGTTTTGTTGAGCTCTTAGAATAGACTTGCGTTTGTTTTGGGCTGCCGACTTGCTTGAAGTTGGAATACGTTTGGGCTGCCAACTTGCTTAAAGTTGGAACACTTTTGGGCTGCCAACTTGCTTGAAGTTGGAATACGTTTGGGCTGCCAGCGGGCTTATCGCTGGATGGATATCCATTTCATTGACGGCCCGTGCCACGGGTTAAAATAGTGGTCGTAGTGTTAGTCTTTGAGCTTGACATTATTTTTGAAATATGACTTGACAATTTGATATTTTGCTCATGCATCACTATTTAATACTGTTTTTCTAAATCATATGCATTATTGAAGAATTGTTTTTAAAAATCTCATGCCTGATTTTAAAGAGATATCTCGAACTGCTTAATGAGTTTTGTGGCTCACCCCTCGCATCGTTGTCATCTTTTCAGAGAATTAGTTGTCTTTTGGAGCTAAGGTCAAGCAATACTGGAGTATCGAAAGATCGAGTTTAGAGTTTATGATTAGCATTAGTTACTTCTAGTCGAACTTTTGAATTTGATTCATTTATTTGTCTTTGAGGATTATTTTTGGGATTATTATTGAGGACTTTAGATGCTCTGTACCCGAAGTATTTTATTAGATTATCTTTAACTTTGAGTTGGTTAATTTTGATCAAGTCTATTTTACGCTTCCGCAAAATATTGAGTTCTTCTTCTTAAAAACTTTTTGAAAGGCTTCACGTTGTCGGAGATTTATGACAACGTGGCCATCACGCCATGTTTTAAATTTTGGGGTTGTTACAGTTCTAGTTGACGTCTTCAAACATAGGAAAATTAAATAGAAACATATCAACTCCTTAATCTTTTCTTCCGAGAAAATAAGAAATAAAACCATGGAGTCAATGCATTAAACACAAGACACGTGCAACTTCCCAAGATTTTATGATACAAGAGTTTAAAAGCTTTAGACATGGCCTGATTTTTAACACACTCCATGTACTTCACTTGACCTGATAATCTCGAATTCATGTTAATAAAAGGTGGTGGACGAAAAAAGAAACAACAAAGAAACTCACACCTCCTTCTTAGAATTAAATCTTTCGATCCCTTTTGCATACAAAACCAATATTATTATTATAAACTCCAAGAAGGAGGCGTGAGTTTCTTTCTTGTGACTGAGAGAGGAGATTCCGCAAAAATTACGGGATGGCACACATTTGTTTCACTTTGCTACACTGACAGTACCCTTTTTTGTTGTCTTTCTTACTTTCTTTTTTTTTTTTTAATTGCTATTTACTAACACCTAATTTCTTTTCTCTTTAGCCCACATAAAATTTAAGTAGGTCATGGTTAAAGCAGAAAACAAAGGAAAGTTGACCGACTAGCAGCAACGTCCATGACGTTACTGCCAGCTGCTGAGCCCTTTTTTTTTTAATAGGAATTGCAGCGACTTCTTGGACGTTGCTGCAATTCACAAGTGAATAGCTGCATGTTGCAGAATGCTTATGAGCAGCTTTGTGTCAGCAGACACAGCTATTTGTTTTTTTTTTTTTTTTTTTTTTTTAAAGTTAATATGGCAACAACCTTTTTGACGTTGTTGGCATATATATGTATATGGCAAAATTCGCAGCATTTTCTGCTGCAAATTTCTCCATTGCAAGAGCTTGGTTTTTTTTCCCACTAAATATCTATTGAATCCTACCATTCGAGCTCCGAATCTCATTTTTATTGAAGGTATGTGTTCCATGTCTTTAGAATTACGCTTTTACATGTTTTTTTAATCGGTTAGAGTTTTGTTATATAGCATAAATATGATTTTTTTGTTGATTTGATTGTGTAATTGTGTTAATTATGTATGATTAAATAAGATATTAGAAGTAATTTTGAGGATATACATGTATTATGTTTTTTCTTAAATTAATGGTTGGATTTGTGTAATTATATTATTTGTATGCTTAGTTAAGATCTACATGTATTATGTATGCTTATTACTAAGATATTATAGGTAATTATTGACGATCTACGTATATTATGTTTTTTTTTAAGAATTAATGGTTAGATTTGTGTAATTATATTATTTGTATGCTTAATTAAGATCTAGATGTATTATGTATGCTTATTATTGAGATATTATTGGTAATTATTGACGATCTACGTATATTAGGTTTTTTTTTATAATAGAATTAATGGTTAGATTTGTGTAATTATATTATTTGTATGCTTAATTCAGATCTACATTTATTATGTATGCTTATTATTAAGATATTATAAGTAATTATTGACGATCTACGTATATTATGTTTTTAAAAAAATAATTGGTTAGATTTTGTATAATATTATAGCATAATTGTAATGTATTTGTTGATTCAAATATATTTGTGTTAATTATATATATATATATATATATATATATATATATATATATATATATGTCTGATTAATTAATTAAAATTAGATTGGTGCTTTTTACAATGTAACTACGTATATTAATTTTTTTTAGAATTCAATTGTTTAACTTTGTACTATATAGCATATAAATATAGTTGTCTTTATGCTAGAACATATTTATATGTTAATTAGATATGCTAATGTTATTAGCATTGCAAAAATATATTTGTAATACATATAAGTATTGAGCTTTTACTTAATTGCAATACATTGATTAGAAAAATTAGCAGACATTTGTATAATTTAGATGTAAAAGATGTATATATACTTAATTTGTCGATTTAGTAAATGAATAGATAGTATATATTGTCGTGCATGCCTTTTATATTAATCTGACCATGCTAATTATGTATTTATCAGATAGCCGGCTCGTCAGATCAGGGTAAGGGTAAGGGAAAGGGGAAAGTAAAAGGGAAGGTGTCGAAGAACCAGGTGCCATACCCGGAAGGGGTACCTCGAGGAGCATGCTCTTTGCAGCCTGATCTTGGTTCGATGGGATCACTTCCAGCATTGATGTCGTCATTTTACAGAGGATCATTTCCGCAGTTCCAGACCAGAGGCCGTCCGAGTGGGACGTTTACCGCACGAGTTGGCTGTTTACCTCTCAGTTGTTGGGTGCAGGGGCGCCAAGGGGGCTTGGATTTGGTGAGGGTGGTTATGGTGGGCCTGGATTTGGTGGAGCCGGTTATGGTGGGGCTGGTTTTGGTGGGGCTGGATCTGAGAGTGGAACTTGATTTGGTGTGCCGCAAGCACAACTGGCTTGGCAACAATTTGTGGGAGGTATGATGCAGCCAAGTTTAGATGCATTTGGGACTAGACTGGTGTGGCCATGAGGACGCCACAGGTTCATGGGACGTGTAGTACTATTGTGCCGTCATCATCGGGCTCACAGGGTTCAGGCTCACGGGGTTCAAGCTCACATGCTCATGTAGCTGCGGAGTCAGGCGAGGATGACAAGGATAGTAGTTATTCGAAAGATGGTGGTGGTATTACCATGGTCGCAGTACGAGAACAATCTAGACCTCGTGTACCCCCGCAAAATACGGATGACATAGAGGTACTTGAATTATTCTTTGATGGCTCAATACAGAACCCTACGACTGTGACCACGATTGGTACCAATTTGAGGAACATGAAGCAATGGCCATACTTCACGTACAACATGTGGCCAAAGGAAGAGAAGGCAATGTATTTGAATAGATTTAAGGTACGCACTTAGCTTGACTTCTATTAATATTAAATATTTATAAATATTTTTTAATCATTATTAAATGCAGCACACTTATCAGTGGGGCCCGGCAATAGAAAATGTAGTCTATCGATGGTACGATAGGGTCGCTACCGCGAGATTTGCGGGTTCAGTAAACCATGCTAAGCAATGGTGGATGAACTGCGAGAACGACCCCACCCATAATCTAAGTCACGGATGTTGGATTAACGAAGATTTTTGACTGGCATTTATTGCTTATTGGAAGCTTGAGGCCACAGACAAGAACATAGCCCCCGAGAAGCTAATGTTTCAGGATGTCTTTGTAAAGACTCGTGCAAAGACACATGAAAACGAAATGGTTGAGTGGAAAAACCTTGAGGATAAAGTTAATCACGCGAGTATAATTTTTTCGTTCAGTACAGAGGTGTAATCGTTAAATTGTTGTTGTCAGTCATAATACTATTGTTTCTCACAAAAAAGATTTTGAATCATAATATATTATTTGTAGGATGCATATGTGGAACAGTACTTGAGAGAATATGGGTCAAATATGAGCTTGTGGCCGCCTTGGGATGTTAAACAGTGGGTGCCTATTGCCTGACGGTCAAAAAAGAATAGGGTGTCGGGTCAGGCGACTTATGGTGAGCCTGAGCGCATAGGATACATGGCTCGAAAACATTCTAGGTTCTTTGAGATTGGCTCTAGTAGTTTGGACCCGCTTCACTCACAGTATCAGAAACTCCAGGTCAATTCAAGTGCAATGTTTCAATCTCAACAAGAGGAAATCTCATCTGTAAAGAATGTTGTCAAATTCTTGGTGGGACATGTTAATATGCCGGTGCCCAAGGATGTGTCGCAGCCGCAACAACAACAATAGTTCAACAATTTCCCCGCAGCTTTTTTCAGCCAACGCAGCCGACGTACACGAATCTCAGCACCGGGCCAGTATCAGAGGATCCATTGTTTCAATCAGGGCCACAATCTACCCATTTGGAAGACAAAGGGGGCCGGGAAAGAAGTGCGGGTGGCGACACTATTGGCTTCGGTGATATGCAATTTGACCAGGAGACTTAAATTTAAACTGTTATTTGCTGCTTTTATTCGTATTTGCATAATTATGAACAAATAAGGTTTGTTTTAGCTTGTTTTTATTTATGTTTGCACCTTAACTGACAAATTAGGATTGTTAGAGTACAAGTTGCTTGCTAATAGACCCATATTTATTTGAATTAGTTTTTAATATATATATAATATATATATATATATATATATATATATATATATATATATATATATATATATATATATATACAACTCAAGCTTACAGACTATAAATCTGTAAAACTAATTTGTTTTTTTTTAGAAATATCTCAAAAAAGTTCCTTTAATTTAATTGAAATCAAGAGTTGCTATGTTTAGTTTGATTCCTATGTAAGAAGGACTTATTCATTTGAATAAGTTCTATTAATTTGAAAAAACCAAAATTAGTTATATTTAGTTCAGTTTAATGTAATTAAGAGTCATTTACTCAAATAACTTTTATTAATTTAACAAAAACAAGATTTTCTCTATGTAAGTATTTCAATTCTTATTTAATTAGGAGTTATTATTTCATATCAGTTCTATTTAGTTCAGACGTTGTTATGGAATTTATGAGTTATTCATTCAAATAAGTTCAATTTATTTATCTGAAATCAAGAGTCGTTATGTTTAGTTCAAATGAGAGGTCATAATTTTAATAAGTTCAATTAATTTGACAAAAATCAAGATTATTTTTATGTATTTCAGTTCTTATACAATTAGAAGCTATTCTTGGAATAAGTTATATTAACTTAATAAGATATAAGAGTAGTTATATTTATTTGAACTCTTATGTAACTATGAATTATTCATTCAAATAAGTTCTATTATTTTTGCAAAAACCAAGTTAATTTGTTATATTTAGTTCAAGTCTTATGTGATTAGGAGTTATGAATTCAAATAACATCTATTAATCATAAAAATCAAGATTAAATTCAAGTAATTAAGTTATTATGTAATATTTGTTCAATTAAGTTAAACAAATTTTACAAAAGTCAAGATTACTTATATTTAGTTGATTCTTATGTAATTAGGAGTTGTCTATTCAAACTAGTTCAATTAATTTATTAAAAATTAAGATTAGTTATATTTAATTAGTTCAATTCTAATGTAATGTTGAGTTATCCATTCTATTCTTAATTAGTTAAACAAAAATATAGAGTAGTTCCTTGTACGTAGTTCAAATCTTATGTAATTAAGAATTGTTCATTCATATAATTTCACTGTATTTAACGAAAATCAAGAATCGTTATGCTTAGTTTGATTATTATGTAATGAGAAGTAATTGATTCTAATAAATTTGATTAACTTAACAAAATCAAGATTAATTATATTTAGTTCAGTTCTTATATGCTATTAAGAGTTATTAATTCAAATAAGTTCACAGGGCAATAAATATCAAGATTATTTCTAGTTTCTTATGTAATTAATAATTATTCAATCCAATAAGTTTTATTAATTAATTTATCAAAGATCAAGGATTAGTTCTATTTAGTTCAAATCCCTTGCTATTGCTGCTTTTCTGACACAGTTGCAAGGGAAAAAGGCGTGGCAATAGCTTTTTAGCTTCAGCAACCCCAATTTCCATTGCAAGGTCCAATTCCCTTGTTGCAACTTTCAGAATGAAATTTTTGGCGGAAATTTCAAATTTGCCAAAAAATTTCCATCCCTCCCACTATAAATACCACACCTAATTCACTCATCCATCCCACTACATTCTCCCTCTCATATCATCTTCTTCTCCTCTTCTCATTCACTTTTCCTTAATTTATTTTTCATCATTATCAACTTATATATATTATATATACATCCATGCATCTTATACTATATATATATATATATATATATATATATATATATATATATATATATATATTGTTTGTATACTTATAATTTATGAACTGTTTTATAATTATGCATTATAAAGTTTAGTGGGTGTATGTATGTGTATATATATATCTATATATCATTATAATTTTTATAATGTTATCTAAAATTTGTTAATACTATATATCATTATATATATATATATATATATATATATATATATATATATGTGTGTGTGTGTGTGTGTGTGTGTGTGTGTGTCTTACAATTTTACTATTAGTACTATATTTTTACACATACGATACATATATAATATTGAGGTTTCAATTAATGTATAATGTGTGTATATATAAATATTTATTAAAATGTGGCGGTTTTTACTGCCACTTTTTTTTAAAAAAAATTATCTACAACAATGTCTGAGGACGTTGCTGTGAAATTAAGAAAAAAGAAAAATGAAAGTTTCCAGCAACGTTCGTGGACGTTGCTGAAAATTATTGTCAGGACACTATAGCAACGTCCATAGGCGTTGCTGTAGTGTCAGCTGAAGGAAAAACGAAATTTTTTAAAAACGTGCGTATATCAATTGCAATGTCAACAGACGTTGTAATTGAATTTTGTGTCAGAATATATAGAAACGTCCACGGACGTTGCAGTTTATTCTTTGTGCCAGGTACCGACAGCAAGGTCCATTTCCCTTGCTACATGGGTATGTGAGAAAAGCAATAGCAAGGTCCGTTTCCCTTGGGACATACAAAATACCAGCAGCAACGCCACCTACAACAAGGAAAGCTACTAACGTCTTTTTCCCTTATAATAGATCAATAGCAAGGGAATTTCAACTTATTGAAATGTTTTAGGACCTTGCTATAGCCCACAATTCTTGTAGTGGGTTAACGTGATGAGATTTTCAGTTGCGACAAGACACAACTTCGTGACTATAAAATATCTTTTCGCGACTTTCGTCATTTAACTAAAAGAATTTTGCTTCAAGATCTTTATTCGTCACAACAGTGGTGCTTGAAACAATATTATGACAAAATTGTTCATTACAATACTTGGGATCTTCAAGTGACGATTTTTTTGTCACAAAAGCCGTTATTGATTAATTGTATTGCGACAAAATATTTGTCAGAACTGCTTCAAATATTAACTTCTTCTTTTTGTTATTTTTGTTACCAACTTTTTCAGTACACAGTCTTCTCTATTTACTATGTTTGTAAATGAATATTCATCATTCATTTAGCTGTACCTGCTGAAATTCGTCAAATCAACGAAGCTAATCAAAACAATACCATTATAGTAGATAAAAATATTTTCATCTAAAGAAGTAATTTAGCATCTTCATTATATGTTATTATAATTGTCTGAGACTCTAGTAATTCAAACCAACATTTAAGAGTTGGAACAAGTAGAAAACAATATATATACAAAATCATTGAACATTCATAACTCTCACAAATGATGTAGTCCACCATCAATCTATAAATTTATTCTTCAAAGTTCTTCCTTTTATCTTACAACTAGAGGTTCAGAACCACTTCATAAACAATAACAATGACTAGACCATGATCTCAAACAATCATCAAATAAGCAACTTCCAGTTCTACTTTCTCGATCTTCATACACTACGGTGCCGCCATCTCGTGTTGACGCTTTGTCTAATTCTACCATTTTAGCATGTAGGATAATTTTATTCAGTATTAATTTAACTCAACACTTATTAACTCTAATATTATTTAAAGTAAGCCAAAAGTCTTATATAGTTTTCTTCTGAATCTCTATTCACAAACTGGCCAGTCCTATCAATGTGGCTACTCTTCCAATGTTGAATCTTGTTTTAAGTGTGGTTAATTTTTTTTTTTAACTGCTCTTCCATTTTCTTTACGGAGAAAGGTAACTAATCCTCCCTGAAGATTGGTCGAACTCCAAACATTTGCATCTCTTCTTAAGTCTTGGTCCTGAAAACACCTAAAAAAGGTATATATGTATTATACCCTATCATAAGCAACACAAACAATCAATATTAAGAACATATCATTGTAATATCTAAATTTCATGAAGGCCATAACTAAAACATAGGCTATATATATATACTTTTTTTTGAAGAAAAAACATAAGCTATATAATTGTTTAAAAAAATTATGTAATCTTACATAATCATAATCTTCTTATTACTCTTCATATTCTTTTACTTCTTAAAGTTTGATTTATTTTACCTAGGATATTATATATGGCTACACATGAATTTTTCCTAAAGCTTAAAAATTATTAACACAGTACACTAAACTTATGGTCCCTGATGTTAGTCACCTGACTTTTACATGTACACACTAAAACGATGGAAATGTAATTATGCCTAAAAATAACATGTCCCATGTATAAACTTTAAGACTACAGTTGTAGAAAAACTCTTTTACTGCCCCCTTGCCTAAAAATTGCATCACATTGTATTTGACAGACCGAAAACATAAAAGCATTCTTGTCTATAAGTGGCCTGCTCAAACTCTATTGGCAAATTATTATCCGAAGTGTACGGGTCACAAGTAATAAAGGGTTGTAAATTACGACCCCTAATATCAATCCCACGAGAACTATCTAACGATGAAATATTGACACAAACTACTTTTAATCTACTTAAATAAATTAAATAACAAAAGGGGGGATTTTTTATTTTCAATTAAGGAATAATAAAATAAGAAATAAATAAAGCAATAACCAACAAGAAACAATAATACTTAAAACCTAGGATTTTGGGTTTCACTATAATCATCTATAGTTGACCTCGAGTGCTAATCTAATTGATTTCATGAGAATATATTAATTGAATGCAAGTAAATCCTTCAAAATGTGATCGCTAGTAGTTCATAGATCCTTTCACGTCTATCCGTTAGAATGCTTTCCTCTAGATGCATTTACTCCCGTTACCATCATAAAGTATCACTACATCATGCACCGGGTTGTCAATCATACAACATGTATGCAATGTTTATATTTCTTATGAGATCTAAACTTATGATTTCTTCTGTCGAGTCTATCACATTTCATCTAATCAATCATGTGTTCGCCGATGCACATAAAGAATTAAGAACATGATAAAACATCTACTAAATACTCAAACAATCCATCAATCATAAACAAGAGATCAAGAAAGAATAATTAGGCCACATCTAATCCTAGAAAATCAAACTAGAACATAATAAACTGAGGAAAGTATTAAATTCAAATATGAATAGCTTCCAAGGCCTAAAAGTCTACACATCTCTTCTAAAAGTATGATTTTCGTGCCCTCAATTCCTTGTATATAAAGGTGGAGTGCTGGGGAGACTTTGATATTGATTAGGAAACAAAATCAGCTGAAAATTCACTTTTCTGGCCTAGGAAATCACCTAAAAGTGGCAAGCGATCGCTTAGCGCCAGCCTGGACTTAGGGCCACATTTTGGACTTTCTGCCTGACTTTTGAAAGCATTAAGCGATCACTTATAATTACATAGAGTTTGAATGTGATCGGCTTAGAATGTTTTTTAGCAACAATTTACTATTTTTTTCATATATTTTGCTACAAACCTCCTATATCACTTCCGTTTATTGTGCTCGACTTTCTTTCGCCCTTCTACAACTTTGGTGTTTACAACTGCTTCAGATTTGGACATTATTATTGATGTATTTAGCATCAAAGTCGCATTTTTGCCATCCAACAGCAACAGCTTTCCATCTTTGCGCGTCTTCACCATTTTGGCTATAATCTTCTTCTCTAGATGTCAGAATCCAAAATCGATTCTTGAGTAAGAACTAGACATCCGTTGCTTTCCAATGGTATATAGCACCTTCCGTGATTTGTCTGGATCTACTCCAAGTGAACCCTGCGAATTGGCGTTATTTTTGTTCCTTTTTTCTTCTATTTGCCAACAAAACTCCTTAACACAAAAACATAGAAATTAGCAACAAAAGTCGCAAAACACAGAAGAACAAAGAAATAAAATAAGTAAATGAGTGTGCTAAAAGTGCATATCTTAGATGAAACAAAACAAAACAAGGACTCAAAACTAAACATTCAAACAAAGAAAGACAAACATTGTTCACATCACTTCAACATTCAAGTGTAGATTTTTGATTCGGTCCCTTTCAATAAATTTATGAAAATCAATTAATCAAAGAAATCAAGTACTTAGTCATAATTTGAGGTTCATCAAATTATCACATACAATTCTTCATTGTGCTCAGTGGTGTGCACAGTTTTCTCAACAAAATAGAAGTGACTTCCTGACTAAGTTTATAGAGATGAGTTTCACCAAAATCGACCACATCACCTAATCCCCTAATTTCCACATTTTCTCTCCATCAATGTGGAAGAGTTCCACCAAATATAACTTATGACTTTTTCAGCTTGTAATGTTAGGCTAAGTTGTTGGCTCAAAAAGGATATAGGATAAGAAAAACGAAGATCTAGAAAGTTTCGCTCATGCACAAACTTAACTCTTTCTCTTGTACTTCTTAGTTCTTCCTTCACATTCATTCATCCAGCTTCCCAATTTTGATCACTCTTCGAGATTAGATTTTCATCCTCTTCTTCCCTTCAACTGACTTTTCCATTAATTCTCAACATTCAAACTTTGAAGGCGCATGAATATCTTTCAAGGGTAGGATAAAGTGTAATTTTGGCGAAGTTGGTTAGGTACATGGGAACAAACAATTCAATTATGCATTGCATGAAAGAACTTTTCTTTGTATGACTTCTCTTTAGCCTCAGGTCGAATGAATACGAAAGGGGTATCACTCCAAAAAAAAAAAAAAAAAATAGGCATGCTCTTTTTTATTAAGTAATTTCTAGATATCCACAACTAGCCTTTCGATTATACAGGAATACTTGCCTATGAGAAGCAGAGAGAAAACAAATATTGGGTCACATTGCCGACTTCCATTGAAGCACAAAATCCTTCTATAAAGAGGGAGTTGGAATAAATTCAATCAGCTCAAGCTCAATCCTTGACATGCACTCTATCGTTCTTCATTCGAGCCTATTGGTTTCAAGCTTGATCCTGCCTTACACTCATTACCTTGTTCGACTGAACTCGTTGGCTCCGTGCTCTATTTGGTCGGAACCCTGTTCGAGAACCTTCTCTTGTAGATTCCCTTCAGCTTAGTTATCAAACAAGTAACTGAGAGTGCTAAAGTGCATATCTTAGACACTCACTTCCCGAGTCCGTTGAACCAACTTGTGTTACCTTAGCATTGAAAGATCCGCTTTGGCGAGCCGCAATGTCGGATGAATTCAACGCTCTCTCTAAGCATGGAACGTGGGAATGGGTCCCTTTCACACCGGCGTTGAATGTAATGGTTGCAAGTGGGTGTTTCGTGTAAAACGAAAACCCGATGGTAGTGTCAACAAATATAAAGCCCGTTTGGTGGCTAAGGTCTTTCACCAACGTCCGGGTTTAGACTTTACCGAGACCTTCCGTCCTGTTATTAAACCCGTCACCATTCTTATCGTCCTTACCATCGGTCTCTCACATAATTGGGGACTTCGACAACTTGACATCTCTAATGCCTTTTTACACGGATCACTTTCTGAAGTTGTTTATATGAAACAACAACTGGGCTTTATTGACCAAACTTATCCGTCACATGTTTGTCGTCTCAAAAAGATACTCTACGACCTCAAGCAAGCGCCATGTGAATGGTATAGGGCCTTGCGCAATGCTCTTCTTTTGCTCGGATTTATAAACTCGCTTTCGGATGCTTCCTTATTTATTCTTAATCAAGGTAACACACATATTTTTGTCCTTTTTTACGTTGATGATATAATCATCACGGGCAGCAACGATTCTCTTATTTCTAGCATCATTAGAAAGTTAAGTGAGTCATTTGCCGTCAAAGATTTAGGTGCTCTTTCTTACTTCCTTGGTCTTGAGGTCTTACCTCGCAAAGAGGGTCTCTTACTGTCGCAACATAAGTATATTCGTGATCTCTTGGTTTGTCACTCCATGGATGGGGCGAAGCCTTTAGCTACGCCTATGGCCCTTCCCTCCTCTTCGGTTATTTCTCACACTCCATGTGATTAATCCGTTTATCGTCAAACAATCGTGGAACTCCAATATTTGACTCTCACACGGCCTGATATTGCCTTTGCAGTTAATCGCTTGGCGCAATGTGTGTCTCGTCCCACTGAAGACTATTGGCATTCGGTGAACCTGTATTTCGCTATTTGAAAGGGACGATTTATCATGGATTATTGTTCCGTCGAGCCTCCGCTCCAGTTCTTTGCGCTTTCTCGGACGCTGATTGGGGCGGTCACCCAGCTGATCGCTCGTCTACTTCGGCTTTTGTTATTTTTCTCGGTGACAACTTGATCTCTTAGAGTTCTTGCAAGCAACGGGCTGTTGCTCGTTCTTCTACCGAGGCCGAATACCGGGCTCTTGCTTCGGCGACATCAGAGGTGTGTTGGATACAAAACCTCTTTCACGAGCTTCTTCTTCCGTTGTCTCGCAAGCCGATTCTCTTTTGTGACAATATAGGTGCGACGCATTTATCTCTTCATCCGGTCCTTCACTCCTGCATGAAACATATCTCTTTGAACATTCACTTTGTTCGTGATATCGTTGCTAAGAGTCTTATGGATGTTTCGCACATTAGTACATAAGATCAACTTGCGGATTTACTTACCGAGCCTCTCCACCGAACTCGTTTTCAACTTCTACGTTCCAAAATTTCCATTGCCGATGGCACGACTATTTTGAGGGGGCGTACTATGGATAGTCTTGGTGATTCGAATATTTGATTTTGATTTAGATTATTTGTTTTAATTATTCTGATTCTTTTTATTTGTACATAAGATTTGTAATTATCTTTTTCTTTTAGATAGGTTCTTAGTTGGTTACCTTTGTGTATATGTATACGCTTTTTCCTGTGATCAATACAAGAAATCTTCATATATTTCTTCAATATAGTTCCTAAGAGAACCTGTGAGATTGAAGACGTGGCCGAAGATATTTTTAATTTAACCATTGTGCCAGAAGAACAAGTCTTTATTACGACAATTTCAGTGAATTTTGTACTGCTGTCCATCTTAATGTTTTAGATGCTGTGAAATCATGGTGCATTGGCAGATCTTTTATTGGAGGAATTACTTAATGGTACATAAAGCTTTCTCATCAACTGTGCAAGGTCATTGCATCTGTAAGATTGTCATATGATTTCGATGAACAAATCTTAATTGCGAAAAACGTCAATTTGATTTTACGCACAATGTAATGTAAGATAATAAATATATTACATGGGTCATGCATAGCGGATACGCATGTGCAAAGTAATTTAGAAAGATAAGTTAAATCAACATCTTGGACCCATCAGAGAGATGATTCGGTGCAGCGGCTGTATGATGAGCTGGCGCAGCAAATCTGTTATTAGAGTAAATGCATGGTTGGAATGAGGTGTGGAGAAGTTAATGTCCTATAATTTAGGAATTATGTTTAATTTCAACCACAAGATGTACCATGTCATCATGCAGCGGTTGCACTTAATAATTTTTCCATCATTAGACTTTGTTAATTCTAGATAGGAGCAAGAGCTCTAAATAATTATAGATAGGAATAAGTCAAAACAATTCTCACACTCTCACCTCCTTCACCCATGCATCAAAAGCAAAAGCTCCAAAACTACGAATAAAATAACCAAATAGTCAGAGAGAGAAAGCCGCAAAATGCACTCCGTTCTCTTTTCAGTTTTGTGCATCACCCGCCTACAAACACCTTAAGTGTGTGAGCATTCACCCCTGATAAGAATGTAGCACAACCCGTTCAATAGCTTATTTTCCTCTTCTCCATTCGGTTTTCGGTTTATCTTTTCATTTTTCTAGGTGGCTACATGAAGGTTCAAGGCTTTTTTTCCAATTTATTTTTGGAAAGAGTGTGAAGAAGACAATTTGGAACCTTTATCTGATTTTTTTCATATTAGATAAGGTTTAAGGAGGACAGGATTAGATGGGATGTTCACTGTGTTCAATTTAAGACTCTACACTAATTTAATTTTTGTGGAGAGTACTCTAAGGTTCTCTTTTAGTTTAATCGCAAAGTTTGAGCTTGGCCGGATTTTTATTGGAGTTTCACCTGAGATACTCCCGATCAACGACCAATTAAATCCAATCAATGGTTAAGGTCAAGTGCCGTCATCTTCTTAGGCGACGACAACAAGGGAACCAAAAACCCAAGACATTTAAAGGTTCGTCCATCTTTACATTTAAGGCTCCACCATCCCAACGTTAAAGATTGCATGCTGCCTTAACTGTGCTAGCCAGGATGCTAAACACACCCATCACAGTGGCGGAAACCATAAGAGCAGCCGCAACGATGGTGGCACCAAAATCACTTTTTTTGCCAAGCTCGTTTCAGGTACTTCCTTCCATGGTGGTTTCCTTTGCGGCGATGGTGGCGAATTCCTGACCATCCCTCAGAATTCTATTTCGAATCTTGATGTATATGTTTTGCACCCAATTTGAAGGCCACTCATTCTCCTATTTTGTGGGTACTAAGATGATATTCCTTCTTCAAATCCATTACTCTTAGCCATGGAGGAAGAATAAAACCGTAAGAGATCGTTTGCTCAAATTACACAATCAACTACACCCACATATTTTATTGAGATTGACATCAATTCCGATGATGAGGAGCAACAAAAAATCTATCAAGGAACACTAGGTTCATATTTTCTCCATAAATTGAACAAGTGTTGCTCAACCGTACCAACAAATATTGCTCCCGTATCACACTCCACATTATTCACAAGTTCGATTTGGATTTTAAGAGATGGATTCTCCTTTGTAAAACTAGGTCCATGTCATGTTTATCATAAGCTTCAATTAGAAGAAGATTATGTACGTTTACCAACAAAAGGGTGTGGTATTTCATTAATATTCTGTTAGGCATGTTTAAATGTACTAAACCGTTTTCGGTTGATAAAGAAATTCTATATACTCTAGTTTGATTGTTTTTGCCCATTTTATCGATTCTCTTATCAAACTCTACTACAATATTAGGCATTGCTAAGAGAATACGACGACCATTGCAAATTCAACACAAGCGAATGGGATAGGATACTCTAACACTTAGAGACAAGAATTTGTGTAGAAGTAGATTTTTTTATATATTAGTGGATCATATCTATGTTGGGGTAAATTTTGATGATTCAATTGAAGCATATAAGAAACAAGACGTATATGGTCATGTGCCATCTTACTGAACCAAATGTAGAAACTTAGGCCATGAAATTTACAAATGCAGCATTAAGGTACAATAAACTATTCTCCCCCTGACGCAAACACTGGTGCAACTAGTGAAGGGTATGCAATGGACCCCTAAGTCAATTTACTCGATGCATTGGTCTAGGAAAAGTAAAATATGTTAAAAGTTTTTAGCATCTCCCATCGAGGAGGCTCATATCCTCGACAACTTTGTGATTACGGGTGGAAAGATTAATCAAATGTACTTGTCTATTTACCGAGCATGAGGATTAAAAGAACTGACTTCTACAGAGACTTCTACAACAGGCTAGTCGATCAATAAGATACCTAATGGGAGTAGTGAAAAATCTTATAATCAACGTTAACAAATTCAATATTCCCATCAATTTTGTTATGCTGGAAATAGAAAAAGATAGGAAGTTCTTGTTGATTCTTGAATGGCCTCTCCTGGCCACTAGAAGAGTCATGATGGATGTCGAAGAAGAAAATCTAACCTTAAGAGTAAGTAATGAAACCATGCATGAGACTGATCCTTCAAGCGTACTTTATGCCAATCGTTCTGTGCATTTGATAATTATGGGACTAATGAACCATATAATGAACGATCACACAAAAATATTTATTGTGGTGTTTGTAAACCAATGATAACCTCAAATAAACATGAGTATATATACTCATATATGTGCATTTTAGTGTGATGATTACTTTAGCATTGTCTACTAACTTTTCTAAGTTTAAACTAAACATGAGAAGGCTAAATTTCCAATTTACTTTAGCATTATCTATTTGTTCTTGTGACTCTGAACTAAGCTCAAATTGACTTTATCTTTGACCAGTCTAATACTTATGTCACATAGTGGAAGTCCACTCCAATAACTACCAAAGGCCAACACCGCTAAGTGATTTTATTATTTCTTCAATATAATCAATTTAATTGTGCATTGAGCAATGTATCATTGATATTTGATTCTTCTTATATGTATCCCATTGTAAAGAGAGAAAGAAAAATAAATATTACAACAATAATAACAAGACAAATATTTAAGGAAATATCTTCAAATTTGAAAAGAAATCACAAAGATCGAAGTGAAAAATACAATATGTAGAAAATTATTACAACGACACAACTTTTCATCCAACATATGTTTAAGACAGAGAAAGGAATCAGAATAATTACTAGACACTATTTTGGGATTAATGACCTCTATTTATAAACAAACTTTCTGGAGAAGTGTCATGAATTCCCCATAACTTGAGGCCTCTAAACACTAATTAAGAGGCCCAGACTCGCAAATGCAGCACATGGTCAAGGCCACTGCTTACAATGTCCATCTTAACGTTTCCATTACACAAGCACACCTCCTTAATGATGATCTCCGTAGCTTTTGTTATAAGGGCAACACAGTCTTAATATTTCAACATAGAAGATTGCCATGCTCCACCATTTAAACATAACCACTCACAATAAGTGCATTTCACGCAGAGCATGCCCAAAGATGACTTTGTTGATAAATATAGTGTACCTCCCATGTTCGGCGCCCCAGGAAGTGATCAATCTTTCATCAATGTCAACTCAATGTCCTTGTGAAAATTGAGCCACTAATTTTAAAGCATGTGCCATGGAAAATTTAGGATCTCATTCCATCAAGAAGTGCATGTTGCTCATAAACTGTCATGGAAGTAGGCAATGTTAGTTTCACCATCAGTATCACCTTTTACTGACTCCAAAAAAATTGTTGAACTTACTTCACCTTTCAAATAATATCTTTTAACATGGCAGGTTGTCCACACCTTTCAGATCATATCTTCTTCCTTCAATCATGAGCTGTTATTATATGATTATCATGTGAATCGCCAATCTATCTAAGCCTCTCTATTAAAAAAAAAACAAAAACTTGCTAGTAACATTAGAATAAATAATTTTATCATTTGTATGAATCAAGATTGATTTTATGTGCTTTGTGAAGGAAGAAGAGACCAAGTGATTTTAAGGTTGGATCATCCTCATCAATTTGAACTCCAATAGATTCAAGGTCAATGACGATTCCATTTAGTATGTTGAGATGATATGAGATACTCGTACACTTGTTCATCCTTCAAGTACTCACACTTAACGACGCCCTTTGTCATATATAACCTCTCTAGATTTTATGAGATTCCTTTTGGTGGTAGATATCCCTAACACATTTGCAAATATAATTTTGACTTGATGCAGACTAATGGCATTGCCACCCTAAAGTCCATATTCTCACATTCTTCATCGTCAATTAAAACTTTGCTTGTTGCACTGGCAGCTTTATTAGTTTTCCTAGTTTACCCTTTACTCTTAGGGGTAACTTCACCTTTCAAATCCATATTTGTCTGAATCAAAACATCTTCCGGCTGCAGTTTTCCAAAGTTAAATTTTAACATTTACGTGAAATTCCTCCAAGTCAATTTTTACCATAATCGTAATCTTGCTCCTTGACATGCACCAATGAGTTTTGATGAATCTATAGTGGATTGCAAATTATCTACTATGGTAGCCCGCAAAAACAAAGATGCTTGATCTTTCTTGGCACAACTTCAACCCCATAGAATTTGTGAGGTAACTATGGTCCAACTTAAAAACCAGTTATTTGTTTTGATAGAACCGCCTTAGACAACGCATATTTCAACTAATTTCAAAGCTCCAACCTAGAAAAAAGTCCACAATAAGATTTGTGCTCTCATACCTGTAACAGCCCCGAAATTCAAGCCTAAACAAAACAGCACAAGAATAAGTAAACTAATTAAACAAGGGATAATTAACATGATGGCTCAGAGTCAAACTAATAAATACAGAAGAAACTCAAATACGTTACTATAATCTATAACTCAGACTGGTCAACTCCAAACACCAAAATCTCTGAGGTCGTCCTGAAGGTTCCCTACTCTGGAAGGAAGGGAAAAAAATAAAACTAATGAGATAAAAATCTCAGTGAGTGCTCGATGTGTGTGAAAGTGCATTACCATTTTCTTTCAAAACATACTAAACTCTACATGCAAACTATTCTTTTTGTGACTCAAGAATATTATTATTAGGTACCAATAATTTATTTAAATTTAAAAATTTCAAAACAATACAAAACGAGACAAGATCATTATTTTACAAAACAAGAAATGAGTATTGGTACTAAATAATAATAACTTAAGACAAGCATATCGATTATTTTAATTAATTATGTTGATCAACGAAATAGCTGATGCAGTCAACCTTAACACCCCACACGGACAATCCTTATTGCCCCGTCCAAGGAGCGACCCTGCAAACTAATCTGCATGCCATGGTTCATGCGTAACAAATGATCTCCAAAGACACAACGAACCTCCCGTCATGTCTAAGAAGAAGGGGCGAGGGCACATGAAGCACCACCGACAGCCCTCTGCTGCCGCAATACTCCACGCCCACCTACGTCGAGTTGGATCCAACTAACTAATAACCGAACCGAACATAACTGAAGGTGATCATCATCATAACCAATTTAATTTCTTTTACAATTTAAAACTAAACAATTTTCTTACTTTACAAAAGCACTGAAAGATATTCTTATAAGCGACATACATACAATATACATGCATTCCTTCCAGTTTTGCAAATAATAGAGTTTTAGGAACACTCACCTGAATTCCAATAACAAGGATGAAAGGATACACCTAAGTTAAGCCGATCTACCTATTGGTCAAGTCAAAAGTTAACATCAACGCTACTAAACTAAATCCTAATATAAAACAAAGCAAAACACAAATAAAAACAACTAATCTTAATTAATAATACGCACAGTTCACCACACTTACACCATGTTATTTACTCACACTATTAATATAATTATAGGCCTAACATAATAACTAATAAAGTATAATATAATTGAACTCATTTCTTTCTGTAATATTCACAAGTGTACATACCTTCTACATGATACAATATACGTAATATTATGGAAAATCATATTTTTAACTAGAGTCAAATACCAATACCTGCAAGAATCCACTTCCCATCATATATAATATAATACTCATGTAGAACATAACAATATGAACACACCACTAGTAAACAACTATATATATATATATATATATATATATATATATATATATATATATATATATATATATATATATATATACACACACACACGTATAGGCATACATCACACACATAATGCACATAACCCCTTAATTCATCATTTTCTTCTTGAATAGCTGTGAGCCCCACCTCAAAAAATCTAAATCATCAACAATTCTATACTACAATTTAACATGTAAAGTAAAACATTGGACTAGAAGTTGAACTAATTAATAAACAAATGTTAGAAATAAATTATCTATGAGATCCAAAGAGGAAAGGAAACGGCGACAGAGAATGAGGAAAAGGGAAGGGTTCTTACGAGAAGAAAATAAAACCTCTATCCTAAATTAATATGTTAGTTTACGAAAATTGTGGGCTAGGGCTTTTCTTTTATTTAACTGCTTATGCCATTTTCTTTCACACGGACTATATAGTTAATTTCTAATTAGTCCAAATCATCAATAAAATTACCTTTTAATCAACCAAGTTATAATAGTTCATTATTAATAACGAAGGAGGTTTAAACTAATTTAGAATGAAAGAAAATAATAAGAATAAGAAAATCAGGATATTACAATACCACTGTTAGGTATTTGGTCTTCAAATTCGTGTGCCAAGGATTTGTCGAATGTGAAAAGAGGAAGCAAAAAAAATAATGACAACACAAGTTTACGTGGAAATTCGAAATTCAGAGAAAAGCCACGAGGAAACAAAGAGAAAGTACCTATGTACAAAATTGTTAAAACTACACACTTTTTCTCTCACCCCAATAACATCCACTTGGGGCCGGGGGGAACCATTTTTCATACCATAACTTGGCACACATTTTCCAATTTCAATACCTTACTTTGACACTCATCAATTTGCATATCATAAGTTGGACACTTTATTCACATTGGATGCATCGACGCCAAAACATTACAAGGTGGCATCCGCTAAATCCAAAGTTGGGTAATTAGACCAATTTAGACCGATTCCAACGTTGCATCTCAACATATTCCACGTCAATGTGAAAAAAGTGTTCAACTTATGGTATGCAAATCTGTGAGTCCCAAGTTCTATGAAAATGAAAATCATGCCAGGTTAAGGTATGAAAAATGTTTTATCTCTCCACATAGGCTTTTCCCTCACAACATTCACTAACTTACACTTCGCTCTAACATGTTAAATACATACGAAAGTATAAGAAAAATTAATGTACACTTTATTTTAGAACAAATGAAATGTTATAGTAAGGCTCCTAAACACAAATTAACTAGAAGAAGCCCCTTGACATGTTGACTAGAAGAGGCCCCTACACACATTGAACAGAGACCCGATTCACAAATGTTTTACATGACCAAGGAAACTTGTAACACATATATGGTCAAGTGGTCCAATCAAAGGCCATTTTCTGATTAATACATATGCGTGCAGCTGCCACCAGAATTTCTTCTCTATGTACTTATTTGATATAGGCGTACAGTCAGCCAACATTGGTGAAATTAGGAGAGAGGAATTTTTGTCTCTTAGTGGTAAGCCGTCATGAATTCTTAGAGGTATGAACATAAGCTCTATGACCAACAACAACGAGTCTAACAAATGATGAAACGTCTAAACAAATATGTTTCTAAAAAGAATCACCTATGTGTTTCACCCTCTTTTTATGTCAATTCTAGTTGACGTCTACAAACATTGGAATATAACAGAAAAATATCAACTACTAATTCTTGTCTTCCGATAAATAAGAAATAAAAACAGAGACTCAATGCATTAAACACAAGATGCATGCAAGTTCCCAAGATTTTATGAGAAAATAGTTTAAAAGCTTTATAGCAAAACCAGAGTCAGCAAAATAAAAGAGGAGTTTGGTACTTCATAAAATCCAACTGTGAATTATTAACGGATCCATTGATCTGGCATCTTCAAGTGGCCATTGTAGTGGTTGTGTTGTTCTTGTTGGCGAGATGATACTTGTTGTTATGAATCCAAATTTTGAGAACTTTCCTCTTGATCCCTATATCCTCACAAAAGCTCTGCACCGCAGAATCATCAACCCCTTGTAACTTCCATCCACATCTTGCAGCAAATGCATGCATCTTTTCTTTTTGTTCTTGACTGAATTTTGTCCTAAACCTTTTTTTGCCAACTCCTAGTGCACCAGATTGATTGCCCAAAACAGATGGAGAGGCACCAGCAGTAGCAGCAGTATTATTGGTATTATTCGAAGAGGGTTGTTGTTTTACTTCTTGTTGCATGACAATTTTCCGATGAAAGTTTCGGTGACAATTGCATGCGCCACATATGAGTGCTTCAAGTGTGCCCTGTTCTCCTCCGGCCATAAACTCTCCACATCCGTCTGTGGCGTTCCCTCCAATAGACATGGCATGATTTTTAAGACACTCCATGTACTTCACTTGACCTGATAATCTCTAATGCATGTTAATAAAAGGTGGTGGATGAGAAAAGAAACAACAAAGAAACTCACGCCTCCTTCTTAGAATTGAATCTTTCCCTGTTGCAAGAAAAAGTGAGTGGTGCATACAAAACCAATATAGTTATTATAAATTCTAAGAAGGAGGCGTGAGTTTCTTTGTTGTGACTGAGAGAGGAGATTCCGCACGCATGGCATACATTTGTTTCACTTTGCTACACTGTCAGTAACCTTTTTTTTGTCTTTCTTACTTTCTTTTAATTACTATTTACTAGCACCTAATTTCTTTTCTCTTTAGCCCACAGAAAATTTGTCACAAGAAGCTTAACAATCATCACAAAAAGTTTATGTGGCGAAAGGGCCTGTGGAAATTCGTTGCGGAAGGCCTCTTGCGAAAGGGTTAACGTGACGAGATTTAACTATAGAATATCTTTTCGCGACTTTGGTCATTTAACTAAAGGAATTTTGCTTCAAGATCTTTATTCGTCACAACAGTGGTGCTCTAAACAATATTATGGCAAAATTGTTCATTACAATACTTGGGATCTTCAAGTGACGACTTTTTAGTTACAAAAGCCCTTATTGTGATGAAATATTTGTCGCAACTGCTTGAATATTAACTTTTTCTTATTATTTTTGTCAACTTTTTCAGTACACAGTCTTCTCTATTTACTATGTTTGTACATGAATATTCATCATTCGTTTAACTATACCTGTTGAAATTCGTCAAATCAACGAAGCTAATCAAAACAAAACCGTTATAGTAGACAAAAAATATTTTCATCTAAAGAAGTAATTTAGGATCTTCATTACATGTTATTATAATTGTCTGAAAGTCTAGTTATTCGAACCAACATTTAAGAGTTGGAACAAGTAGAAAACAATATACATACAAAATCATTGAACATCCATAACTCTCACAAATCATGTACTCCGCCAGCAATCTATAAATTCATTCTTCAAAGTTCTTCCTTCTGTCTGACAATTAGAGGTTCAAAACACCTTCATAAACTAACAATGACTAGACCACGATCTCAAACAATCATCTAATACGCAACTTCTAGTTCTACTTTCTCGATCTTCATACACTATGGTGCCACCTTCTCGTGTAGACGCTTTGTCTAATTCTACCATTTTAGCATGTACGAAAATTTTATTCAATATTAATTTAACTCAACACTTATAAAACTCTAATATTATTTAAAGTAACCCAAAAGTCTTACATATTTTTCTTCTGAATCTCTATTCACAAACTGGCCAGTCTTTTTAATGTGGCTACGCTTCCAAAGTTGTATTTTGTTTGTCTTAAGTGTGGTTAAATTTTTTTTTTTTTAACTGCTCTTCCATTTTTCTTTAACGAGAAAGGTAAGTAATCCTCCCTGAAGATTGGTTGAACTCCAAACATTTGCAACTCTTCTTAACTCTAGGTCCTGAAAACACCTAAAAAAGTATATATGTATTATACCTATCATAAGCAACACAAATAATCAATATTAAGAACACATCATAGTAATAACTAAAACATAAGCTATATTACATAATCATAATCTTCTTCATCATCCTCTACTTCTTCTTCTTCTTCTTCCTCTTCATATTCATATTCGTATTCTTCTTCCTCTTCCTCTTCCTCTTCCTCATCTTTTCTTCTCCTTGTCCTTCTTTTCTTCTCCTTCTCCTTATGCTCCTTCCTCTTCTCCTTCTCCTTATCCTCCTTCCTCTTCTCCTTATCCTCCTCCTTCTTCTTCTTCTTCTTCTTCTTCTTCTTCTTCTTCTTCTTCTTCTTCTTCTTCTTCTTCTTCTTCTTCTTCTTCTTCTTATTCTTCTTCTTCTTTCATATTCATATTTATATTCTTCTTCCTCTTCCCCTTCCTCTTCTCCTTCTCCTTATCCTCCTTCCTCTTCCTCTTCCTCTTTCCTCTTCTTCTTCTTCTCCTCCTTCTCCTTCTTCTTCTTTCTCCTTCTTCTTCTTTCTCCTTCTTCTTATTCTTCTTCTTCTTCTTCTCCTCCTTCTCCTTCCTTCTTCTCCTTCTCATTCTCCTTCTCCTTCTCCTCCTTCTTCTTCCCCTCCTCCTCCTCCTTCTTCTTCTTCTTCTTCTTCTTCTTCTTCTTCTTCTTCTTCTTCTTCTTCTTCTTCTTCTTCTTCTTCTTCTACTTCTACTTCTACTTCTTAAAGAAGTTTGATTTGTTTATATTATGGCTACACATGAATTTTTCCTAAAACTTAGAAGTTATTAACACAGTACACTAAACTTATGGTCTCTGATGGTAGTCACCTGACTTTTGTATCTACACACTAAAACGATGCAAATGTAATTATGCTTAAAAATGAACATGTCCCGTGTATAAACTTTAAGACTACAGTTACAGAAAAACGCTTTTATTGCCCCCTTGCCTAAAAATTGCATCACATTGAATTTGACAGACCGGAAACATAAAAGCATACTTGTCTATAAGTGACCTGCTCAAACTCTATTGGCAAATTAATATCGGAAGTTTATGGGTCACAAGTAATAAAGGCTTGTAAATTACGACCCCTAATATCGATCCCACGAGAACTATCTAATTCAATAAATTAGATGAATATTGACACAAACTACTTTAATCTAATTCAATAAATTAAACAACAAAAGGAGGGATCTTTGATTTTCAGTTTAGGAATAGTAAAATAAGAAATAAATAAAGCAATAACCAACAAGAACAATAATACTTAAAACCTAGGATTTTGGCTTTCACTATAATCATCATTAGTTGACCTCGATTTCTAATCTAATTGATTTCATGAGAATATATTAAGTGAAAGCAGGTAAATCCTTCAAAATGTGATCGTTAGTAGTTCATAGATCCTTTCACGTCTATCAGTTAGAATGCTTTCCTCTAGATGCATTTATTCCCGTTACCTTCATAAAGTATCACTACATCATGCAACCGGTTGTCAATCATACAACATGTATGCAATGTTTATATTTCTTATGAGATCAAAACTTATGATTTCGTCCGTAGAGTCTATCACATTTCATCTAATCAATCATGTGTTCGCCGGTGGACATAAAACATTAAGAATAAGATATAGAAATCAACTAAATAATCAAACAATCCATCAATCATAAAGAAGAGTTCAAACAAGAATAACTAGGCCACATCTAATCCTAGAAAAATATAATAGAACATAATAAACTGAGGAAAGTATTAAATTTTAATATGAAGAGCTTCTAAGGCCTAAAAGTCTACACAACTCTTCTAAAAGTATGATTTTTGTGCCCTCAATGCCTTGTATATAAAGGTGGAGTGCTGGGGAGACTTTGAGATTGATTAGGAAACCAAATCAGCTGAAAATTCACTTTTTCGAGCCTAAGGAATCACCTTTTAGCATGAGCTCTGGACTTAGGGCCACATTCTGGACTTTCTGCCTGACTATTGAAAGCAGTAAGCGATCGCTTATAATTGCATAGAGTTTGAATGCGATCGGCTTAGAATGTTGTTTAGCAACAATTTACCATTTTTTTCATATATTTTGCTACAAACCTCCTATATCACTTCCGTTTATTGTGCTCGACTCTGCTTTGGCCCTCTATAACTTTGGTGATATACAATTGTTTCAAATTCTGACATTATGATTGATGTATTTAGCATCGAAGTTGCGTTCTTCTCTAGATGTCAGAATCCGTATTTGCTTCTTGAGTAAGAACTGGACATCCGTAGCTTTCCAATGGTATATAGCACCTTCCGTGATTTGTCCGGATCTATTCCAAGTGAACTCTGCGAATTGACGCTGTTTTTGTTCCTTTTTTCTTCTAGTTGTCAACAAGACTCCTTAACAAAAAACCATAGAAATTAACATTAAAAGACTCAAAACACACAAGAACAAAGAAATAAATAAGTAAATGAGTGTGCTAAAAGTGCATATCTTAGGTAAAACAAAACAAAACAAAACAAAACAAGGACTCAAAACTAAACATTCAAACAAAGAAAGACAAACATAGTTCACATCACTTCAACATCCAAGTGTAGATTTTTGACTCGGTCCCTCTCAATCAATTTTACGAAAATGAATTAATCAAAGCAATCAAGTACTTAGTCATAATTTGAGGGTTCATCAAATTATCACATACAATTGTTCATCGTGCTCAATGGTGTGTATAGTTTTCTCATGCAAATAGAAGTGACTTCTTAACTATGTTTTTAGAGACGAGCTTCACCAAAATCGACCACATCACCCAATCCCCTAATTTCCACATTTTCTCTCCACTAATGTGGTAGAGTTCCAACAAATATCACTTAGGACTTTTTCAGCTTGTAATGTTAGGCTAGGGTGTTGGCTTAAAAAGGATATAGGATAACAAAAATAAAGATCTAGAAAGTTTCGTTCATGCACAAACTTAACTCTTTCTCTTGTACTTCTTCCTTCACATTCATTAATCCAGCTTCCCAATTTTGATTACTCTTCGAGATTAGATTTTTCATCCTCTTCTTCCCTTCAATCGACTTTTTCATCAATTCTCAACATTCAAACTTTGAAGGCACATGAATATCTTTGAAGGTTAGGATAAAGTGTAATTTTGGGGAAGTGGGTTAGGTACATGGGAACAAACAATTCAGTTACGCATTGCATGAAAGAACTTTTCTTCATATGACTTCATTTTTGCCTCAGGTCGAATGAATACGAAAGGGGTATCAATCCAGAAAAAAAAAAATAGGCATGCTCTTTCTTATTAAGTAATTTCTAGATATCCACAGCTAGCCTTTCGATTATACAGGAATACTTGCCTATGAAAAGCAGAGAGAAGACAAATATTGGGTCACATAGCCAGCTTCCATTGAAGCAAAAAATCCTTCTATAAAGAGGGAGTTTGAATAAAATTCAATTAGCTCAATCTCAATCCTTGACATGCGCTCTATCATTCTTCATTCGAGCCTATTAGTTTCAAGCTTGATCCTGCCCTTACACTCGTTACCTTGTTCGACTGAATTCGTTGGCTCCGTGCTCTATTTGGTCCGAACCCTGTTCGAGAACCTTCTCTCATAGATTCCCTTCCGCTTACTTATCAAATAAGTAAATGAGTGTGCTAATAGTGCATATCTTAGACACTTATCAATAACTATAAACAACAACTACTCACTTGAAAAAAGTGAATATCCATCATTCATTGTTGTATACCTTTTTCCTCTATACTTACATCATTAAGTTACCTCATAGTTATAAAGAAAAAGGCTTAGAAAACATTATAAATAAGACGCAAATATGAAGTACAGGTCAGCTCACATTTTTGTAGACTGTTATAATTAGGATGCAATGACTTTACTACCACACAGAACTAATATGCAACACCCTCCTCAACTATTTGAATTTGAATTGGTTTTAAAATATAAAAAAAAAAAACTTTACCTTGCTATGAGAGAACAAAGAGTTCCTAACAAAGTATTCCAAATATTAATGTATTTATATGCCACCATTTGAAAACTACTGGAGTAATCACGAAATTAATTTTTTTTATTTTTTTTCAAAAGCAGCTGGTCTTGAATGGCATCGCATCAGGATATACAATAATGAATGAATTATTAGCTCAAATAAGAAAAAAAGAAAAAAGAAAAGAAGATTAGAGATTCAAACCATCAGAACATGTCAAATTTCCTTTCAACATTTCTTCTCAAAATCATAAAGTGATATCAAATAAGCCGATAGACATAACTTTTAACAACATCTTCTTATCACACCTTGTATGGAAAAGTTGCACAGCTCTTTCATTTCAATAATTCACTCCTTGATTTCTGAATAATCCGTATGACTAAGATAAGAAACTGGAGAACTGTGTGTGCCATTACATCACTTCATCCCCCTCAACAAACCACAAAAATAAAACCACACCACCACAACCATTTAGTCTACCAATAAAGAATAGCATAAACTATATGAAAAAGGGTTATGTTTAGGTCATGAGAATTATTCCCTCACTTTGTGAAAAGCTTAATCGTACCAAATAATAGATTAATTACTATATCTAAAAAGAAATCTTAGCACCAAACATACCCAGCTCTAAACTTGCCCTTGATACTCCATGGTAACTATTGAACAATCGAACTTGATAAATGTTATATGTATTGACGATTGTTGAGAGAGATTTCTCATGAGAAAATTACAGAGCAAAAAAGCGAATAAGAAATTCACCTGAAGTTAACTTATAGAGGGGGAGCGGGGAGTGTGATACAACAACAGCGATGGAAACTTTCCAATTAAGGAAAGTAAGGTTGTTAACGGTAACAACAGAATTTTAAAATATTACTAAAAATAGAATTAAATGAATTTAATAACTCTAATACCCCCCCTCAAGATGAGAGGGAATATCTTGAAGTCGCATCTTGCCAATCATAGATGTAAACGGCTGGAGATGAAGTGGTTTCGTAAGTACATCGGCTACTTGGTGTTCATTGCTGATGTGAAGAACTTTGATGACTCCTTGTTGAACCTTCTCACGCACGAAATGGCAATCAATTGGAACATGTTTTGTCTTCTCATGGTGCACAGTGTTAGTTGCAATGCAAGCAGCTCCATTGTTGTCTGTGAAGAGCAGAGGTGTTTTAGCTCGCTCAATGTTGAGGTCTTATAAGAGTTGAACCAACCTTATGATCTCACAAGTTGTCAAGGCAATAGCTCTGTATTCAGCCTCGGTTCAAGACCTACTAACTGTACATTGTTTCTTGGCTTTCCAAGAAATCAATGAGTTGCCCGAATAAACAGCATATCCAGTGACGCTGCGCCTTGTATTAGAACATGTGGCCAATCACTATCACAAAATGACTTGAGGTGGAGTTCAGTGTTGGCAGGGTAGAAAAGGCCTTTCCCTGGTGTTGATTTAATGTATCTGAGCACCTTGTGAGCAGCTTCTAGGTGAGTGAATGTAGGCTTGGCATGAATTGAGTGAGAGTTTGTATGCTGAAAGTGATATCAGGCCTGGTTATTGTTAAATAAAGCAGCCTTCCCACTAATCTCTGAGGATCAGGTAGCAAGTTGTCCTCTGAACATTGAAGTTTTATCTTGGGATCCATGGGAGTTGAACTTGGCTTGCAAGCCATGTAGCCTGAATCTTGTAGAATGTCCAATGCGTACTTTCTTTGGCAGAGAGAGATGCCTTTCTTACTTCTTGCAATCTCAATACCTAATATGTATTTGAGATTTCCAAGATCTTTTTGTGAACTGATGATCAAGAGTCTTCTTGATGGTCTGTATTTCCTCCATGTCATTACCTGTCAAGATTATATCATGTCAAGATTATATCATCTACATACGCACAAAGGGCTGCAAAGTTAGAACAATTAGTTTTAACAAACAGAGAAGAGTCACTAATAGTTTGAGAATAGCCAGAGTTTAAAAGACAGGAAATGAGTTTATTGAACCATTGGCGTGAAGCCTGTTTAAGTCCATATAAAATCTTCTTTAAGAGACAAACCCTTGAGTCATGAGGCTGTAAATACCTAGGAGGAGCTTTCATATATATCTCCTCATCAAGATCTCCATGCAAAAATGGATTATTCACATCAAGATGTTGGAGATGCCAGTTTTGAGAGGATTCACATCAAGATCTGACAGTTGTGAGTTTGGCCACTGGTGAGAAAGTATCAAAGTAATCGAGCCCTTCTTCTTGGGTATATCCTTTGGCTACCAGTCGAGCCTTGTACCTTTCAATCGAACCATCAGATTTGTACTTGACTATAAAGACCCACTTACAGCCTATTGAATCTTGATTTGGAGGCAGTGAAACCAATTTCCATGTATTGGTCTTTTCAAGAGCATCAAGTTCTTTCTGCATTGCTTCTCTCCATTCAGAAGATCTCTTAGCTTGAGTGTAACATGTGGATTCAACTATTTGAGATATAGCTGCTATGTAAGCCCTGTGAGAATCTCCTAACTTGACAGTAGACAAGTAATTGTCTATAGGATATCTTATAACACAGTTATTTTCTTTGTGCAAAGAAGCAGGTAAAGAGTAATTATAAACACTCAAATATGCAGGTGGTGCTGTAGTTCTAGAAGACCTCCTTGTAGTAGGTTGTTCAGGAATACCTACTGCATCACCAGAAGGATGCAAGTTTAGTTGAGGTTCAGCATCAGAATGATGCAAATTGAGCTGAGGTTCTCAAGATCCTGTAGTATTTGTTGGTGTAGCTGTTTGAAATGAAGATTGCTCAGTAAAATAATCTCTGTTGTAAGACTCTTCCATGTGAATGTCATTACTCATGTTATTGCTCAAGGATGGAGTAGCAGGCATGGTAGACTGAAGATGAGAGTTAGAAACAGCATGATGATTTTGAACATGAGGCATCTGTGGAATAGCTGCATGCTGATTTGAAACACTAATAAAGGATCAGAGCACAAAGAAATATTCACAGGTAAGGCTTGGTTAGTGTCCTTCAGAACATTAGGATTTGCTTTCAAAGGAAACACATTTTCATAAAACACTACATTCCTGGAAATCAACAGTTTATGAGTATGAATATCAAGAAGTAAGTAGCCTTTAGTACCCATTGGATAGCCCAGAAAAATGCACTGAAAATGCACTGAGTTGCTCTGGGATCAAACTTGTGTCAATCAACAGATAATGTAGAAGAGTAAGCAAGACAACCAAAGGTTTAGCATATAATTTCTCATAAGGAGTAACTCCATTTAAAACTTTAGAAGGCAACCGATTAATAATAAAAGCTGCTGTTGAAACACAATTTCTCCAATACTCAAGAGGTAGACTAGATTGGAATCTAAATGCTCTAGCTACTTGCAACAAATGCTGGTGCTTTCTTTCAACCAGCCCATTCTGCTTTGGTGTCTCCACACAGCTTCTCTGGTGTAAAATACCCAATGAATCATAAAAATCTCTTAAAATGAATTGTGTGCCATTGTCAGTCCTTATGGTTTTAATCTTAACATTGAACTGAATCAGAACCATTTGATAGAACTGAGTAAGCTTTAATTTTACATCACTCTTATGTTTGAGCAGAAAAATCCAGGTAGCTCTACTAAAATCATCAACAATAGTTAAAAAGAACCTGTAACCATCATATGAAACCACTGAAAATGGTCCCCAAACATCACAATGCACAAGTTGTAGTACATGAGAAGAAACAAAAATGCTCAATGGAAAAGATAACTTCTTCTGTTTGGATAGATGACAAACATTACAATTGCTGATAGAATGAGATTTAGGTACATCAATAGCTGGAATACCAGAAAGTTTCTCTATAGATGGATGCCCTAATATATTGTGCCACATAGAAATAGAAGAAACAACAGAACCACACTTGATTTTATTCAAAACATCAGTATAAGTGTTGAGGATGTACAGGTTCTCCTGCAATCTAACAGAACCAATCATCTTCTTCATGATTGTGTCCTGCAATATGCACCAGGAAGATGAAAAGAATAAAGCTATGGATGTATGCCCTGTTAGCTTAGATATAAATAAAAAGTTATGAGTGAAGCTAGGGACATACAACACATTGGACAGAATAATATTAGAAAAGAATTTAACCTTGCCTATGTGAGTAGCAAAAGTGTGATTATTATCAGGCAAGTGAATCAATAGATTAACAGCAGTAGGAGGTTCAACGAATTTATCAAGATTGCAAACCATATGATCAGTAGCACCACTGTCCAAAATCCAAGAATGTGCATACTTCGAAAGACTCTTAGTTTGAGAAGAAAAAACATAAGCGTTAGAAATACCAGAAACACAGTAGCTGCATAGTGTGGAGCTTCTGTAGAAGGCTCAATAGTGGATGGAAGGGGATGAGAAGCATTCTGGTACATGCCTTGAGACTTTGTGTAAGCAATGAACTGATCAAAAAGTTCCTTCTGTGAATTCAAGGCATCAGCAACTGAGCCTGAAACAGGAAAATCACCATTAAAATCACCAGATTCATTAGCATTTGCAGAGTTAGCTAAGTGGTTGGGTGGAGGCATGTTTCCAGTAAGACCATCCCACCCAGGGGGATAGCCTATAAGCTGATAGCACTTGTCAATAGTATGACCTGTGTACCCACAGTGGGTACACTTCAGTTTCTTCTTGTCCTTGCCACCATTAGGTTTGAAAGACTTGTTTCCTTGAGACTCGCCTGGAGCAGTAAAAGGCTTGTTTGGAGAATTCATTGTAAACATAGCCATAACATCAAAAGAACCAGTAGTAGATATGATGTCTCTCTGATTTTCCTCCTGTAGAAGCATAGAATACACCTTGGACAAACCAGGAAAAGGGCTAAGAAGCAAAATCTGGCTTCTCAATGTACTGCAAGACTCATTCAGACCAATCAAAAACTTCAGAGTGCAATCATATTGCTGCAAATTTATCATGGTTTTGTTGACATTGCACACACACAATCCACAAGTGCAAGCCACAACAGGCCTCTGTGCAAGAAACTCATCCCACAGCATCCTAAACTTATTATAGTACTCAGTAATAGACAGATTGCCTCGAGAGATTGTAGATAGTGACTTCTGCAACTGATAAACTCGTGAACCATCCGTGCGTGTGTATCTAGTCTTTAACTCAGTCCACAACTCAAAAGCAGAAGTGCAATATAGCAAACTTTGTCTCAACTCCTTTGAAACAGAGTTCAATAACCAAGATAACACCAGATTGTTTGCTCTAATCCAACAAACTCTATTAACACCATCAGTTTCATAGGGAATAGGTAATGAACCATCTATAAACTTGATCTTATTCTTCACATTCAAAGCAATCTCAATCCCTTTACACCAAGAGATATAATTCTTTCCATTAAACACATCAGCTACTATCGCAGAACCAGTTGAATCATGTCCTCCATGAAAATACACTAAAAATGAATCCTCACTAGGATTACGAGTTGTAATAGGAGTAGTAACAGGGGGAACAACATTATCCGAAGGATTCGACATTATCAAGATGAGTATGATCGAATTAACACAAGATAAGAGAAATTCACCGTAGTTTTGATCAAACAAACAAAGCAGAATCAATCAATCAGAAGATTGCAGAGAATAATCGGTGAAAACAGACAAATCAACCGATTAAAAGCAAAAAAAAAAGAGAAAATTAGGGTTTTGAATTCAGCAAATTCAACCCGATCAAATCAAAAACTAACCGAATTATTGAAGATCGCAGCGGAATTAGGATCGTTTTGGATCGAATGATACCATATTGAACAATCGAACTTGATAAATGTTATATGTATTGACGATTGTTGAGAGAGATTTCTCATGAGAAAATTACAGAGCAAAATAAGTGAATAAGAAATTCACCTAAAGTTTACTTATATAGGGGGAGTGGGGAGTGTGATATAACAGCACCGATGGAAACTTTCCAATTAAGGAAAGTCAGGTTGTGAACGGCAACAACCGAATTTGAAAATATTACTAAAAATAGAATTAAATGAATTTAATAACTCTAATAGTAACTAAGAAACTGTTTAGAAAAACTGCTTCGACTGGATTTGTGTAGTCGCCTTCAGGATGGATTTTGAGCGGGTTCCACTTGCCATTTTAATGAGTTCAAGATGGAAACATGTTATCTTCCATGAGCTCTTAAAGACTGTTCATTAATGAGTGAGAAATGGATGCTAGAAGTGAGCAACTTAATGTTGCAAAATATTTGGAAAAAATAAAGACAAAGTGGGAAGTGAGGATCCCACATTGGAAAAACTCAAAGTGTTTATACGTAGCAACACTTTCTATACTATGTAGGAATGTGTTCCATAAAGCTGCTCTCTCTCAAAATATTTATTTTTGTTACAAATTTGTGTAGCAAAATATTTTTTTTCTATTATAATTTATTTAATATAAAAATATGGTGCATTACAAAAAGGAATAAAAGCGTTAAACCCCCTATACTATACCCTCGATTGCACTTTGTCCCCTTTCCTTTTAATTTTGGCAACTTGCCCCCTGAACTATGGATAAATAAGCACTTTGCCCCCTGAGTCCAAATCCAACAGCAAAATATCCTGACACGTGTTCAAATCCAATAGTGAAAAAACGACTTAGGGGGCAAAGTGCTTATTTATCCATAGTGTAGGGCGCAAGTTTCCAAAAATAAAAGAATAGGGGGCAAAGTGCAACAGGGGGTAAAGTATAGGGGGTTTAATGCTTTTATCTCTTACTAAAATTGGTAATTATCTGTACCTTTTTGCAAAATGATTAAAACACAGAAAATGCCTACATTTATTTGGAGAATCCTTTATCTACTATGCAAGTACTCACCAATTATAGTCCTCGTAAAACTCGTTTACCTCCTCTTTCTCCTGTCCATTAGTCTATATAAGGAGCCGGGTCCAATATTGCGCAGTCAAAATTTTATTTTCAATCAATATTTGTGGTGGTAGAGGGAAGACATGGTTCGAGTCTGGTAGAGTCATTTCGTTTTTGCTTACCAAACCACTCGTTGTGGTTGAATTCTGTGAGACAAACGCTCGCATATTTTCAAGCATTACGGAGAGGGCGAATCTGTTTAAAGGAAACTATGAATCACTGACCTCGACTTCTCTATTTACATTCAACTTTTAGGTTAAGGTTTATTTTATTATTGCAATTATTTACTGTAACCGTTTATTAATTTTTTTAAATAAGTATTTATTATTTTGTCTATTTAAATAAATATTATCATGTTTGTTTCAATTTATTAGTCTGGTGCATTACTACTTACAATCATAAAATAGAGTATCTTATTTGAGATGAGCAGGTTACTTGAAGGAATGTATTCTGAAGAATTTTGTGTTCTTCACATATTCTTGATTACTTTTTATTTGTTTGACAAATTTTATTATTCTTCGTGATTTGTATAAACTTAGAAAGTATGTCCGGATCTAAAAATACGGATATGGTTACGAGTGAAACCAATCCTCAGACGTCCCAGATGCCAAAAACTCATGATAACTAGATAAATACTTCAATCCTGAAAACTAGCCTGACGATTTTTATGAACCATAATGAGAAATCGAAGAAGTATACTTGTGTGAATTTCAGGACATGGCAGAAAAATATGTTGTTTTATCTGACCGTGTTGAATCTTGCGAGATTCTTCAAAGAGGATCCTCGTACTATTAGAGAGGATGAGATTGATGCAAAATCTACTAATGCAATTGATGCGTGTAAGCACTCTGTTCTTGCGTGAATCTTTTGAAGTAGCATCTATCATTAGGAAGCTACCTTCTCTGTGGAAACACTTCAAGAACTATTTGAAGCATAAACGAAAGCAGATGAACGTTGAAGATCTGATTGTCAAGATTCAAATTGAAGAAGACTACAAAATAGAGATAAAAGTGATTTATGGGCTATTGCGGACTCCAATACTGCTAACATGGTCGAGCATGATAAAGGCGAGAAAAAGCTTAAGCTTGAGAAAAAAACCAAAGTGGGGATTTATAAGAATTATAAATTTTGAGGAAAGTGCTGCAACTGCGACAAAGCAAGGCACCAATTGACAAACTGTAGATTGTCGAAAAGAAACAACAAAGGAAAAGAGACAAAAGAGCGTAATGTTGTGAATAATACCTCAGAGGATATCCTCTGATTTACACCTTTGTACTTTGGTCAATGATTTAATTTGGTGGATACCTATCCAAAAGAATGGTATTTGGACACTAGAGCTACACGTCATATTTGTGCGACTAGATTTGTTTTCTCTGAGCTGACTCTCATAAAACCTGGAGATAAGATGTACATAGGCAACGCATATTCCTAAATCATATTATGATCTTTCCCAAAGCATGTTGATTGAATAATTGCAATAATGTTCAAAAAGGTCACGCTAAGGTAATATCTTATTTTCCGTAGCTAAGCTAGTCTCTGAATTATGGAAATTGTTTCATGCTGCTGCTGCAACTGCAATTTTTGCCGTTACAACAACGATTGTTTCATACTTATATTATGCAGCTTGTGTTTTGCTTTTATGCATATTACTCAGTTTATTAATTAACTCATGGGATTAACAAAAGATTTATTCAAAGAGTTGAATTATTAAGTGGTTCACGTTTTTAGGAAGTTTATATAATCAGGAGTCTTTGTGTAATTTAATGAATTCCTAATAAGGTTTGTCTATGATTTAATTATGTAGGATTTTAATTAGGATTAAAAGGATTACTAAGTTATTTTGTTACCATCTTTAAGAGATAGAGTTGCCTTAGGATGCAATTCCATCTTATTTAGCTTAAGGAAAGATTTACTGAACTTATCTAATCCTTGGAAAGCCTATCTTTTTATTGTTGGATATATTCAGCTGATATTTTAACTTGGGGAATATGTTTGCCTATGTGGTCTTATTTCAGGGATCGTTCATAAAAAAGATAAAGATCGAACACAATCAGGAATATTCTGAAAGCTCTAAATCGTGTAAGGTGTTGCAACAGCTGGAACGGAGCAGACCAATTGGTGAACCTATAAATAAAAGAGTTGATTTATTTGTTTCATTTAAGCATTGAGGGAATTGTAATACAAAGTATAAGAAAGGTTCACTATTAGTTTCATAGTTAAGCTTCATTAAGGAAATATGTTTAATTCTTATTCCATTTAAAGTTTCATAGTTATTAGAGTAAGTCTTTGTTCCAAAGTCCAGATCAAACTTAATTAGAAGAGTCAACAAGATCGAAGTTGTTCGTACGAGGTAGGATATATTCCACCAGACGGAGTAAAACAACTAAAGGAGTGGCTGTAGGGATTTAGCTCTAGAAGAAACTTCAGTAGGTTAAAGTAACATCCAGTATGTGTAATTCACATTAGAATATTGAAAGAAGGCTGAAGAACAAGGCGGGAAGCCTCGTGGATTACGGCAGTTGTCCAAGCCACGTAAAAACCTCGTGTGTTTGTTCATTTACTGTTTTGTTTATCTGTTACAACAACCAACCATAACTCAGGTGCAAAAGGTGTTGTCAAATTAAATAAACAAATCAGTTTTTATAAGTCTTTAAAATGAGGTTAAGGATTGAAACTCAGTTTGAACTAAAGAAAGTTTTTAACTCTTTACCTTAAGGTTTTATATTTTCGAGTATTCCACAAAATAAAATCTAACAAAGCAACCCTATAGTATGCAGGCGCCGCATGCGATTGGTAAGCGATTGCTTCCAATTGCTTAGACTCGGAAATTAGGTTTTTGATATAGTATTAAAGAGTGAAACTTTCCAAGTCCATGGGGATATATATTTCAGACCATAAACTCGTAAAGGAAGAGGCAAACGTAAATTTTCACTATACTATTAGAGCCTAATGTAGATTTTTCATTATACTTTTGGGAGGCTGGCATTGGAAGAGAGTTGGAGATTGTTGGAAGACGGAGAAGAACACGAACGAGACCCATGAGTGAGTTTATGTTTATTCGTATTCTCTTACTTCTAAATTCTAGTTTATTGTTTTGGATATTGATAGTTATTTCCGCACGTTTGTTCGGACATGATATTTGTTTTAGTTATTTTATTCGAAACTATGTTTTGTGTTATTGGTATTTATGTGTTTATTTCAATTAAGAGTAGCTAATTCCACCGTATAACGTGAGGTGATGGGAGTATTTGGATAGAGATTATGTTGTGATGATTATGTTAAGATGATTATGTGAGAAATAATTAAATTAAACTGATAACTTGTGTGTAATGCTTTATGTACATCATGAACACATAGGATAGATCTCATAGGTTATTCAATTCCACATGTCGTGTCATGGTTTGCGTCTAAAAATTAAGGCGCATGTAATTCACTTAGGTGGTGTTTGGTTCGAGACATAAATTGGGATAAGGGCTCTTATCAAGGCTCATATGGGGCACACTCTGAATGATTAATTAAACGGGCTTTTAGCCAAACTGAAGATGGCACGGCATTGTAGCACCTAAAAACTCGGATGATAATTGCACCCCCCCTAAGATTCTTTAATCTTTGTTTTTGACTCACTTTCGTCCACCATTGAAATGACCTTTTTACCCTTGAAATAAGTTAACCCAATTTAAAGAAAATGGGCATTACATACTTCCAATTTTTAAAAATGTGTTAAGACTTACATCTTGAACTTTATATACTGGTTTGGGGTTCGTTCTAGGGTTTACGATCAGATGGGATTTTAGCATCAAGGTAGGTTTTCGTTTCTTCCATTTGGTCGGAATTTTTCAATACGCATCTGAACTACAGTAATAACTCGATATCTCCCTAAATCGTTACTTAGGTGAAGCAAAATTTTGGCTTTTGGTGCAAACCGAAGTAGTTGAGTGGAAGGGCAAATGTTTTTGTTTTCCATATTGTTGCTATCGTTTTGTCGATTTGAGTGCTGATTGAAGTTTGTTTTCCAATTTTGATGGTGTGAAAACTTTATCTCACTGTGTTTGTATGCTTGGGAGTTGGGTCTACTTGTGCTATGGTCTAAAAAGTAAATGTTTGTCTTGGCACTCTGTTTAGAAAGATCAGTCAAACATCTTTGACCCACAGAGAGATGATTAGGTGCAGAGGCCGTATGATCAGGTGGTGCAGCAAGCCAGTTATTAGTGTAACTGCATGGTTGGAATAAGGTATGGAGAAGTTAATGTCCTATAATTCCGGAATTATGTTTAATCTCAACCACATGATGTACTCCTTTACAAAAAAAAAAAAAAAAGAACCACATGATGTAGAACGTCATCATTCCATCAGAGATGATTAGGTGCAAAAGTTGTATGATGAGGTGGTGCAGCAAGCCGGTTATTAGTGTAAATGCATGGTTGGAAAAAAGTGTGAATAAGTTAATTTCCTATAATTTACCAATTATGTTTAATCTCAACCACATGATGTACTTCTTAAAAAAAAAATAAAAAAACCACATGATGTACCGCGTCATCATGCAGCGTGTGGACCTAATAATTTTTCCATCATTAGACTTTGTTAATTCTAAATAGGAGCAAGAGCTTTAAATAATTATAGATAGGAATAAGTCAAAACAATTCTCACACTCTCACCTCCTTCACCCATGCAGCAAAAGCAAAACCTCCCAAACTACTGAATAAAATAACCAAATAGTTAGAGAGAGAAAGTTTGATTGTTTTTGCCCATTTTATCGATTCAATTGTCAAACTCTATTCCAATATCAGGCATTCTAAAAGAATACGGCGACCATTACAAGAGAATGGGATAGGATACTCTAACTCTTCGAGACAAGAATTTTTGTTGGATCATATCTATATTGGGGTAAATTTTGACGATTCTATTGAAATATAAAAGAAACAAGTCGTACATGGTCATGTGCCATCTTATTGAACCAAATGCGGAAACTTAGGCCATGAAATTCACAAATGCAGCATTAAGGTACGATAAACTATTCTTCTCCTGACGCAAACACCGGTGCAACTAGTGAAGGGTATGCATCGATCCTTAAGTCAATTTACTCGAAGAATTGGTCTAGTAAAAGTTAAATCTGTTCAAAAATTTTAGCATCTCCCATCGAGGCCCATATCCTCGACAACTTTGTGATTAAGGGTGCAAGGATTAATCTAATGTATTTGTCTATTTACGGAACATGAAGATTAAAAGAACTAACTTCTGCAGAGACTCCTCTACAACTGGCTAGTCGATCAATAAGATACCTAATGGGCGTAGTGAAAAATTTTATAGTCAACGTCAACAAATTCAATCTTCCAGTCAATTTTGTTATGCTGGAAACAGAAGAAGATAGGAAGTTCCTGTTGATTCTTGGATGGCCTCTCCTGGCCACTAGAAGAGTCATGATAGATGTGGAAGAAGAAAATCTAACCTTAAGAGTAAATATTGAAATCATTAGACTGATCCTTGAAGCGTACTTTATGCAAATCGTTTGGGATTAATGTACTGCAAAACCTTTCTTCCAATATATGTGTAAGACAGAGAAAAGGAATTAGAATAATTACTACACACTCTATTTTGGGATTAATGACCTCTATGTTTAGAAAATAAAACTAGAGGAGGCCGTTACACATTTTAAATAAAAGAGGCCCCTACTAACTAATGCATCACATGGTCAAGGCCACTGCTAACAATGTCCATTACACAAGCACACCTCCTCAATGATGATCTCCGTAGCTTTTGTTATCAGGGCAACACAGTCTTTATATTTCAACATAGAAGATGGCCATGCTCCACCATATAAACCTAACAACTCAGAATAAGTGCATTTCACACAGATCATGCCCAAAGATGACTCTGTTGATAAATATAGTGTAACTCCCACGTTCGGTGCCCCATGAATAGTCACTCATCGACATGAACTTCTACCATATATCTTTCATCAATGTCAACTCAATGTCCGTGTGAAAATTGAGGCACAAATTTAGAAGCATGTATCGTGGAAATTTTAGGATCTCATTCCAACATGATGCGCATGTTGCTCATAATATGTCACTGTAGTAGGCAATGTTAGTTTCACCACAGTATCACCTTTTACTGACTCCAAAAATTTTGTTGAACTAACTTCACCTTTCAAATCATATCTTCTTCCTTCAATCATGAGTTGTTATTACATGAATATCATGTGAACCGCAAGTCTATCTAAGGCTGTCTATTAAAAAAAATTGCTAGTAACATTAGGATAACTAATTTTATCATTTGTATGAATCAAGATATATTTTATGTGCTTTGTGAAGGTAGAAGAGACCAAATAGTCTCAAGGTTGGATCATCCTCATCAATTTGAACTCCAATAGATTCAAGGTCAATGACGATTTCATTTAGTATGTTGAGTTGGTATGAGCTAAGTCACATAAAGCGGGAGCACGAGCGCGGGCGAGTGCGAGTGTGTGTGCGCCAGTGCTCCAAATTAAAATTTTGCATATATTAGTGCGCCCTTAATGCGTTTATTAAAAATTAAATGTAAATTAAATAAATGCATATATTCATTATAATATTACCTGTTAATGTGACTATGTGTGTAGATATATGTATTATATATCATCCATACTTATATAAATATATATATATATATATGTATATATATATATATATATATATATATATATATATATATATATATATATATATATATATATTTCGTGGGAAGGTGTTATAATAAATGTACTTATGTAGCTAATAGATCAAAAAAGATAATTATAAAAAGAAAAACGTACGAAAGATCAAATGTTTCTCACCACCCATATACTCGTTTCTAGGGGCCCTCACCACCATTAATTTCTTTACTTTTTTTTTTCTATTTCTCTTTCCGAATTCCAAGAAATACTACACCGCCAAGTTCCTTAATTGTCTTCTTCTTCCCCTTAATTTTACTTTCTGCCATATATTCCATCTTTTGTTTCTCAAATTCTGTCCTCTTTCTGATTTTAAGAATCAACTCCAGGGACTTTTTCTTCTTCTTCTTCTTCTTCTTCTATTCTATCTATCTTTAATTTTATTTTACCTAATTTTTCTCATCCCTGCAAACCAAGTCGTGGGCTGCAAAACATGGCGATTTACAGAGTGTCGTAGTGAAGAGATTGTTCTGATTTTAGACGAACTAAGCAGGAAATTTAGTGCGCGGACTAAAAATATTAGTTCGCGAACTAATAAATACTAATGCGGTTTAGATCGCCGCTCGGGCACTGAAGTCGTCGGATCGCGACTCGAGCGCTAGTGCGGGAGGGGGGGGGGGGTGTCAACGAACTATGTGACTTACGGTATGAGATACTCATACACTTGGTCATCCTTCAGGTACTCACAATTCAAGATGCCCTTTGTCATATATAACCTCTCTAGATTTTATGAGATTCCATGTGGTGGTAGATATCCCTAACACATTTGCAAATATACTTTTGACTTGACGCAGATGAATTGCATTACCACCCTCAATTCCATATTCTCACTTTTCTTGTTGCACTAGTAGCTTTATTAGTTTTGCTAGTTTAACCTTTACTCTTAGGGGTAAATTCACCCTTCAAATGCATATTTGAATGAATCAAAGCATCTCCCGGTTGCACTTTTCCGAAGTTAAATTTATTATTTTTTCATGAAATTTCTCCCTGTCAAATTTTACCATAATCGTGATCTTGCTCCTTGACATGCACCAATGAGTTTTGATGAATCTACAGTGGATTAACAAATTTTCCACTACGGTAGCTCGCAAAAACAAAGATGCTTGATCTTTCTTGGCACAACTTCAATACCATAGAACTGGTGAGGTAACAATGGTCCGACTTAAAAAGCAATTTTTTTTCTTACAGAACCGCCTTAGACAACGCATATTTTAAAACTAATATCAAAGCTCCAACCTAGAAAAAGGTCCACCAATAAGATTTTCGCTCTTTTACCACTGTCGGTATTTGATCTTCAAAGTTCGTGTCCCAAAGATTTGTCCAATGTGAAGAGAGGAAGTAAAAAAACTAATGACAACACAAAGTTTAAGTGGAAATTCTAAATTCAGAGAAAAACCACAAGGAAACAAAGAGAAAGTACTTATGTACAAATTGTTACAACGACACACTTTTTCTCTCACCCCAATAACATCCACATGAGGGGGGGGGGGGGGGGGAATAATTTTTTCATACCATAACTTGGCACGATTTTCATTTTCATACCTTACTTTGACACCCATCAATTTTCACACCATAAGTTGGACACTTTATTCACATTGGGTGCTTCGACGTCAAAAAAGTATAAGGTGGCATCCGGTGAATCCAAATTTGGGTATTTAGACCGATTCCAACCTTGAATCTCAACATATTCCTTCTTAATTGCACGTACGTTTTCGGGACCGAAGTACCCAATGTGAATATAATGTTTAACTTATGGGGGAAAATTGCATTTTTCGTACCATAACTTGGCACCATTTCTTTTTTCATACATTAATTTGGCATATCACGATTTTGGAACCCTAATTTGACAATTTTCTCAGTTTTGGTACTTCGGTGGTGGAGATTTCAAAATGTTGCCGGATTTTTTCATTACGACTAGATTTTGGGATTTTGACTTTGGTCACACTCTGCTCACCCACTTGCCACCTTGGATTTTGTTCTTTTGTTATTTTATTTCAATTTTATTATTTTTTTCCACGTGGCTTCTAAGGTGGCAAGTGGGTTAGTTGGGAGTTCGACTGGGGTCGAAATCCTCAAATTTAGTCCCACCTGAAAGATTTTGGCGAGATTTTGAAATCGCTGCAGCCGGAGTACCAAAATTGAAAAAATTGCTAAATTAGGGTACCAAAAACGTGAGGTGTCAAGTTAATGTATGAAAAATAAATGGTTCCAAGTTAGGGTATCAAAAATGCAATTTTTTCCAACTTATGGTATGCAAATGGATGAGTGTCAAATTAAGGTACGAATCAAGGAAACTTGTAAAGCATATGGTCAAGTGGGCCTATCAGAAAGGTCAATCAAAGGCCATTTTCTGGTTAATGCATATGAGTGCAGCTGCCACTTGAATTTCATCTCTATGTACTTATTCGATATAGGCATACATAGAGTCAGCCAATGTTGGTGAAATTAGCAGGAAAGGAGTTTTTGTCTCTTAGTGGTAAGCTGTCATGAGTTCTTAGAGCTAAGCTCTATGATCAACAACAGTGAGTCTAACAAATGATGAAACCTGTAGACAATTATTTGGAAAACGAATCATTGGAAAATTGGAAAATTGGAAAATTAAACAGAAACATATCAACTCCTAAATCTTTTCTTCCGAGAAAATAAGAAATAAAAGTAGAGACCCAATGCATTAAACACAAGACGCATGCAACTTCCAAGATTTTATGATAAAAGAGTTTAAAAGCTTTTGAGCAAAACCAGAGTCTGCAAAATAAGAGAGGAGTTTGGTACTTCATAAAATCCAACTGTGAGTTATTAACGGATCCATTGATCTGGCATCTTCAAGTGGCCGTTGTGGTGGTTGTGTTGTTCTTGTTGGCGAGATGATACTTATTGTTATGAATCCAAATTTTGAGAACTTTCCTCTTGATCCCTATCTCCTCACAAAAGCTCCGCACCGCAGAATCATCAACCCCCTGTAACTTCCATCCACATCTTCCAGCAAATGCATGCATCTTTTCTTTTTGTTCTTGACTGAATTTTGTCCTAAACCTCTTTTTGCCAACTCCTAGTATACCAGATTGATTGCCCAAATCAGAGGGAGAGGCACCAGCAGTAGCAGCAATATTATTGGTATTATTCAAAGAGTGTTGTTGTAATACTTCTTGCTGCATGAGAATTTTCCGATGAAAGTTTCGGTGACAATTGCATGCATAACATATGAGTGCTTCAAGTGTACCCTGTTCTCCTCCGGCCATAAATTCTCCACATCCGTCTGTGGCGTTCCCTCCGATAGACATGGCCTGATTTTTAAGACACTCCATGTACTTCACTTGACCTGATAATCTCGAATTCATGTTAATAAAAGGTGGTGGACGAAAAAAGAAACAACAAAGAAACTCACACCTCCTTCTTAGAATTAAATCTTTTCCTTTTGCATACAAAACCAATATTATTACTATAAATTCTAAGAAGGAGGCGTGAGTTTCTTTGTTGTGACTGAGAGAGGAGATTCCGGGATAGTCTTCCGTACCTCATGATGCACCACCTTCTGCCCTCACATGCATGTGGGCCCCACATGCAGGGGCCCCACATGCATATGAGGGCAGGAGGTGGTGCATCAGGAGGCACCTGAGCATGCTCCGGAGATTCCGCAAAAATTACGGCATGGCATACATTTGTTTCACTTTGCTACACTGTCAGTACCCTTTTTTGTTGTCTTTCTTACTTTTTTTTTTAATTACTATTTACTAACACCTAATTTCTTTTCTCTTTAGCCCACAGAAAATTTAAGTAGGCCCTGGTTAAAGCAGAAAGCAAAGGAAAGTTAATTTGGTAGTTGAGGGGCCGTCACTTTTGAAACAAATTTATTTACCGAAATCTGCATAAATTTAGTTTAGATGGTAGAAAAGGCTTGTTGAGTATTGTTAAGTAAATGTGTTCTCAAGTGAAATTTTAGTGTTTGGATTGATTTGGTCACCCATTTCAACAATGAAGGCATTTAAAACATTGGCGAGAGAGGCATCACACAATATATTTATCAAGCAAAATATATCCTGAGATCAAATGCATTTATACTTCAAGATTTTTCTGTAGCGGGCTTTACATTATCAATTAATGATTGTATTATGAGTAAGCTAATTGTTGCATATTTATATTGCCTGAATTACAATTACGTTTTGGGAATTGAGAACACCGCAATTTCATGTTAAAGAGGTATAAACTTATTATGGGATGCATTCAAAGTAACGGAAATAAATGGAAGCGATGGGGGTTTGACTGAGAATAGATATTCATATCGTAGTTGATGCCAAATAATAATGTTTCTTCACGTTAAAGATTAGAAGGTCGTACACTGTGGGTTATACAAATTAATTAACAAGGTGCGCTTCTACAGTAACGAGGTGTGCAACTTTTAGTTATAAGTGTCTTTTATTTGGAGATAATTATGCCTTGATCCCTCAACTTTTGCCTAACTATAGACGCTCCTTGATAGTTAAATCTCACTTTAAAAATATCAATTAAAGTCAGAAAAATTATGTCACAAGAAGCTTAACAAACATAACAAAAAGTTTATGGGGCGAAAAAGGGCCTTTGGAAATTTGTTGCGGAAGGCCTCTTGCGAAAGGGTCACTACAAGAAATATAAGCAAATGCAACACAAATACTGCTACGGTGTTTGAATCCGTTGCAGTAATTTCATGTACCAACGTCCATACGTTGGTACTTGAAAAGAAAAAAAAAAATTAACTGCCAACGTTTTTGGACGTTGGCAGCAAAAAAAAAAATTGACCGACTAGCAGTAACGTCCATGACGTTGCTGCCAGCTGTTTTTTTTTTTTTAATAGGAATTGCAGCAACGGCTTGGACGTCGCTGCAATTCACGAGTGAATAGCTGGATGCTGCAGATGCTTATGAGCAGCTTTATGTCAGCAGACACAGCTGTTTAGTTTTTGTATATTTTATTTTAAATTAATATGGCAACAACGTTTTTGACGTTGGTGGCATATATATGTATATGGCGAAATTCGCAGCATCTTCTGCTGCGAATTTCTCCTTTGCAAGAGCTTGGTTTTTTTTCCCCCCACTAAATATCTATTAAATCCTACCATTCGAGCTCCAAATCTCATTTTTATTAAAGGTATGTGTTCTATGTCTTTAAAATTACGCTTTTACATGTTTTTTTTAATCGGTTAGACTTTTGTTATAAAGCATAAATATGATGTTTTTGTTGATTTGATTGTGTATTTGTGTTAATTATGTATGATAAAATAAGATATTAGAAGTAATTTTGAGGATATACATGTATTATGTTTTTTCTTAAGTTAATGGTTAGATTTGTGTAATTATATTATATGTATGCTTAATTAAGATCTACATGTATTATGTATGCTTATTACTAAGATATTATAGGTAATTATTGATGATCTACGTATATTATGTTTTTTTCTAAATTAATGGTTAGATTTGTGTAATTATATTATTTGTATACTTAATTAAGATCTGCATGTATTATGTATGATTATTATTAAGATATTATAGGTAATTATTGACAATCTACGTATATTATGTTTTTGAATTAATGGTTAGAGTTGTGTAATTATATTATTGGTATGCTTAATTAAGATCTACATGTATTATGTATGCTTATTATTAAGACATTATAGGTAATTATTGATGATCTACGTATATTTTGTTTTTTAAACTTAATGGTTAGATTTGTGTAATTATATTATGTGTATGCTTAATTAAGATATAGATGTATTATGTATGCTTATTATTGAGATATTATTGGTAAGTATTGACGATCTACGTATATTAGGTTTTTTTTATAATAAAATTAAAGGTTAGATTTGTGTAATTATATTATTTGTATGCTTAATTCAGATCTACATGTATTATGTATGCTTATTATTAAGATATTATAGGTAATTATTGACGATCTACGTATATTATGTTTTTTTAAAAAATTAATTGGTTAGATGTTGTGTAGTATTATAGCATAATTGTAATGTATTTGTTGATTCAAATGTATTTGTGTTAATTATATATATATATATATATATATATATATATATATATATATATATATATATATATATATATATATATATATATATATATATATATATATATATATATATATAGACATGTGTGTGTATGATTAATTAACTAATATTAGATTTGTGATTTTTACAATGTAACTACGTATATTAATTTTTGTTAGAATTCAATCGATTAACTTTGTACTATATAGCATATAAATATAGTTGTGTTTAAGCTAGAACGTATTTATATGGTAATTAGATATGCTTAAAATGTTATTAGCATTGCAAAAATATATTTGTAATACATATAAGTATTGAGCTTTTGCTTAATTGCAATGCATTTATTATAAAAATTAGTAGACATTTGTAAAATTTAGACGTAAAAGATTTATATATACTTAATTGGTCGATTTAGTAAATGAATAGATAGTGCCTTTTATATTAATTTGACCATGCCAATTATTTATTTATCACATGGCCCGCTCGTCAGATCAGGGTAAGGGTAAGGGAAAGGGGAAAGTAAAAGGGAAGGTGTCGAAGAACCAGGTGCCACACCCGGAAGGGGTACCTCGAGGAGCATGCTCTTCGCAGCCTGATCTTGGTTCGATGGGATCACTTTCAGCGTTGATGTCGTCATTTTAGAGAGGACCATTTCTGCAGTTCCAGACCAGAGGTCGTCCGAGTGGGACGTTTAACTCTCAGACGATGGGATCATATGACACAGGAGCCCGCACGAGTGGGATGTTTACCTCTCAGTTGTTGGGTGCAGGGGCGCCAACGGGGCCTGGATTTGGTGGAGCTGGTTATGGTGAGGCTGGTTTTGGTGGGGTTGGATCTGGGAGTGGAACTGGATTTGGAGTGCCGCAAGCACAACTGGCTTGGCAACAATTTGTGGGAGGCACTGCAGATGGCATGATGCGGCCGAGTTTAGATGCATTTGGGACTGGGACTGGTGTGGCCATGACGACGCCACAGGTTCAGAGGACGGGTAGTACTGTTGTGCCGTCATCATCGGGCTCACGGGGTTCAAGCTCACATGCTCATGTAGTTGCGGAGTTAGGCGAGGATGACAGGGATAGCAGTTATTCGAAAGATGGTGGTGGTATTACCACGGTCGCAGTACGAGGACAATCTAGACCTCGTGTACCCTCACAAAATACGGATTACAGGGCGGTACTTGATTATTCTTTGATGGCTCAATAGAGAACCCTACGACTGTGACCACGATTGGAACCAATTTGAGGAACATGATGTAAGGGCCATACTTCACGTACGACATGTGGCCAAAGGAAGAGAAGGCAATGTATTGGAATAGATTCAAGGTACGCACTTAGCTTGACTTCTATTAATATTAAATATTTATAAATATTTGTTAATCATATTCAGTTATGTGACCAACTTTACTTTATGTCTTTATTAAATGCAGCACACTTATCAGTGCGACCCGACAATAGAAAACGTAGTCTATGGATGGTACGATAGGGTCGCTACCGCGAGATTTGCGGGTTCAATAAACCATGCTAAGCAATGGTGGATCAACTGCGAGATTGACCCCACCCATAATCTAAGTCACGGATGTTGGATTCACGAAGATTTTTGACTGGCATTTATTGCTTATTGGAAGCTTGAGGCCACAGATAAGATATCAAAGCAGAACGCTAAAAAATGAGATAAGGGGAAAACGGTTAACTATAACGGTGGGTCTCGCAACACGAACAAGCATAGGATAGATTTGGTAAGTAGAACAATATAATTGGTTATTTTTCAAATATCATCATTGATGTAATAATGTGATCTATATTTGCTTTAACGAATTTTCAAATTATGACCGGCTAACGACAAGAACATAGCCCCCGAGAAGGTTATATTTCAGGATGTCTTTGTAAAGACTCGTGCAAAGACACATGAAGACGGAATGGTTGAGTGGAAAAACCCTGAGGATAAAGTTAATCACGCGAAAATAATTTTTTCGTTCAGTACAGAGGTGTAATCGTCAAATTGTTGTTGTCAATCGTAATACTATTATTTCTTACAAAAAAGATTTTGAAACATAATATATTATTTGTAGTATGCATATGTGGAACAGTGCTTGAGAGAATATGGGTCAAATATGAGCTTGTGGCCGCCTTGGGATGTTAAACAGTGGGTGCATATTGCCGGACGGTCAAAAAAGAATAGGGTGTCGGGTCTGGCGACTTATGGTGAGCCTGAGTGCATAGGATACATGGCTTGAAAACATTCTAGGTCTTTGAGATTGGCTCTAGTAGCTTGGACCCGCTTCACTCACAGTATCAGAAACTCCAGGCCGATTCAAGTGCAATGTTTCAATCTCAACAGGAAGAAATCTCATCTTTAAAGAATGTTGTCAAATTCTTGGTGGGACAGGTTAATATGCCAGTGCCTAGTGATGTGTGGCAGCCGCAGCCGCAACAACAACAACTGTTCAACAACTTCCCCTCAGCTTTTTTCCAGCCAACGCAGCCGACGTACACGAATCTCGGCACCGGGCCAGTATCTGGGGATCCATTGTTTCAATCAGGGCCACAATCTACCCATTAGGAGGACGAAGGGGGCCGGGAAAGAAATGCGGGTGGCGGGGCTAACGACACTATTGGCTTCGGTGATATGCAATTTGACCAAGAGACTTAAATTTAAACTGTTATTTGTTGCTTTTATTGTATTTGCATAATTATGAACAAACAAGGTTTGTTTTAGCTTGTTTTTTATTTATGTTTGCACCTTAACTGACAAATTAGAATTCTTTGAAGTACAAGTTGCTTGCTAATAGACCCATATTTATTTGAATTAGTTATAAATCTGTAAAACTAATTTGTTTTTTTTTTAGAAATATCTCAAAATATTTCCTTTAATTTAATTGAAATCAATAATTGCTATGTTTAGTTTGATTCCTATGTAACAAGGACTTATTCATTTGAATAAGTTCTATTCATTTGAAAAAATCAAAATTAGTTATATTTGGTTCCGTTGAATGTAATTAAGAGTCATTTACTCAAATAACTTTTATTAATTTAACAAAAACAAGATTTGCTCTATGTACGTATTTCAATTCTTATTTAATTATGAGTTATTATTTCATATCAGTTCTATTTAGTTCAGACGTTGTTATGGAATTATGAGTTATTCATTCAAATAATTTCAATTTATTAAACTGAAATCAAGAGTCGTTATGTTTAGTTCAAATGACAAGTCATAATTTTTAATAAGTTCAATTAATTTGTCAAAAATCAAGACTATTTTTATGTATTTCAGTTCTTATACAATTAGAAGCTATTCTTGGAATAAGTTCTATTAACTTATAAGATATAAGAGTAGTTATATTTATTTGAACTCTTATGTAACTAGGAATTATTCATTCAAATAAGTTCTATTATTTTTGCAAAAACCAAGTTAATTAGTTATAATTAGTTCAAGTCTTATGTGATTAGGAGTTATGCATTCAAATAACATCTATTAATAATAAGAATCAAGATTAGATCTAAGTAATTAAGTTCTTATGTAATATTTGTTCGATTAAGTTAAACAAATTTTACAAAAGTCAAGATTAGTTATATTTAGTTGATTCGTATGTAATTAGGAGTTGTCTATTCAAACTAGTTCAATTAATTTATTAAAAATTAAGATTAGTTATATTTAATTAGTTCAATTCTAATATAATGTTGAGTTATCCATTCTATTCTTAATTAGTTCAAAAAAAATATAGAGTAGTTCCTTGTACGTAGTTTAATTATTCATTCGTATAATTTCAGTGTATTTAACGAAATTCAAGAATCGTTATGTTTAGTTTGATTATTATGTAATGAGAAGTAATAGATTCTAATAAATTTAATTAACTTAACAAAATCAAGATTAATTCTATTTAGTTCAGTTCTTATATGCTATTAGGAGTTATTCATTTAAAGAAGGTCACATAGCTGTAAATATCAAGATTAGTTCTAGTTTCTTATGTAATTATTAATTATTCAATCAAATAGGTTTGATTAATTAATTTAACAAAGATCAAGATTAGTTCTATTTAGTTCAAATCTCGTTAATTATGATTTACAAGTCATAATTAGGATCTAAAATAAACATATATTTAGTAAAGCTATTGCAAGGTCCAAATCCCTTGCTATTGCTGCTTTTCTGACATAGTTGCAAGGAAAAAAGGCGTGGCAATAGCTTTTCACCTTCAGCAACCCGAATTTCCATTGCAACAACTTTCTGACAGTAACCTATTGCAAGGTCCAATTCCCTTGCTCCAACTTTCAGAATGAAATTTTTGGCGGAAATTTCAAATTTGCCAAAAATTTTCCATCCCTCCCACTGTAAATACCACACTAAATTCACTCATCCAGCCCACTACATTCTCCCTCTCATATCATCTTCTTCTCCTCTACCACTTCACTTCTTTTTTTCCTTAATTTATTTTGCATCATGATCAACTTATATATATTATATATACATCCATGCATCTTATATATATATATATACATATATATATATATATATACATATACATATACATATATATATATATACATATATATATATATATACATATACATATATATATATACATATATATATATACATATATATATATATATATGTATGTATGATGTAGAATAATAGTTATATGTTACTATATTCTAATTTTTAGTGATATATACATTGTATACTTATAATTTATGAGATTGTTTTATAATTATGCATTGTAAAGTTTAGTGTGTGTATGTATATATGTATATATATATCATTATATTTTTTAAAATGTTATCCAAAATTTCTTAATACTATATATCATTATATATATATATATGTGTGTGTGTGTGTGTGTGTGTGTGTGTCTTATGATTTTACTATTAGTCCTATATTTTTACACATACTATACATATATAATATTGAGGTTTCAATTAATGTATACGTGTGTATATATAAATATTTATTAAAAACCATTTTATTAAAATGTAGCGGTTTTTACCGCCACTTTTTAAAAAAAATTATCTACAGCAATGTCTCAGGACGTTGCTGTGAAATTAAAAAAAATAAAAAAAATTCCAGCAACGTCCTTGGACGTTGCTGAAAATTATTGTCAGGACACTATAGCAACGTCCATAGGCGTTGCTTAGTGTCAGCTGAAAAAAAAAACGATGTTTTTAAAAAACGTGCGTATATCAATTGCAACGTCAACAGACGTTGTAATTGAATTTTATGTCAGAATATTCATATAGCAACGTCCACGGACGTTGTTGTTTATTCTTTGTGCCAGGTACCGACAGCGAGGCCCATTTCCCTTGCTACATGGGTATGTGAGAAAAGCAATAGTAAGGCTCGTTTCCCTTTGGACATGCGAAATACCAGCCTACAACAAGGAAAGCTACCAACGTCTTTTTCCCTTACAATAGATGAATATCAAGGGAATTTCAACATATTGCAATGTTTTAGGACCTTGCTATAGCCCACAATTCTTGTACTGGGTTAACGTGACAATATTTTCAGTTGCGACAAGACACAACTTCGTGACTATAAAATATCTTTTCGCGACTGTCGTCATTTAACTACAAGAATTTTGCTTCAAGATCTTTATTCGTCACAACAGTGGTGCTCGAAACAATATTATGACCAAAAGTTTCATTACAATACTTGAGATCTTCAAGCGACGACTTTTTTGTCACAAAAGCCCTTATTGATTAATTTTATTGTGACAAAATATTTGTCACAACTGCTTCAAATATTAACTTTTTTTTTTATTATTATTTTTCTTACCAACTTTTTCAGTAAACAGTCTTCTCTATTTACTATGTTTGTACATGAATATTCATCATTCATTTAACCATCCCTGCTGAAATTCGTCAAATCAACGAAGCTAATCAAAACAATACCATTATAGTAGATAAAAATATTTTCATCTAAAGAAGTAATTTAGCATCTTCATTACATATTATTATGATTGTCTGAAACTCTAGTAATTCAAACCAACATTTAAGAGATGGAACAAGTAGAAAACAATATACATACAAAATCATTGTACATTCATAACTCTCACAAATGATGTATTGCGCCATCAATCTATAAATTCATTCTTCAAAGTTCTTCCTTTTATGTTACAACTAGAGGTTCAAAACCCCTTCATAAACAATAACAATGAGTAGACCACGATCTCAAACAATCATCAAATAAGCAACTTCCAGTTCTACTTTCTTGATCTTCATACACTATGGTGCCGCCTTCTCGTGTTGGTCGGAACCCTGTTCGAGAACCTTCTCTCATAGATTCCCTTCAGCTTACTTATCAAACAAGTAACTGAGAGTGCTAAAAGTGCATAACTTAGACACTCACTTCCCAAGTCCGTTGAACCAACTTTTGTTACCTCGGTATTGAAAGATCCCCTTTGGCGAGCCGCAATGTTGGATGAATTCCACGCTCTTTCCAAGCATGGAACGTGGGAATGGGTCCCTTTCACACCGGCGTTGAATGTACTGGTTGCAAGTGGGTGTTTCGTGTAACGCGAAAACCCGATGGTAGTGTCGACAAATATAAAGCCCGTTTGGTGGCTAAGGTCTTTCACCAACGTCCGGGTTTTGACTTTACCGAGACCTTCAGTCCTGTTATTAAACCCGTCACCATTCTTATCATCCTTACCATCGCTCTCTCACATAATTGGGGACTTCGACAACTTGACATCTCTAATGCCTTTTCACACGGATCACTTTCTGAAGTTGTTTATATGAAACAACAACCGGGCTTTATTGACCAAACTTATCCATCACATGTTTGCCATCTCAAAAAGATACTCTACGACCTCAAGCAAGCTCCACGTGAATGGTATAGGGCCTTGCGCAATACTCTTCTTTTGCTGGATTTATAAACTCGCTTTCAGATGCTTTCTTATTTATTCTTCATCAAGGTAACACACATATTTTTGTCCTTTTTGATGTTGATGATATAGTCATCACGGACAGCGACGATTCTCTTGTTTCTAGCATCATTCGAAAGTTAAGTGAGTCCTTTGCCATCAAAGATTTAGGTGCTCTTTCTTACTTCCTTGGTCTTGAGGTCTTACCTCGCAAAGAGGTTCTCTTATTGTCGCAACATAAATATATTCGTGATCTCTTGGTTTGTCACTCCATGGATGGGGCGAAGCCTTTAACTACGCCTATGGCTCTTCCCTCTTCTTCGGCTATTTCTCACACTCCATGTGATCAATCCGTTTATCATCGAACAATCGGGGAACTCCAATATTTAACTCTCACACGGCCTGATATTGCCTTTGCGGTTAATATTTACAGTTTGTCTTCCATTCAACTCGTCTAAGCTTCGATTGAATGAAGTCCTTCTGAACTGGCATCATGAATTGGATTCGAACCAATATCTCTGGGCGACTTTCCCTTTAGTCGATCATGATGGGGCGATCCCGTTCCCCAGAATCGCGGCATCCCTACCACCTTTCTTTCGGTGGTATATTCGCCTTTACCTCGCCCTCCCAAAGTCCGTCGGGCCGACGAAACCCGCTACTCCGATTCTTTTTGGCTTTCGTGGAAAAGTATTGGAGTGAATTTAACCCCAACCCAGTTAATCGCTTGGCGCAATGTGTGTCTCATCCCACTGAAGACGATTAGCATTCGGTGAAACTTGTATTGCGCTATTTGAAAGGGACAATTTATCATCGATTATTGTTGCGTCGAGCCTCAGCTCCAGTTCTTTGCGCGTTCTCGGACGCTGATTGGGGCGGTCACCCAGCTGATCGCTCGTCTACTTTGGCTTTTGTTATTTTTCTCGGTGACAACTTGATCTCTTGGAGTTCTCTCAAGCAACGGGCTGTTGCTCGTTCTTCTACCGAGGCCGAATACCGGGCTCTTGCTTCGGCTAATTCAGAGGTGTGTTGGATACAAAACCTCTTTCACGAGCTTCTTCTTCCGTTGTCTCGCAAGCTGATTCTCTTTTGTGAGAATATAGGTGCGACGCATTTAGCTCTTCATCCGGTCCTTCACTCCCGCATGAAACATATCTCTTTGAACATTCGCTTTGTTCGTGATATCGTTGCTAAGGGTCTTATGGATGTTTCGCACATTAGTACAAAAGATCAACTTGCGGATTTACTTACCGAGCGTCTCCACGGAACTCGTTTTCAACTTCTACGTTCCAACACGCCTATTTTGAGGGGGCGTATTATGGATAGTCTTGGTGATTCGAATATTTGATTTAGATTTAGATTATTTGTTTTAATTATTCTGATTCTTTTTATTTTTACATAATATTTGTAATTATCTTTTCCTTTTAGATAGGTTCTTAGTTGGTTACCTTTTTGCATATGTATACGCTTTTTCCTCTGATCCATACAAGGAATCTTCATATATTTCTTCATTCTAGTGCCTAAGAGAACCTGTGAGATTGAAGAGGTGGCCGAAGATATTTTTAATTTAACCATTGTGACAGAAGAACAAGTCTTTATTACGACAATTTCAGTGAATTTTGTACTGCTGTCCATCTTATTGTTTTAGCTGCTGTAAAATCATGTTGCATTAGCAGATCTTTTATTGGAGAATTACTTATTGGTACATAAAGCTTTCTCATCAACTTTGCAAGGTCATTGCATCTGTAAGATTGTCATATGCAAAAAAAAGTCAATTTGATTTGACGCACAACGTAATGTAAGATAATAAATATTTTACATGGGTCATGCATAGCGGATACGCATGTGCAAAGTAATTTAGAAAGATAAGTCAAACATCTTGGACCCATCAGAGAGATGATTCGGTGCAGCGGCTGTATGATGAGGTAACGCAGCAAATCGGTTATTAGAGTAAATGCATGGTTGGAATGAGGTGTGGAGAAGTTAATGTCCTATAATTTAGGAATTATGTTTGATTTCAGCCACATGATGTACCACGTCACCATGCAGCGCGGGTGCACTTAATAATTTTTCCATCATTAGACTTTGTTAATTCTAGATAGGAGCAAGAGCTCTAAATAATTATAGATAGGAATAAGTCAAAACAATTCTCACACTCTCACCTCCTTCACCCATGCATCAAAAGCAAAAGCTCCAAAACTACTGAATAAAATAACCAAATAGTTAGAGAGAGAAAGCCGCAAAATGCACTCCGTTCTCTTTTCAGTTTTGTGCATCACCCGCCTACGAACACCTTAAGTGTGTGAGCATATAAAAACTGTAGCACAACCCCTTCAATAGCTTATTTCCTCTTCTCCATTCGGTTTTTGGTTTATCTTTTCATTTTTCTAGGTGGCTACATGAAGGTGCAAGGCTTTTTTTCCAATTTATTTTTGGAAAGAGTGTGAAGACAATTTGGAACCTTTCTATCTGAATTTTTTCATATTAAAGAAGTTTTAAGGAGAACAGGATTAGATGGGATGTTCACTGTGTTCAATTTAAGACTCTACACTAATTTAATTTTTGTGGAGAGTACTCTAAGGTTCTCTTTTAGTTTAATCGCAAAGTTTGAGCTTGGCCGGATTTTGATTGGAGTTTCACCTGAGATACTCCCGATCAACGACCAATTATCGCCAATCAAAGGTCAAGGTCAAGTGCCGTCATCTTCTTAGGCGATAACAAGGCAACCAAAAACCCAACACACTTAAAGGTTTGTCCATCTTTACATTTAAGGCTCCACCATCCCAACGTTAAAGATTGCATGCTGCCTTAACTGTGCTAGCCAGGCTGCTAAACACACTGTTAGGCAGCTGACTCGGCCCAGACGTAAGGTGCAGCGGCCAAGTCACCTATTGGATTATGAAGTCTAATTAATTAATAAATATTAATTATGTAACAGTTATGCAGAAGTTATTTTAGATAATATGTGTTAGTTATTTGGAGCAGTTGCCTTAGAGCAGTTATTTACGTACAGCCTATGTAATATAATGTGCTGATTGTGTATTGCAGATTATTATGAATAAAATCAAGTATTTAGTTGTTTAAAAGGGTGTTGATTCTCACCAAAAAAAGGATTATATTCTTGTATGTATTTTAGGCTTAACAATTTGGTGCTTTCATTGAGTTGAACATGTCAAAAAAAGGAGCAAACAGTTTGAATATTGATGAAATTGTGGATGAAGTCACATCCAAACTGGATTTGGTGGATTCCTCTCGTTTAGAAGCCATGGAAAATCGTTTTACCGAAGCATTAGCGCGTCAAATGGAACAACAAAAGTTGCAAATGCAGTCGCTCCTCACAGAAATTCGGGCACAAACAGCACGCCCCGTGGCAAATTCTGGTTCATCGGGGGAGCAGATTCCAATTCCTATGGGGCCGACAATTCAGACTTCAATTGGGCCGTCCCCACCGAATCCACTGCCGTCATTTGTCGGGATGGGAAATTCCAGCGATCCATTCTCCAACGCCAAACCACCAAAAATTACACTTCCTCTTTTTGATGGAACAAAGGTATTGGACTGGATTTTTCAGGCGGAAGAGTACTTTGACTTGTATAAGGTTAGTCATGAACAACGAATTCATTTTGTGGCGTTCTATATGCATGGTGAAGCCCTTAGTTGGTTTAAATGGTTAAAAAATAATCAATTATTATCCACATGGGGTGCATTTATGCGTGATTTGCAATTGCGATTTGGGCCTTCTTCCTTTGAAAATCATAAGGCTGCTTTGTTTAAATTACAACAGACAGGTAGTGTGGGAACTTACGTTCAGGAATTTGAAAAATTGAATAATTGCGTTACTGGGTTGACGGCTGACACGATTCTGCAGTGTTTTATTTCTGGATTAAAATCTGAAATACAAACAGAGTTGGCAATTTTGAATCCTTACTCAATTACTCATGCCATTGGTCTTGCTAAATTAGTTGAGGACAAGTTGAATTATGTCAAGCCCAAACCTAAATTCAACCCTCAATCGTTTTTTGCTCCGAAACCCGTAAATCCGTCTGTTTCAGCACCGTCCTTTCCCCCTCGTGTTAATCAAACGGGTCAGACACGACGGCTTTCGCCACAAGAACTGCAACAGCGCAGATTAAAGGGACTTTGTTATAATTGTGATGAGCGCTTTACACCGGGTCATAAATGCAAAGGCCCACAGTTCATGTTATTTCAAGAGGAGGGTGATTTGGAAATTGAACAGTTAGCGACAGATGAAATGATGATTGATGAGCCTCACATGACTGCTGAACAGCCTGATACAAAGACGTATTTATCTATGGCAGCATACATGGGAATTGATACACCAAAAACTCTCCGTGTTAGTGGCAGTATTTCGGGGTACAATTTTTCGGTTTTAATTGATTCTGGCAGTACTTATAACATAATTCAGCCGAAAGTTGCTCAGTTTCTTCGATTACCGGTTATTGATGGGCCAAAATTTTCTGTTATGGTTGGGAATGGTGAAACGCTGGATTGTATGGGATATTGTGCATCCGTTCCGATTAAATTGCAAGAGCATCAATTTTATGTTCCGTTTGCTGTACTACCAATTAAAGGCGCAGATGTTGTGCTTGGCGTGCAATGGTTACAAACTCTTGGAACTATACTTGCTAATTATTCTGTTCCGTGCATGGGATTCATGTATCAAGGACGACCGATTAAACTTGGTGGTAGTCAGAAGTTTGAACTTGTCTCTTTTCATGAAATTCAAAAATTATTGGATAAAGAGGAAGTTCACTCATGTTTTGCAATTTCCCATTCTACTCCTGCTAGTTCTAAATGTAAGGAAGAGAAAACAAATCTGGATCCTAGAATTCACGAGATCATGCAAAATTATTCTACCATATTTGAGACGCCTACCCAACTTCCACCAAAAAGAGCCCATGATCACCATATTCATCTACTGCCCAATTCTGATCCTATCAATGTTAAGCCTTATAGATACCCACACTTTCAAAAACCCATTATGACCCAACTTATTTCTGAAATGTTTAAACAGGGGCTGATTAAACCGAGCAACAGCCCGTTTTCATCTCCTGTTTTGTTAGTTAAAAAGAAAGATGGAAGTTGGCGATTTTGTGCAGATTATAGGGCTTTGAATGCTATCACCGTTAAGGATCGATTCCCTATTCCTACTGTAGACGAACTCTTAGACGAATTACATGGTTCAACCGTATTTTCAAAAATTGATTTAAGGTCTGGCTATCACCAAATTAGGGTGGCAGATTCTGATACTCACAAAACTGCTTTTCGAACCGTTGACGGACACTACGAATTTTTAGTTATGCCTTTTGGCCTGACTAATGCTCCTTCAACGTTTCAAGCAGCAATGAATGACCTACTTCGGGATTATCTAAGAGTTTTCGTGCTTGTTTTTTTTGACGATATTTTAATTTACAGCAGGAACATGGAAGACCATTGTCGACATTTGCAGCTCATTTTTGAGTTATTAAGGTGTAATCAGTTTTACGCTAAGCGGTCTAAGTGCGTGTTTGCTGTTCCGTCAGTGCAGTTTTTAGGGCATATAATTTCAGTGCACGGTGTGAGCGTGGATGACGAGAAAATAAAGGCCATAATGGAATGGCCCACACCCACGACAGTAACCGCCCTTAGAGGGTTCTTAGGCCTCACAGGGTATTACCGTCGATTCGTGCATCACTATGCTACTATTGCTGGCCCTCTCTCGGACTTATTACAGACAAATAAATTCAAATGGAGCACGCAGGCCCAAACAGCATTTCAGAATCTTAAGGTTGCTATGACTAATCTCCCTGTTTTGGCTCTACCGAATTTCAGCTTACCTTTTGAACTCACGACTGATGCTTCCGGTATTGCAATTGGTGCTGTCTTGTCACAACTTGATCATCCTTTGGCTTTCTTTAGTAAGAAATTTTGTAATCGGATGCAGCAATCTTCGGCGTATGTTCGCGAGTTGTATGCAGTCACAGAAGCAGTTAAGAAATGGCGTCAGTATTTACTTGGGCGAAAATTTATTATTTATACAGATCAAAGAAGTTTACGCCATTTACTTACCCAAACAATTCAGACTCCTGAACAACAGAAGTGGTTGACCAAGTTGGTGGGATTTGATTATGAAATCCGTTACAAGCCCGGGCGGGAAAATAAAGTAGCCGATGCTCTTTCACGCTCTCCTCACGTCATGACTATTACATCAGTGCATATGCCGTGGCTTGACGAAGTCCGAAATCACTACAAATCGGCATCCACAGGAGCTGATTTCATTCGACAGCTTGAAGAAACTCCCAGTCTGCATCCACATTTCAAATACCGTGACGGGTTAGTATATTTCAAAGACAGAATTTACATTCCTGATTTGCCTCATGTCAAAAAGAATTTGCTTACCGAGTTTCATGATTCACCGTTGGGAGGACATTCGGGTGTAAAAGCTACCACTGCTCGTCTAGCTGCTTCGTATTATTGGCCTGAAATGCATAAACAAGTTAAAGAACATGTTAAAACTTGTTTGGTATGTCAGCAATATAAAAACACAACACATAAACCTTATGGTTTATTGCAGCCCCTCCCGATTCCGAATCAAGTTTGGGAGGAAATTAGCATGGATTTCGTGATCCACCTTCCTAACTCCTATGGTAAGACTGCAATTTGGGTAATCGTTGATCGACTCACGAAATTTGCTCACTTTATTCCCTTACCCTCTCACTACTCGGCTTCCTACTTGGCTTCTGTATTTTTGTCAGACATATACAAACTTCATGGAATGCCTAAATCTATTGTCACAGATCGGGATCCTATCTTTTTGAGTGGGTTTTGGAAAGATCTTTTCAAGCAGTTAAATACCTCTCTTTATTATAGCACCGCGTATCATCCCCAGACCGACGGCCAGACAGAGGTAGTGAATCGGACTCTAGAATCATACTTACGGTGTTTTTGTGGAGATGAACCAAAAAAATGGAGTCGTTATTTGCATTTAGCTGAGTACTGGTACAACACCTCCTACCATACAGCTATTAACACTACTCCATTCACTGCTTTGTACGGTCGACCACCACCCACCCCGGCGTCCTATATCAGTGGATCTACAAACAATGGATCTATTGACGATACACTCTCCACCCGTGAGACCATTTTACAGCAACTTAAGGACACTCTACAACGCACACGACAGCAGATGACAGATCAAGCAAATAAAAAGCGATTAGACAAGGAATTCTCTACTGGGGATTGGGTTTTAGTCAAGCTTCGAACATACCGTCAGGTTTCGGTCGCAAATCGGGGTTCCAACAAGCTGAGCCGCCGTTATTTCGGACCTTTTCAAGTGCGCCGACGTGTCGGAAAGGTCGCGTACGAGTTGGATCTACCCGCCTCCTCTCGGATCCACCCCATTTTCCATATCTCCTTGCTTCGAGCGTTTTTCGGCGACCCCACTACCATGTCACCACCGGATTTGCCGAGCTTTGTGGAAGAAAATGAAGGAACCATAACCCCAGAAGCTATTTTAGACACTAGGGTTTTGATTCAGCAAGGTAGCCGCCACCCTCAATGTTTGGTGAAATGGGCGAATACTTCTGCTGTTGAGAATACATGGGAAAGTCTGGCTGATATTTACAAAAAGCACCCCCACTTGTTTACTTATTCTACCCTAGCAGATGTGGGAATTGTGGACTCAGTCCAACAGCTCTTGGAAGAACTGGGCCTTGTGGACAAGGCCCAATTGGAGGAGGGGAGTATTGTTAGGCAGCTGACTCGGCCCAGACGTAAGGTGCAGCGGCCAAGTCACCTATTGGATTATGAAGTCTAATTAATTAATAAATATTAATTATGTAACAGTTATGCAGAAGTTATTTTAGATAATATGTGTTAGTTATTTGGAGCAGTTGCCTTAGAGCAGTTATTTACGTACAGCCTATGTAATATAATGTGCTGATTGTGTATTGCAGATTATTATGAATAAAATCAAGTATTTAGTTGTTTAAAAGGGTGTTGATTCTCACCAAAAAAAGGATTATATTCTTGTATGTATTTTAGGCTTAACACACACCCATCACGGTGGCGGAAACCATCAGAGCAGCCGCAACGATGGTGGCACCAAAATAACTTTTTTTGCCAAGCACGTTTCAGGTACTTCCTTCCATGGTGGTTTCCTTCCGACGATGGCGGCAAATTCCAGACCATCCCTCAGAATTCTATTTCGAATTTTGATGCAAATGTTTTGCACCTAATTTGAAGGCCACTCATTCTCCTATTTTGTGGGTACTAAGATGATATTCCTTCTTCAAATCCATTACTCTTAGCCATCGAGGAAGAATAAAACCATAAGAGGTCGTTTGCTCAAATTACACAATCAACTACACCCACATATTTTATTGAGATTGACATCAATTCCGATGATGAGGAGCAACCAAAAATCTATCAAGGAACACAAGGTTCATATTTTCTCCATAAATTGAACAAGTGTTGCTCAACCGTACCAACAAATATTGCTCCCGTATCACACTCCACATTATTCACAAGTTCGATTTGGATTTTAATAGATGGATTCTTCTTTGTAAAACTAGGTCCATGTTATGTTTATCATAAACTTCAATTCGAAGAAGATTATGTACTTTTACCAACAAAAGGGTGTGGTATTTCATTAATATTCTGTTAGGCATGTTTAAATGTACTAAACCGTTTTCGGTTGATAAAGAAATTCTATATACTGTAGTTTAACTGTTTTTGCCCATTTTATCGATTCACTTGTCAAACTCTACTACAATATTAGGCATTGCTAAGAGAATACGACGACCATTGCAAATTCAACACAAGAGAATGGGATAGGATACTCTAACACTTAGAGACAAGAATTTGTGTAGAAGTAGATCTTTTTATAAATTAGTGGATCATATCTATGTTGGGGTAAATTTTGATGATTCTATTGAAGCATATAAGAAACAAGACGTATATGGTCATGTGCCATCTTACTGAACCAAATGTAGAAACTTAGGCCATGAAATTTACAAAGGCAGCATTAAGGTACAATAAACTATTCTTCCCCTGACGCAAACACCGGTGCAACTAGTGAAGGGTATGTAATGGATCCCGAAGTCAATTTACTCGATGCATTGGTCTAGGAAAAGTAAAATCTGTTCAAAAATTATAGCATCTCCCATCGAGGCCCATATCCTCGACAACTTTGTGATTACGGGTGCAAGGACTAATCTAATGTATTTGTGTATTTACCGAGCATGAGGATTAAAAGAACTAACTTCTACAGAGACTTCTCTACAACTGGCTAGTCGATCAATAAGATATCTAATGGGAGTAGTAAAAAATATTATAGTCAACATCAACAGATTCGATCTTCCCATCAATTTTGTTATGCTGGAAATAGAAGAAGATAGGAAGTTCTTGTTGATTCTTGGATGGCCTATCCTGGCCACTAGAAGAGTCATGATAGATGTGGAAGAAGAAAATCTAACCTTAAGAGTAGTAAATAATGAAACCATGAGACTGATCCTTAAGGCGTACTTTATGAAAATCGTTTGTGGTGCATTTGATAATTATGGGACTAATGACCCATATAATGAACAACCACACAAAAATATTTATTGTGGTGTTTGTATCCCAATGATCAACTCAAAAAAACGTGAGTATATATACTCATATATGTGTTAGTTTGATGATTACTTTAGCATTCTCTACTAACTTTTCTAAGTTTAACTAAACATGAGAAGGCCAAATTTGCAATTTACTTTAGCATTATCTACTTGTTCTTATGACTCTGAACTAAGAATCAAATTGACTTTATCTTTGACCAGTCTAATCTTATGTCTATGAGTGGAAGTCCACTCCAATAACTACCAAAGGCCAACACCGCTAATTGATTTTATTTTCTCTTCAGTATAATCAATTTAATTGTGCATTGAGCAATGTATCATTGATATTTGATTCTTTTTATACGTCTCCTATTTTAAAGAGAGAGAGAGAGAGAGAGAGAGAGAAATGAATATTACAACAATAATAACAAGACAAACATTTAATGAAACATCTTCAAATTTGAAGAGAAACCACAAAGATCGAAGTGGAAAATACACTATGTAGAAAATTATTACAACTGCACAACCTTTGATCCGATATATGTGTAAGACAGAGAAAGGAATTAGAATAATTACTAGACACTATTTAGGGATTAATGACCTCTATTTATAAAAAATAAAACTTTCTGGAGAAGTTTCATGAATTCCCCATAACTTGAGGCCCCTAAACACAAAATAACTAGAGGTGGCCCTTACACATCTTAAATAAAAGAGGCCCCTACTCTCAAATGCATCACATGGTCAAGGCCACTGCTGACAATGTTCACCTTAATGTTTCCATTACACAAGCGCACCTCCTTAATGATGATCTCCGTAGCTTTTTTAATCAGGGCAACACAGTCTTAATATTTCAACATAGAAGATTGCCATGCTCCAGCATATAAACGTTACCACTCAAAATAAGTGCATTTCACACAGAGCATGCCCAAAGATGACTTTGTTGATAAATATAGTGTACCTCCCAGGTTCGGTGCCCCGGGAAGTCATCACTCATCGACATGAACTTCTACTATATATCTTTCATCAATGTCAACTCAATGTCCGTGTGTAAATTGAGCCACTAAGTTTAAAGCATGTATCATGGAAATTTTAGGATCTCATTCAATCAAGATGCGCATGTTGCTCATAAAACTTCACTGAAGTAGGCAACGCTAGTTTCACCATCTGTAAAAATTGTTGAAATAACTTCACCTTTCAAATCATATCTTTTAACATGGCAGGTTGTCCACACCTTTCAAATCATATCTTCTTCCTTCAATCATGAGCTGTTATTACATGATTATCATGTGAATCGCCAGTCTATCTAAGCCTCTCTATTAAAAAAACATCGCTAGTAACATTAGAATAACTAAATTATCATTTCTATGAGTCAAGATCGATTTTATGTGCTTTGTGAAGGTAGAAGCATGGATCAAAGTATCGTTTCGAAAATATGTTTCTGTTCTTTAAATATTAGAAACTTTTCGCAATGTTTCGAGATCTTTTCGATATGTTTCGGAAATTTCGTAAAAATTGTGCGCACAATAGATGTAGAAAATATTGTTTTTTTCTTTTCCACTAAGTCAAAAATGGAAACGTTTCGGTAAATTTCGAGGAAAAGAAAAGAAACTTTGATCCATGGGTAGAAGAGACCAAATGAGTCTCAAGGTTTGATCATCCTCATCAATCTGAACTCCAATAGATTTGACGTCAATGACGATTACATTTAGTATTTTGAGATGTGATACCGGAAATTGGACAAGTGAGGAGGAAACACAAGAGAACACTCAAAAAGAACGCTCTTCATTCTATGAAAATCTACCAAAGAGATTAGAGTCACTCGTCACCCAATGGGAATCCACCAATAGAAATAAGAGCAAAGAAAGTCTTAGACTTCAAAACTCAATTTCAATATTATTTCAAACTTGGTTCAACACTACAAAACCATAGACTATATATTTATAGGGAAAATAGTAAATGACTCCATTGACTCCTAGAACTTTCTAGACATATGAAAACATGAAACTATTAGATAATATGACTCAAACAACTTCCCAAGAAATGTGAATTCGGAATCCCCTTGAAGACAGATTCGCGAGACATATGAAGAGACTCAAATTAGACAGATTCCCGAGACAGCTTGCCACACTGCAGAAAATCGACCATAACTCCATCATGGAAACTCTAAATGACTCACTGTTTGTTGCATTGGAAAGAAGCCTCGTAGTGCTTTCCATCCATATGCAGCACTCCTTCTGTAGCCTTTCTGCTGGACTGTTTTTGCTAAAAATTCTTGTTTAGATCAACAACTTCTTTGGGCCATGTTTTTTTCCGCATCAAGATGGTATGAGATACTCATACACTTGTTCATCATTCAAGTACTCACTACTCACAATTCAAGATGCCCTTTGTCATATATAACCTCTCTCGATTTTAAGAGATTCCTTTTGGTGGTAGATATCCCTAACACATTTGTAAATATACTTTTGACTTAATGCAGACGAATTGCATTGCCACCCTCAAGTCATATTCTCACATTCTTCATCGTCCATTAAAACTTTGCTTGTTGCCCTAGGAGCTTTATTAGATTTGCTAAACCTTTACTCTTAGGGGTAACTTCACCCTTCAAATCCATATTTGACTGAATCCAAGCATCTTCAGGCTGCAGTTTTCCAAAGTTAAATTTATTATTTTTTTACATGAAATTTCTCCAAATCAATTTTTACCATAATCGTGATCTTGCTCCTTCACATGCACCAATGAGTTTTGATGAATCTATAGTGCATTACAAATTATCCACTATGGTAGCCCGCAAAAACAAAGATGCTTGACCTTTCTTGGCACAACTTCAAGGCCATAGAATTTGTGAGGTAACAATGTTCCAACTTAAAAACCAACTTTTTTTTATAGAACCGCCTTAGACAACGCATATTCAAAACTAACTCCAAAGCTCTAACCTAGAAAAAGGTCCAACAATAAGATTTGCGCTCTCATGCCACTGTCAGGTATTTGGTCTTCAAAGTTCGTGTGCCAAGGATTTGTCGAATGTGAAAAGTGGAAGCAAAAAAAAATAATGACAACACAAATTTTACGTGGAAATTCTAAATACAGAGAAAAACCACGAGGAAACAAAGAGAAAGTACCTATGTACAGAATTGTTACAACTACACACTTTTTCTCTCACCCCAATAACATCCACTTAGGGGGGGTATCATTTTTCATACCATAACTTGGCGCAATTTTCAATTTCAATACCTTACTTTGACACTCATCCATTTGCATACTATAAGTTGGACATTTTATTCACATTGGGTGCTTCGACGCCAAAAAGGTACAAAGTGGCATCTGCTGAATCCAAAGTTGGGTATTTAGACCAATTTAGACGGATTCCAACCTTGCATCTAACATATTCCACGTGAATGGCACGTACATTTTCGGCATTGAAGGACCCAATGTGAAGAAAGTGTTGAACTTATGTTATGCAAATTTGTGAGTGCCAAATCCTATGAAAATGAAAGTCATGCCAAGTTATGGTATGAAAAATAATTTTATCTCTCCACATGGGCTTTTATTTCACATCATTCACTAACTTACACTTCACTCTAACATGTTAAATTCAGACGAAAGTATTAGAAAAATTAATTTACACTTTATTTTAGAACAAATGAAATTTAATAGCTTAAGGCTCCTAAACACAAATTAACTAGAAGAAGCCCCTTGACATGTTGACTAGAAGAGGCCCCTACACAAATTGAACAAAGACCCGATTTACAAATGTTTTACATGACCAAGGAAACTTGTAACACATATATGGTCAAGTGGGTCAATCAAAAAGGTCATTCAAAGGCCATTTTCTGATTAATACATATGCGTGCATCTGCCACCTCAATTTCATCTCTATACTTATTTGATATAGGGCTATAGTAAGCCAACGTTAGTGAAATTAGCAGAAAGGAACTTCTGTCTCTTAGTGGTAAGCCGTCATGAGTTCTTAGAGGCATGAACTTAAGCTCTATGATCAACAACGACGAGTCTAACAAATAATGAAACTTCTAGACAAATATTTATTTAAAGGGAATCACCTATGTGTTTTGCCATCTTTTTGTATGAATTATAGTTGACGTCTACAAACATTGGATATTAAACAGAAACATATCAACTCCTAAATCTTGTCTTTCGAGAAAATAAGAAATAAAAGCAGAGAGTCAATGCATTAAACACAAGATGCATGCAACTTCCCAAAATTTCATGATAAAAGAGTTTAAAAGCTTTATAGCAAAACCAGCGTCAGCAAAATAAAAGAGGAGTTTGGTACATCATAAAATCCAACTTTGAGTTATTAGCGGATCCATTGATCTGGCATCTTCAAGAGGCCGTTGTGGTGGTAGTGTTGTTCTTGTTGGCGATATTATACTTGTTGTTATGAATCCAAATTTTGAGAACTTTCCTCTTGATCCCTATCTCCTCACAAAAGCTCCGCACCGCAGAATCATCAACCCCTTGTAACTTCCAGCAAATGCATGCATCTTTTCTTTTTGTTCTTGACTGAATTTTGTCCTAAACCTTTTTGCGTCAACTCCTAGTGTACCAGATTGATTGCCCAAAACAGAGGGAGAGGCACCAGCAGTAGCAGCAATTTTGTTGGTATTATTCAAAGAGGGTTGTAGTTTTACTTCTTCCTGCATGAGAATTTTCCGATGAAAGTTTCGGTGACAATTGCATGCACAACATATGAGTGCTTCAAGTGTGCCATGTTCTCCTCCGGCCATAAATTCTCCACATCCGTCTGTGGCGTTCCCTCCAATAGACATGGCATGATTTTTAAGACACTCCATGTACTTCACTTGACCTGATAATCTCGAATGCATGTTAATTTAAGGTGGTGGACAAAAAAGAAACAACAAAGAAACTCACGCCTCCTTCTTAGAATTAAATCTTTCCCTTTTGCAAGAAAAAAATGAGAGCTGCATACAAAACCAATATTATTATTATAAATTCTAAGAGGGAGGTGTGAGTTTCTTTATTGTGACTGAGAGAGGAGATTCCGCAAACATTACGGCATGGCGTACATTTGTTTCATTTTGGTAAAGTATAAGATGATCAAATTCCAGTGTGAAAACAAAAATCCGAAAGAAAATAAAATGTAAGAAATAAGATTTGTTTAGATGGAAATAGTTTGAATTAATGGGAGTGAATTAACATAATTAAAATAGAATGGAAAGAAAAGTAATTTTCATTAAAAGAATATGAATTATATGGAAACTAAATCATCATTCTTAGTAACTGGTATAATTAATTTTATCTAACTTAAATTGTAGGGTTAAATTGGGAAATTAATAATAAGATGCTATAGTGGAACATAAATTATAAGGTTAAACTTGGAAATCAAAAGTTTGGTGTCACAAGTACCTCTTCCTTTATATATTAGTATAGATGATTGTATTATGAGTAAGCTAATTACGCGATTTCTCAATATGAATACTATTGTTGCTTATTTATATTGCCTGAATACAAATACGTTTTGGGAATTGAGAACACCACAATATCATGTTAAAGAGGTATAAACTTATTATGGGATGCACTCAAAGTAACTGAAATATATGGAAGCGATGGGGGTTTAACTGAGAATAGATAATTCATTTCTTCGTTGATGCCAAATAAAAATGTTTCTTCGAGTTAAAGATTAGAGGGTCGTACACTGTGGGTGATACAAATTAATTAACAAGGTGTGCTTCTACAGTAACGAGGTGTACAACTTTTAGTTATAAGTGTCCTTTATTTGGAGATAGTTACGCCATGATCCCTCATTTTTTGCCTGACTACATAACGTCTATTTAAGGTTTGAATAGTTATATAGACGCTCCTTGATTGTTAAAATAAATCTCACTTTAAAAAAATCAATTAAAGGCACAAATATATTTGTCACAAGAAGCTTAACAAACATCACAAAAAGTGTATGTGCCGAAAAAGAGCCTCTGAAAATTCGTTGCGGAAGGCCTCTTGCGAAAGGGTTAAAGTGACGAGATTTTCAGTTGCGACAAGACACAACTTTGTGACAATAGAATATCTTTTCGCGACTTTCGTCATTTAACTAAAAGAATTTTGCTTGAAGATCTTTATTCGTCACAACGGTGGTGCTCGAAACAATATTATGACAAAATTGTTCATTACAATACTTGGGATCTTCAAGCGCGACTTTTTTGTCACAAAGCCTTCATAGATTAATTGTATTGCGACGAAATATTTGTCACAACTGCTTCAAATATTAACTTTTTTTTATTATTTTTGTTACCAACTTTTTCAGTACACGGTCTTCTCCATTTACTACGTTTGTGCATGAATCTTCATCATTCATTTAACTATACCTGCTAAAATTGGTCAAATCAACGAAGCTAATCAAAACAATACCATTATAGTAGATAAAAATATTTTCATCTAAAGAAGTAATTTAGCATCTTCATTACATGTTATTATAATTGTCTGAAACTCTAGTAATTCAAACCAACATTTAAGAGTTCGAACAAGTAGAAAACAATATATATACAAAATCATTGAACATTCATAACTCTTACAAATGATATACTCCGCCATCAATCTATAAATTCATTCTTCAAAGTTCTTCCTTCTATCTGAAGGTTCAAAACACCTTCATAAACAATAACAATGACTAGACCACGATCTCAAACAATCTTCCAGTTCTAATAAGCAACTTCCAGTTCTACTTTCTCGATCTTCGTACACTTGTTAAACTCTAATATTATGTAAAGTAAGCCAACAGTCTTAGAAAGTTTTCTTCTGAAGCTCTATTCACAAACTGGCCTGTCTTATCAATGTGGCTTCTCTTCCAAAGTTGAATCTTGTTTGTCTTAAGTGTGGTTAATTTTTTCTTTTAACTGCTTTTCCATTTTTCTTTACCGAGAAAGGTAACTAATCCTCCCTGAAGATTGGTTGAACTCCAAACATTTGCAACTCTTCTTTAAGTCTTGGTCCTGAAAACACCTAAAAAAAGTAAATATGTATTATACCCTATCATAAGCAACACAAATAATCAATATTAAGAACACATCATAGTAATATCTAAATTGCATAAAGGTCATAACTAAAACATAAGCTATATAATTATTTAAAAAAATTAAGTAATGTTACATTTTTCTTACGTGAAAGATGGGGTCCGATGGGGTAGTAGAGCCAGGCATCCCAACTAGGTTGGCACCCCTTAAACTCTATTTAAGCCCTGAACTCGAATATATTATAAAGAAATAAAAAAGAGTGTCATACAAAAAAATAATAACCTCGGAGAACTAGCTAAATCGAAAGTTCTTTCTATAACAATAATCATCATTAACTAAATCCAAGACAAACGTCGGACAAGAAGTCCTCCAATGTTACCCCTGTTTCTCGAGCGCCGTAGGAAGCTAGTGCATCCACCACTCTACTATCTTCACGAAACTTGTGCGAGACTTGAAAGTTAATATTCTCAATGAAAGTAAGACAACTTGACCACTGACTGTTCAATCTCCATGGAACTTTAAGTGATCGTTTAGTAAGCAAATTAACCACGTAAGTAGAGTCGCTCTCGAGCCACAGATATCCAAGTTTAAGCTCCCTCGCCTTTAGAATAGCATGCATTACTGCCCAGATTTCCTCTTCGAAAGAGAACACAACATCTAAAAATGAACAGAAAAAGCGCTCTTCGGGAACCTCGTGCATTCCGGAAAATACCACCCGCACCTCCTGGACCTGGCTGTCCTAGCGTGCATCCGTCCGTGTTACATTTATACCATGCCACCAAAGGTGGATGCCAAACCACAGAAATAATTCTAGGGGCGCTTGTCGGCCGAATTTCCATACCAAAGAACTTAAGAATTCTAAGGTCTTCAACTGCTGAGGCTGAGCCAACTTTGAAGTTATCAACCTCCTTAATATTTCGCCAAAGCTCCCTCAAGAAAACCTGAATATCCGGGCCAATATCCTCCAAGACAGATTTGTTCCGGGTTTACCAAATTTGTCAAACGCATGAAGTAATACTCGTGCACCAAAGCGGCCCGACCTGTGTACAAAAGCGTGCATTAGCTGCCCCTGTGAGAAGCGAAGAAAGAGACCCCGTTGTGTCAATTGATCGACAAAAAACTCCTGTTAATGCCGTCCACGCCGCCCTAGCAAACCGACATTGCACAAAAATAAGACTGACTGATTCCTCGTGCACACTACAAAGCCGACAGACCGAAGCAATGTTGAATCCTTTCTTCATAAGCACATCCTCAGTTGGTAAATAACCCAAAGCAGCACGCCAGCACAATAAGATCTAGATGGCGGAAGAAATTCTTTCCAAATGAATTTCTGCCAGGGGTCTGGAGAAATATTAGTTCTACATAAATATGTATAAGCACTACGCACCTGAAAATGGCCATTTGAACTCCAAGCCCAAACACATCGATCCGAGTTACCCCCAACAAAATGATGATCCCGGATAGTGTCCTGAAGAGGTATAGGGATCTGTAGAATTTGAGAGCAATTGATGAAGAAGATAACACACAATTGTGTGTGTAAAATTGTATTGAGTAAAAATGTAATCGTACAACGAAAAAAGTGAAAGAAACGAGCTATATATACACGCGAGCTAACTAACCAAAATAACAGAAACGGTTACAACTAACTCGACTGAAAGTGAAAAGACTAAACTACCCTCGATGAACAATAAATACTCCAATATCCCCCCCTCAAGTTGGAGGCTGGTGAGGATCCAGAAGCCCCAACTTGGACAACCAATGATGGAAGGTGGATATAGGCAGTGGCTTTGTGAAGAAGTCAGCTAGTTGATGAACAGCTGAGATGTGTTGAGGAAGAAGAAAACCGTTTTTGAAACAATTCCGGACAATTTGGCAATCGATGTCCAAATGTTTGGTTCTCTCATGGAAGATTGGATTGTGAGTAATATGTACTGCTGACTTGTTATCACGGAACAATGACATGGGGCGGTGAAAAGGAACTCTCAACTCCTGCAAAATATAAGAGATCCAGAGCAACTCACAAGAGGTGGAGGCCATGCTTCGATATTCTTGCCTCTGTGGATGAACGAGAGACTGTAGCTTGTTTCTTGGACTGCCAACTAATCAATGAAGAACCAAGAAAGACACAAAAACCGGTGACTGAACGGCGAGTGTCAGAGCAAGCAGGCCAATCAGCATCACTGAATGCTTTGAGCTGAGAATCTGATTGAGCAGAGTAAAACAAGCCAAGGGATGGAGTGGATTTAATTTACAAAACCACCGGGAGAGCAGCATCCCAATGAGCTTGAGTTGGAGACTGCATGAATTGGCTCAATTGATTCACTATGAAACATACATCAGGGCGTGTCATATTCAAATACAAGAGCCTACCAACAAGTCTTCTGTACTGTTCAGGGTGTTGCAAGTGAACTCCATCAAGGGTGAACTTCAAACCTTTCTGACAAGGAACTGATACAGGCTTGGCACCAAGAAGCCCTGTATCAGTGATGATATCTAATATATACTTGCGTTGATTAATGTATACACCTGAAGCGGTACGCAGAATCTCCAAAACAAGAAAGTACTTAGCAGGGCCTAAGTCTTTGATGGTAAAAGCCTGATGAATAAAGGCTTTGATGGAAGTAATTTGTTCCAAACTAGGACCAACTAGTAGCACATCATCTACATACACCAAAAGTACTAGCAAAGAAGATCCAGAACCTTTTGTGAAAAGACAATGATCAAAAGAAGATTGAGTAAAGCCAACTCCAAGCAAATGCTTTGTAAACTCAAAATTCCATTGTCTTGAAGCCTGTTTTAAATCATAGAGGGAATTTTTAAGCTTGCAAACAAAACCAGGTAGAGCCTTAGTGTATCCTTCAGGGGGTTTCAAATAAACCTCCTCATCCAAGAACCCATGGAGGAAGGCATTATTCACATCTAACCGGTGAATATGCCAATTCAACTGTGCAGCAACAGCCCACAAAATCCTTATTGTCACCAACTTCACTACTGGAGAAAAACTCTCAGTATAATTAATCCCAAACACCTGATTGTAACCCTTTGTTACAAGTCTTGCTTTGTAGCGATCAACTGAACCATCAGCATGTAATTTCAGCTTATAAAACCACTTGGAACCAATAGGATGTTTTCCAGCAGGTAGAGGAACCAAATCCCATGTGCTGTTTTTCTCAAGAGCATCCAACTCCACTTGCATAGCTTGCTGCCAATGAGGATCATGACTAGCTTGTTTGTATGTTTTAGGCTCAGAATGTAAAATGACATTAGCTAAAAACTGAATGTATGTTGGTGAAAGATGAGGAGTACCAACAAAAGGAAATGTAGTTGGAGAATGTGGAGAGGAAGTCATAGAAGATGGAAGCTCATGAAAAGGATTAGATGAGAACTGAAGTAAGAAATCCTGAAGATGAGAAGGTAATTTGTGCTGTCTGGAACTCCTCCTGATAAGAGAATCAGGAGGAGGGGAGTGAGGTGACTGCACAGGAATGATATCAGAATCAGGAGGAGGAATATGTGACTCTGTAGTGAGTGGAGTAGTATTATCTGGTGGTAATGTAGTGTCATGATCCTCATGGTCAACCACAGCGGGTATATTAACAGACAAAGGAGAATTAGAAGAAGACTGAGAATGACTAGGAACCATAGGTAAAGGAGAGAAGGAGTGATCAGTATGAAGATCACTGAAAGGAAAGAGATGTTCATGAAAAGAAACATCTCTGGAGTTAATAACCTGCTGATGGTGGAAACTGAAAATCTTAAATGCCTTGGTACCAGGTGTGTAACCAAGAAAACAACCCTTGTATGCTCTTGGTGCAAGCTTGTCCTTGTGAGGCTTAACATCAGCAAAGTAACACAAACAACCAAAGACCTTAAGATTTGTCATATCTGGTATCTGAGAATGAAGAAGCTCATAAGGTGATGACCAATCCAGTAACTTACTTAGTGTCCTATTAATCAAGTAAGTAGCCATGAGCAAGGCATGACCCCACAGGGCAAGAGGGACATTGGCCTGAAACAACAAAGCTCTTGTAACCTGCAACAAGTGCCTGTGTTTGCGTTCCACAACTCCATTCTGCTATGGAGTGTATGGAGTGGTTTTGTGGTGTATAATACCAAGTTTCAACAATAAGGTCTGACATGTAGCATTCAGAAATTCTGATCCATTATCTGTTCTAACAGTTAACACCTTTGCACTGAACTGAGTAGAAACATATGCAAGAAAATGCTCAATGGTACTAGGCACCTGAGTTTTGTTCTGGAGCAAAAATGTCCAAGTTGATCTGCTAAAATCATCAACTATGGTGAGGACATAATGAGCATTAGATACTGTAGTCAACCTATAAGGACCCCATAAGTCAATATGCATCAAAGCAAAGCAGTGAGTAGCTCTAGAAGAACTGGTAGGAAACACATTTCTACATTGTTTGGACTGATGACAAACATCACAAGCTGAGTCAAGAACAGAAGCATTAGACATCTGAGATAAGTTGTCTAAATGTTTAATAGCTGTTACAGAGGCATGTCCCAATCTCCTATGCCAAAGAGACAATACATCAGAGTGCTTATTCAAAGAAGCATTAAAGCAGGAAACCACATCATTACAAATCACTCTCTCAAGAGAAACATAGTTCTTTGGATCAAGAATATACAGATGGCCTTTGGAGTATCCATATCCAAGAACAGCATCAGTCAGAAGGTCCTGCAAAATGCAATGAGTGGGTAGGAATCTGAACTTGATTTGAGAGTTCTGAGCAAGTTTTGAAACTGAAAGCAAGTTAAACTTGAATTCATGAATATGTAGTGCATTCTGTAAGCAAATGGAGGGTGTGATTTGCACATTGCCAATACTTTTCACAAATTTAATTGTGCCATCTGGAAGATACACAGGAGTAAGTTTGGTAGGTTTCTGTGGATTGTGCATCAAAGAGAGATCAGCTAACATGTGACGAGATGCCCCTGAATCTAGAATCCAAGCATGTTGCTGAAAAGAATCTAAGCTAAGAAAACTTAGATTTGTACCCACAAAATCTCCAAAGTGAGCAAAATTCACTTGTCCTGCTTCAGATTGAATACCACTTGGAGAAGAGCCCTGCTGAAAGAAAGATTTTATCATGTTATAGAACTGAGCCTAAAGCTCACCTGAACCTGTCACATAATCAACCTGAGCATTGTCAAAGTGATCAGTAGGATTAGAAACAGCTGAATTAGCTACATTTCTGCCCTGAGAAGAAGGTTTCTTATCCTTTAGATCTTTATACCAGTCTGGAACTCCTACCAACTTGAAGCAAGTCTCCTTAGTATGACCTTTCGCCTTGCAAAAGTCACAAAACCGATCAGCCTTAAGCTTCTTATAGTCTTTAGCCCCAATTTTTGAACCAGATGTACCAGAATAGTTCTTAAACCCAGAGTTACCCTTAGCAAACATAGCTGAGTTTTCTACAGGCACATTAAAAGAAACCTGGACCTCCCTCTGCTTTTCAACACGCAAGATCATTGCATAAGCCTTCTCAACCAGAGGAAGTGGTTCCAATCCCAATATTTGACTCCTAATTGCATCAGACTCATCATTAAGCCCCATCAAAAACAGCATGAGTTTAGTCAAAGATGCAAAATCCAGTGCATGTCTAGCCAAATCACATGTGCACAATGCCGTTGCAGCACATTTGCAACTAACAGTAGGTATAATACAACTTAGCTCATCCCACAACTTCTTCAGTTTTGTATAGTACTGAGAAACGGTGGAACTACCCTGTGAAATTGAATCAACCTCTCTTTGTAACTGATACAACAGAGGACTATTATTTAACCCATAATGTGTCTCCAATTGACTCCATAAACTAGACGCAGATTCAGCATATAAAAATGCATCAACTAAATCTTTCGAAATCGAGTTCAATATCCAGGCCGTAACCATGCAATCAACTCTAATCCAATCCTCATACGTAGGATCATCAATATTAGGTTTAACAACAACACCAGTAATAAAACCTAATTTCCTTTTAGCTCCTAAAGCAATTTTAACCGATCTACTCCAAGGCAAGTAGTTGTTAATACCTGTGAGCGGAATTGTAGTGAGATTTAAACCAGGATGATCCGATCCTTGGAGTTGTAGAGTGCCTTCGATGCTCCGATCAAAAGCATCTGACAGGCAGAGAAATGCGGAACATTATCCGGAGTAGACATCGCAATGACGCAAATCACAAGTGATTACTACAAATCACAGAAACATTAATGGCGGATCGTATTGGACACGCGAGCTAACTAACCAAAATAACAGAAACGGTTACAACTAACTCGACTGAAAGTGAAAAGACTAAACCACCCTCGATGAACAATATCGAGTTGAGAAGATTCCAATGGCCATCCTATCGAAAATCCGACACCTTATCCTGAAGCACATCTCTGTCTCCTGGATCGATTCCCATCTGCTCCGCTACGCATGGATAAATCAAGTTAACTGTCCAAAAATTACGGTCTGAAGTCTCGCATGTAAGCCCACGAGCTGACGCATAAGTAAGACTGCTACATCATTTAGTGCAACACCAAATTGTCGACGTGAGATATGAGCGCCTGAGATTACTAAAAAGGCGCGGTTTCAGCAAAGTTAGCGGGTAGCTATCCGACTGAATGAATTTCAAATATAATTTTGACAAAAGTGCCTCCATCCACAATTGCCAAACAACACTGCTTCCCATGGAACCGTGACAAGTTTCCGACCATCAATCGAACCTGACCAAATAAAATTACGTATGGCACGCTCCATGTATCGCAACAAGGTTTTTGGCCAAGCATCAATCGCAAAAGAGTGGGTAAATGAGCTCTGGATAACCGAATTCACAAGAGTAATTCTACCCGCCTGTGAGAGATTCACACCCTTCCAATTGGAAAACTTGCTCAAAATTCTATCTGCGGTGGACTGAAGCCAACGGCAGCGGGGGCTCCCTTAAAATAAAGGGACGCCGAGATAAGTGAACTGACACCTTAACTCTTTGAGATTCAAAGAATTAACTCACGACGACGATGATCCGCAATGTAATCACAAAAGCAAACCCTTGATTTGTCCAGTTAACTTGTTGTCCGGAAAGCGTCTCATATATATCAAATATATTTCGGGTAGTCTGCACATTCCTCTTTGTAGCTGCCATAAATAAAATCACATCATCGGCATCTAAATTGTGCGAAGTGAATGGAGTGGTGGCGGTATATTTCATCAGCTGAAGCCGTTTCTCATCAACAGCTTTTGAAATAAGACGGCTTAGGAAATCCTCCGCAAGAAAAAAAGAAAAAGCAAAGGCGAGAGCGGGTCCCCTTCGACAACAAAAATAACCCACGGCAGATCCATTGTGCATGAGATTCTAGCTGTTCGGAAAATCTCCATGATCCATGACCGGAAAAGGGATGAAAATCCAAATGCCTGCATAACTTCCATAGTAAAATCCCAATCCATTGTATTGAATGCTTTTTTAATATCAATCTTCAACATCATATTCCAACCAAAATTCTTTTTATGTAGTACATTAACTTCCTCCGATGCCGTAGCAACCGTATGCATTATTTCTCGGCCTTGCACGAATCCGAATTGATTAGAAAGAATTCTAGAAGCAATCTTGGCCAGCCGGTTAGCAAGGATTTTTGTGATTATTTTGAAGCAAAAATTGCTCAAAACAATCGGCCGAAATTTTTTAATTTGCACCGTTTCTTTAACTTTGGGAATAAGAACCATAAAGCTTGAGTTCAGTCCTGTAGTAAGAGAACCGGTTGCAAAAAAGTGTTGTGCACACCAACATGTGTCGTCCCCCACAATGTCCCAAAAACCATGAAAATATTTCCCAGTAAAGCCGTCCGACCCTGGCGCGCTACTCCCATCCATAGTGAGCATTGTGTCACGAATTTCATCAAACGACGACAACTTAGTAAGTGAGTCTTTTCTTCCACTGTGACCATATTTGGCACCACTGATTGAACAAGTCCACAATTAGAAGTTGTGGCATTTGCAATGCTGATAATATTCTTGAAGTAAGAAGCAACATAATCCAAAATCCCCTAGCTGTCAATGGAAACTGACCGGTTAATCATTAATGAGTTTATACCCATAACGATTGCTTAATTGATGCTGATTTGTGAAAAAATCCAGAGTTTTTATCACCGGCAGATAACCAATTGTTGTGACTTTTTTCTTTAAAGAATATCTCTTGTGGGTCAGCGCCAATTCAAGCGACTCATGCGCCTAAGATGGTAAGAAGTGGTCATGGTCGTAAAGATGGTGAACTTTTTGGTGAATTCCTTTTACAAAATGAAGTTATTCACAAAATCAAAACTCTTCTCCTCAGTCTAATGGAGTAGTAGAACGAAAAAACCGTACTTCTAAAAGATATGATTAATGTAATGTTAATAAGTTCTGGATCTCTATAGAACATGTGGATGATGCTATTTTGTCGGCTATATCTTTTGCGTTATATCCCCTATACTATATCCCACCTTGCACTTTGCCTTATGATGAGTCCATTTTGTACTCATAATTCATATATCAAATAGGCTAATTTTATGATTGATTCTTGATTTTATTTTTATTTTTATTTTTTTTTTGTTTAAGAGTTGTTTTGGTGAAAAAGAATGAAAATAGGTCAAAAGGGGAATCTTGGGCAAATGATGCGAGCAGGGAAGCGATGGGAAGCAAAGAGGAGAAATCACTTAGTGCAATTGATAGCTAAGGATGAAGAAGAAGACGCAAGTGATTGCTTATTTCTACAAGATGACACTGTTAGGACCAGGATTCTGCTATCTAGTGTTTGAACTGTTAGGTTGTCTTATATTTTTTAAACAACCATTCGGTGTTAAGTTGCCTTTCTATGCCTAATTTAATTATTGCTTAATTCATTATGGCTCTTAGAGTTCTCATTTGATAAAACACGATTTACTTTTGAGATTATATGATAAGCCTTGATTAATTTCGTCATTAATTAGATAAGATAAACATGTTCTGATCCTATATGATCAAGGAGTTTACTTATTGAACGATTTAAGGTAGAAAAGATATACTAGAGTTATTATTTATGCTTGTCCATATTTGATTATGATTCTGTGAAGATTGCATGAATAGTATCCTTGGCTTATTTGAGTAGGATTAGGTTGATTCATTATCCCAATAACTTATGAGACTGTGTATATCTTTTATAAAGATTGTGTTTCCTTTGTATGTTATCATAATATTAGATTAAGGAAATATGTGATTGATTCCTAAATCACTTTACGATCTTTCCCAAAGCATGCTGATTCAATAATTGTGATTATGTTAAAAAAGTCATGCTAAGGCAATATTCTTATTTTCCGTAACTAAGATAGTCTCTGAATTATGGAAATTGTTTCATGCTACTACTGCAACTGCAATATCTGTCGTCACAACAACAGTTCGGTTTCATACTTATACTACGCAACTTATGTTTTGCTTCTCTGCATATTACTCAGTTTATTAATTAACTCATGTGATCAACGAAATATTTATTCAAATAGTTAATTATTAAGTGGTTCACGTTTTCAGGAAGTTTATACATTCAGGAGTCTTTGTGTTACCCAATTAATTTCTCAAAAGTGTTTGTCTATGATGTAATTATCTAGGATTCAGTTTACGTAGTTAATTAGGAGTAAAAGGATTGGTAAGTTATTGTCTTACCATCTTTAAGAGATAGAGTTTCCGTTAGATGCAATTCTATCTTATTTAGGATAAGGAAAGATTTACGTAACTTATCTAATCTTTGAAAAGCCTATCTTTTTATCTTGGATAAATTCAGCTGATCTTTTTACTTGGGGAATATGTTTCCGTATGTGTCTTATTTCAGGTCTTGTTCATCAAGAAGATAAAGATCGAATACAATCAGGAATATTCTGAAAGCTCTAAAACGCGTAACCTGTTGCAACAGTTGGAATGGATCAGTCCAATTGGTGAACCTATAAATAGAAGAGCTGATTCATTTGTTTCATTTAACCTCTGAGGGAATTGTAATACAAAGTATAAGAAAGGTTCACTATAGTTTCATAGTTAAGTTTCATTAAGGAAAAAATGGTTTAATTCTTATTCCATTTAAAGTTCCATAGTTAGTAAGAGTAAGTCTCTGTTCCAAAGTCCAGATGAAACTTAATCAGAAGAGTCCAACAAGATTGAAGGCATTCGAACGAGGCATGATATCTTCCACCAGATGAAGTAAAACAACTACAGAAGTGGTAGTAGGGATTTATCTCAAAAAGGAACTTCAATAGGTTAAAGTAACATCCTGTATGTGTAGTTTACATTAGTATATATTGAAAGAAGTCTGAAGTACTAGAGGGAGAACCTCGTGGATTAGGGCAGTTGTCCAAGCCACGTAAAAACCTGGTGTGTTTGTTTATTAATGCTTTGTTTATCTGTTACAACAAGCAACCATAACTCATGTGCAAAAGGTGTTGTCAAAGTAAATAAACAAATTGGTTTTTATAAGTCTTTAAAATGAAGTTAAGGATTGAAACACAGTTTTTAATAAAGAAAGTTCTTAACTTTTTATCCTATGGTTTTATATCTTCGAGTATTCTGCGAAATAAAATCTAACAGACGCAACCCCATAATCAGCAGCCGCCGCATGCAATTGGTAAGCGATTCCTTACAATTGCTTAGACTCGGAAATTAGGTTTCTGATGTAGGATTAAAGAGTGAGAATTTCCAAGGCCAAGGGGATATAAATAGAAGACCAGGAACTCGTGAAGGTAGAGGCCAACATACTTTTAGAGGCTAATGTAGATTTTTCAGTATACTTTTGGGAGGCTGGCATTGGAAGAGAGTTGGAGATCGTTGCAAGAGGGACAAAAACAAGAACGAGACCCATGAGTGAGTTTATGTTTATTCGTATTCTATTACTTCTAACTTCTAGTTTATTATTTTAACTACAAGAATTTGTCCATATAGAAAGGGAAATATGGAAAGGGAATTGAAGGGTTTTTCTACATTAGTGAAAAACTAAATTGAAATTAAAAGAATAATGGCAGAAAGGAAATTTGAGGTTTCCATCGTAAGAAACGACATAATCCGTTTCTATTGATGTTAAAATAAAATAATATAATTAAAAAAATGGGCAGAAACTGAAATTGGCCTTTCTACCCATACAAAATAGACTTGGAGAACATAGAAAATGGGTGATGTAAAGAAGGTTAGGTGGAAATAGTTATAAAGAGAGCAGAAAATGGGAATATTCCCTTTCTATGGCAGAAAGGAAACTGTCCCTTTCTATGGCAGAAAGTGGATACATCCCTTTCTAGGGTCATGCGGATCATGCATAGATCATGGTCCGCGTTACTGTACAAAGAGAAATATCACTTTCTTTAACTTTGACTAGGATTCTATAAATACCCTAGCTCCATGTTTTACTCTTCCTCAACCTCTCACAATTCCTCCATCTCTTATCCTCTCCTAGGGCTCCAATACAACCATTCTCTCCATCTTCTTCATCCCTTTTTTTTTTTTTTTTTGCTTTTTATGCTTAATTGTTTATCGTTTTTGATACTTTTATGTAATTAATGATATATATTGTAGATTCACCCATAGTATATAATATTGTTTCATCCATGAATTTTTTATGTTTCATCCATAATTAATAATATATATAAATATTGTTTTTCTATTTCATGTAAAATAGTTAAAATATGTTGTAGTATTAATTTACTACCCTACTAGTTATAATTTTGTAAGTAGTGTAGATATATAATTTAATATGTTATATATATATATATATATATATATATACACATATATATATACATATATATAGTATACAACACATAGTTACCAGTTAAAATACTTATATTTATATTATTCAAAATCTAATTATAACAAAAAAGTGGCAGTAATACATACAATATTTTTTTTATTTCGTTTTTAAAGAAATATGGGAGAAACGGATTGCTCCCTTTCCCAGCTTTTCAAAATTCAGAGTTTTTCGCCCATTTATTTTGCCTAACATTGTGTCAGTGCATAGCAAGGGACGCAGTTATTGCTGTCCAAACAAAGTACCTAGTCCATTTCTACAAGAAGAAGGGACATTCTCTTTCTAGACTAGAAACGGAACTTTCACCCGTTTTTTAATTTTCTCAGCAACCACACCTACAGAAAGTAATTCTGGAAACAAAATATTCCCTTTCTATTCCCTTATAGAAATGGATTTTTAACCTATAGAAAGAGACTATAGACTTTCTATATGGGCAAATTCTTGTCGTGTTTGGATATTGTTAGTTATTTCCGTATATTTGTTTGGACAAGATATTTGTTTTAGTTATTTTATTTGAGACTATGTTTTGTATTATTGGTATTTATATGTTTATTTCAATTATGAGTAGCTAATTCCACCTTGTATCGTGAGGTGATGGGAGTATTTGGATAGAGATTATATTGTGATAATTATGTTAAGATGATTGTGTGAGTCATAATTAAGTTGAACTGATAACTTGTGTGTAATGCTTTATGTGCATCATGAACACATAGGATAGATCTCATAGTTTATACAATTCCACATGTCGTGTGATCGATGGTTTGCATCTAACAGTTAAGGCGTATGCAATTCACCAAGATGAATGTGTTTGAAGGAACAGTGTATTATGCAATAATAGCTCATGATTGAAGGAAGAAGAACTTTGGGAAAAATATCTATTTGGGGTGTGGACTCAAACTTGAAGTTAGTTCGACAAAAGTTTGGAGTTAGTAAATGGTGATACTGATGGTGAAATAAACATTGCCCACTTGAGTGGCATTTTATGAGCAACATGCACATGTTGATGGAATAAGATCCTAAAACTTCCATGATACATGCTTTTAAATTAGTGGGTTCAATTTGCACACGGACATTAATCAAAGTTTTATGCTAGAAATTCATGCCGGTGAGTGATGACTTCCTGGGGCGCCAAACTTGGGAATTACATCATAACTATCAGCAAAGTCATCTTTTCACATGGTCCGTGTGAAATGGACTTATTTTGAGTCGTTATGTTTGTATGGTGGAGCATGGTAATCTTCTATGTTTGAAACTTAAGACTGCGTTGCGCTGATAACAGAAGATACGGAGATCTTCATTGAGGGAGCGTGGTTCTGTCGTGGCAACATTTAGGTGGAGATAGTTAGCAGTGGTCTTGACCATGTGATTCATTTGTGAGTAGGGCCCCATCTATTTAAAATGTGCAGTCGTAATAATTTTTTACATAGTGTGTTTTTCACTTTGATCTTTGTTTTTTTTCTTTAAATTTGAAGACGTTTCATGAAATACTCGTGTTGTTATTATCGTAGCATATTTTGGGATGCGTATTTGAAGAATTAAATATGAACAATATATTGTTCCATGCTCAATTAAATTGATTATATTAAAGAGAAAATGAAATCAATTAAAGGTATTGGCCTTTCGTAGTTATTGGAGTGGGCTTGCACTCAGAGACACAAATATTATGCTGGTCAAAATTAAAGTCTATTTGAATACTTAGTTTCGAGTCATAAGAACAAGTAGATAACGCTGAAGTTAATTGCAAATTTAGCCTTCTGATGTTTAGTTTAAACTTAGAAAGTAAGTAGACAATGCTAAAGTAATATCGAACTATATATAACCCACATACATGAGTGTATATAATCATGTTTATTTGAGTTGACTATTGGGATACAAACTACACAATATTTTTGTGCATGCGTTCATTGTACGGGTCATTAGTCCCATAAAGATAAAAATTGCACAACAAACAATTTGCATAAAGTACACTTGAAGGATCAATCTCATGGTCTCATTATTTGCTCTTAAGGTCAGATTGCCTTCTTCCACATCTATCATGACTCTTCAAGTGGAGAGGTCATTCAAAAACCAACACAAACTTCCCATTAGGTATCTTTTTCTATAACCATTGTAACAGAATCAGCTGGAAGATTGAAATTGCTACATTGACTATAAGATATTTTCTACTCCCATTAGGTATCTTAATCGATTAGCCAGTTGTAATGAAGTCTCAGATGAAGTTGGTTCTTTTAATCCTAATGCTTTGTAAATAGACAAATGCATTAGATTAATCCTTGCATTAGGAATTTTAGATTGAAAAAAAAGAGAAATAAATGTCGTTGGGCTTAGTAAGATTCATCAACATATGATAAATGGTCAACAATTAAGTAAGATCTAAGAAATTAGTTTTCACGGCAGACGTCGAGTCATTGGATGCCTTTCGAGCAGACTAAGGACTAGGTTCAGAAGAAATTGAAGGAATGAGCTCATGATAACAATTTGAAACAAACTAATCAACTATAACAATGGAATAATCAAAAGAAGTTGTTTAATGAATTTGTGCATTTAAACAAAAACTGGACCCAACCTTCTGTCTCTCATTAATATAACCTGATACCTTCTTACGAGGAGCAATGTTGCAAACAACACGAAGAGACACACTCGAGTTCATACTTGTGGATAACATCCAATTGTGACTGCGAGAGCTGCCATGACCAACGAGAATTGCGTGAAGTTACTAAAACCGACAACCCTTGTTGCCAATAGTAAATTAAAAGCATCAATACGCCTAACTTTCCAAGGCGTCACAACAGGTCAAACAAGAATATCAAGTGAGTTAGAAAACAAGATATATTCCGTTGCTCTTAAAGCTATATGTCCGAACAGAGTTCGTTGCTTGTTGAATAACTCAAAAAACAACACGTAATATCAGATTAGGACAAATAGTATGATTATAGATCAACGTGTGATAATAGTAAATTATTATTTTCAATTCAACAACAAATAAATAAATGAATTAAAGTGATGAGAAATGATTTACAAAATAATACATGACAAGATGATGCATATGAAATATAATAGTAAAAAACTGATGGATTGAAGGTTGTTCGTGATTCAGAAGCAAGGATCACAACTACTTTATTTATGTTCACTAAGACAGAGTGCTAAACGCAGCCACAAAACAAGAACTGAACTTTACCTTTTTCAATGTGAGGATCTTGATTAACTCCCATAACTTTGTAGAATTGTAAATAATTAGTAACAAATGTCATTTATTTTGACAAGTATAATTATAGTAGATCAATAAAAATTATCTTAACCACCTTATTTGGGAAAATAAACAAAAATATGGTAACATGGTAGTTACCTATGTTGCATGGACACAGATACGACACGATACAGACACATTGACACAGATTTTAAAAAGTTTATAGGATACGATACGGGAGATAAAATCATTTTTTATACCAGTAATTGGGACGGTTTTCATTTTCATTCGTTTAATTTTCCACTCATCAATTTGAATACCATAAGTTAAACACTTTATTCACACTGGGTACTCCGATGCCAGAAAAGTATGTGCAGCTGATGTGGAGTATAGTGAGGTGTAAGGTTGGAATCAGTCTAAATTGGCCTAAATCTCCAAATTTGGATTCACTTGATGACACCTTTTTGGCACTGGAGTACCCAATGTGAACAAAGTGTTCAACTTATGATATGCAAATTTATGAGTGTTAAATTAAGGTATGAAAATGAAAACCGTGCCAATTACTGGTATAAAAAATGATTTTTCCCCTACGATAACGCATGGACAACCATGTCTGTAGTATTCTTAAGTTTACTCACAAATTTAGATTAAACATAGTAAAGTTAAATTTATGAATTCAGACACAGATGAAATAAATACAAGTGTAAAGAAAAGATTAATATGAACACCATTGTTAAATATAAGTAAGAATCAAGTTTCAATAATTAGAAATAGTGAATGGAAGAAGAAGAAGAAGAATAAGAAGAAGAAGAAGAAGAAGAAGAAGAAGAAGAAGAAGAAGAAGAAGAAGAAGGGAGAAGGAAGATTACGCTTGCACGGATGAAGGAAAAAAAAAATAATATCCAACCTGAAGTTGAAGAATGTTCTTGCAATCGACTAACGAAAACTAACATAAACTTTGAATTTGAAATTTGATTTTTAATTTTGTTGTGTCAGCCTTTTGTTATAGTTTTTATCTTTGACTTACTAAGTGTTATATTTTGACTTATAAAGTATTGAGAGCTTGTAAGATAATCGAGAAAGTATCCAAAATGTGTCGGTCACGCTCAAACAACATGTCTGGTACGTGTGTCCCAATTGTAATTTTTTTAATTTAATAATTGAAAACTCATGTGGCATGTCGGACACGTGTGGGCGGCAGGTCGTGTCTTCGTCACTTGCATTTTTTTTTTTTTTTTAAGTGTCTGTGCAACATAGCTAGTTACTAATGCAAGTTTTAATAAATGCCACATCTACTTATTTCAAAATAGTAACTATGTATTTAAATACTAGAAAACTCATATAGAAAGTAGAAATATATGTACGGACTTCACAAGAGAATAAAATTACTCATTGATGATTTAAGCAAGTTATTTGAAAAGAAAAGTACAATATTGTTTGGTTTTTATCAAACTTATCTATATAAAAACGAAAGATTTAGATAAGTTATACAACTATTTGGTATTGATATAAAACATAGTAATACATGTTCATTAAACATACATATAACTTTTTTATAATCAAGATATTTACGAGTGAAATTAAGCTCTCTCTAGTGCCGTTATAGCAAAATTAATTAAATAATTATTATTTGATACTTATTAAACTTTTTTTATTATTTGTGCTGACATAACTATTTAAAAATATGTTATTAACAAACTTGTTCTTCACTAATTCAATATTTTTGTGCTTACACTTTTAAGTATTTGTATGAAGGCCTTGTACCTTTCCATGACTCGTAAGGAGTCTTTTCTTCATTTTTTCGGGGTATATTTTACAAAAGATAAGGGGTGACCTGCCCAACCTCTATTGGCAAATTAATACTGCAAGTGCACGGGTGCAAGTAATACATGGGAAGTAAGTTAAAACCCACAAATATCGCACCCACGGGAAGATTGCGTTTGATTTGACTAATAATTTATCTATTTGCCTAAAAATAAGACAAATGAATGTGAAGCTGTCACCTTCCACACTCACGACTCACTAATTAAAATAAACAAAGGGAGTTTTCATTTGAATGATTAATAACTATGATTAATAAATAGATAAATACTGAAATCAATAATTAACTAATGGTGTTATAATGAATTTGGTCTTTTGGGATAGATATGATCAAAGGCTCTTACACAAACTATTGGTGAGATGAATTATGATCGGTTCATATGTGGGATGTATTAACTATGAGGTATTCCTATGATTGTAGGTTCTTGTAATTGTGGGATTCACCACTCGGTAATTCGGAATGTTACTATTTCAATTATCACGTGTACCTTCACTGATCTAAGCATCTCTACTAACAAAAAAAAAGTCTTGCTAGTAATAGTAGAATAACTAATGTTATCTTTTGTTTGAATCAAGATCAGTTTTATGTGCTCTATAACAAATGAGTCTCAATGTTGGATCATCCTCATCAGTCTGAACTCCAATAGATTCAAGTTCAATGACGATTCAGTTAAGTATGGTTAGATTATCTAAAATACTCATACACTTGTTCATCCGAGATATGTGAAGCTTCTCCTTCAAGTACCCACAATTCAAGATGCCCTTTGTCATATATAACTCCTCTAGATTTTCTGAGATTCCTTTTGGTGGTAGATAACCCTTACACATTTGCAAATATATTTTTGACTTGACACAGACGAATTGCATTACCCACCCTCAAGTCCATATTCTCATATTCATCATCGTCCATACAACTTTGCTTGTTTCACTAGAAACTTTATTAGTTTCGCTTGTTTAACCTTTACTTTTAGGGGTAACTTCACCCTTCAAATCCATATTTGACTGAATCGAAACATCTCTAAGTTGCACTTCCCAAAATCAAATTTATTATTATTCCATCAAATGTCTCTAAGTTAAATTTTACCTTAATCGTGATCTTGCTCCCTGACATGCACCAATGAGGTTCGATGAATTTATAGTGGATTAACATACTATCCAAGAAGGTCGCCCGCAAAAACAAAGAAGTTCGATCTTTCTTGGCACAGAGAATTGGTGAGGTAACAATGGTCCAACTTAAAAACAAAATTTCTTTGACATACCCGCCTTAGAACATACGTACTTTACAATTATTGTCAAAGCTCCAACCGGGCTAAAGGTCCACCAGTAGGATTTGCGCTCTGATACCGCAGTCAGGTATCTAATCTTCCAAGTTCTCGAGAAGGGGCAGCCGTAACTTTATAGCAATTTATAGAAATTTTAAACCTAAAATATTCAAATTCAGATTTAAAAATTAAAGCAATACATAATAGTATTAGTTATATTTTCATTTGAAAGCTTTATTTGTTATATTAATTTTAAGTTTAATTTAATATCTCCGAAGCAAGATTACCATGTATTGCAACCTAAGTTATATAATTAATCCTCAATCACCTACCGCACCAATGCACCAGTAGCTGCAAATTGAGTATTTCCTCCGCACTAATCGTACTTTACGTATATCTAAATATATCTTTTGCTCCACCTTTCACCTATCATTTAGTACCCTCTCCGTTGATTAGATTGGAGGAGTAATTCAACAAAGAAAAGTTAGAAAAAAAAATTACAAAACCAAATTGGAAGTAAGAGTGGAACAAAACCAAATTGTAAAAAGAATAATTGCAAAAAAAAAAGAAGAAAATGTACAAACAAAATATTGAACTGAAAAAGCGTATAAGTTCTGACTTCTGACACAATACTTCTTGAGATTTAATAAGTAAAAATGTAAAAATAGAGAAAATTACAGATTTAGAAAGAGTAAAATCACGGAGATAAAGGAAATGAAAAAGAAAAAGTATTAGCCGTTGTTATGTATTGGCCATTAATAGTAAAGTTAGAAAAGAAAAAAAATGTAAAATTGAGGAATCATCAATTGAATTCGTCGTTTTCACTAGAAAGAAAACAAGAAAGGTGAAAGAAAAAAATATACAATTACTCACATTTTAAATGAAATTCATTCCCTGAACACATAACTAGACATCAAATTAGATTTACATCCTTTATTATTATTTATCACTTTGATCATTTATATTTATATAAATATATATTTAAGTATTCTTAAAAAACGTATTAAGGCGTACTAACATTCACGAGATTTTAAGTTTAACTCACTGACGAACACGCTCTCTGTCCCGCGCCTTCGTAGTCACTCACGCATCCGCAATACGTGACTTAGATTGTAACACAAACTTAAGTAGGTGGCAGCCATATTGGATGCAGACATGTCAAAGCGTTCAGTTTTTGAAATTTTGGCATATATACCAAGCATTTTTGTTATTTAGCCTTAAAAACAAACCTAAAGTGATTGTTTACAACTTATTCGACAGTACAATCATGTAGTGTTCACCCGTGGTTAAGATGAAGAAACAACTTTAAAAATAACTCATTATAACAGAGATTGTTCTTACTCATAAAGTCTAATTTCTTTTCTAAGAGCCACATTACTTTGTCAACATGAATCAAAATTTTAACGTATCCTACAAAAGTACTAAGGTTTTCATTCTCAACTGTGTGAAAATAACATAAAGTAATTTCATTGTCTGTTCCAACAACTATATTATGAACTATCATAGGTGAAAAAGATCTCGAAACATTAGAATTTTATATTTCAGATATCTTAGGGATTGAAAATAAAACTGAAATCAAAACTTTTGAAGGAGAATTTAATCCTCTTTACCTTTTTAACTTAATTATTTCTTGGATAAATAATACTTATATGAATCAAACAAGAATTACATTGAGTTAAATACATGAATTTTACTTTCCACTAGTCCCACTAAAGTGTCTTTGTTTAAACTTCTAATTTCTAAATCTAAACAATTTACAGTTTTCATATAAAATACATGGAAAAAAAAATAGTAGATAACTGCCAATATATTTGTCTCTCATTTCTTCATAGAAAGATCATTTGTCTATCGAACATAAATATAATGCTGGCATTTCGCTACCAGGTCCAGACTATAATACCACCTCCTCAAGCTTCAAATGACTTCAAAATGCTAAAGCAGTTAAAGGACAACAACAACAACAACAACAACAATCTCAACTACCACACTAAAACATACGACAGTTCCCAATAACAGTATGTAGCTTTGTTAACTCATAGAGGTTCCTCCAGGCGTGGTTGACGCACTTGGAGGCTCCTGCTTCATTTGTTGAAGCAGCTGGTGCTGGTGTAGCTGTTGCAGATGTTGTTGTGCTTACAGTCATTGGCCCGGGGATAAATACAATCATATCCTGCAAAAAAGGAATCGATAATTGCAAGTTAGTAAGGCCATAGTAAATGTGATCAATTGTCGTGTTAAGTGAATAGCTATAGGAACTTTTTGCATAGTTTATAATGTTGTACCCCGGGAACGAGCATTCCGAACAAACGGTAGGCTTTGTCAGAATCTGAAAGCAGCAGTGTTTGGGAGGGTAACTGTATCACTGCACACAGAAAAATTTAATACAGTGAGGGACAATATGATAATTACTGCCAATGACATAGTTGCAATTTCTATTGATGCTAGAATGAGTCGTGCTCATCCGAGCTTAGCATAGAGACCTAGTCAATTTATGATTCAGCTTTTGGGGTCATGGGAGGGAGTGAGATTTTTCGTGTTGGAGAATCCATGACAACAGTTATGAAATGCGAAGTTAAGAAACAATAACAACTTGACAAAGAAGTTCACAGTTAACAATTCATATTTATTTTCATGATAAGTGGTCAAAATGATTGATTCTATAATGAGGGTTTCTTTAAATCCATGTCCTCTAATTTCCCACTTGATTTGAGATATGTTTTGAAGAAGCTCTCTATTTAAGCTGAGGTAAGAATATTAAAAGTGTGCGGAATCGGTGATATTTTCTCAGTAATTGGTAACGATTATGAAGATTTGAGCATTATGACAACTACTAATTGTATTAGTGTAAACTTTCAATAAGAGCATCTCATGCATGTCTATCAATCAGTTTGGACCCTTGGATATTGCTTCAAAAATAAATCTAGCACACGGCGTTCAAAACGTTTCCTTGAAGTTCACCAACCAATAATAGTAGTTGAAAAAACACTACATAATGTTTGCTAATTCCATCACTGTGATCATACTTTTAACAGATAATTAAGGTTTGCCATGACTTACAAGCCTTTTCTCTTGCAGCTGCTTGAGGAACGTAACCCATGCTGATTCGTTGCTCGAAAAACTAGAAAATCAGCCTTGCCAACATATTGCCTAGCATATTTAACAAAAAATTCAAACCTCCAAGGAATTGTTTTCTTCACTAACATGTATTAGAGTTAGCTCCTCTAAGGAATATTACTTGTTGTTCATGTGATCCTGGGATATGATGCGTACTATCTCCATGGATGAGGGCCAATATGCGGCAAGTCTGAAAGCAGAGCAAAAAATGTCAAGAGACAATTGTTGATACGATTCAGCTAAGTAAGGACAAAAAAGGCACATCAAAGCTAATAATAAGTGAACCACACAGGAAGATATCTTACAATTTCATGATAGCAGATTTTGAGCACAAACATCAGTTGCAATATTCTCAAGGATCAAAAGCCAGAAGGGTGTTGCTGAAAGCTGAAAGCCGTCAGGCTAATGAATCTAATTCACATTGTGATGCACGGAACATATTTTGCCCAATTGTGAACGACTTCCTAACACTGCCCTAGTATTAACAGAAGTAGAGTATACAATTTTATGACATAGAGGTCCATGGAAGGAATCCCCTATGCCTTTTCTGAAGAATAAAGCAATGGTTCTTATGACCAGCATGTTAATACATTTAGACTTCAGATAATATCTCGTATGCTGAGGACGGATCTATCAGAACTTTGAGTGATAATGAAACATAAATACGTGCTGCTTCTCAGCAACACTCTGAAACTTCTTACCTTGAAAAATAGCCACTAAGATATTTATATCAAGTGGAAGTATATAAAGGCTACAAACCATTCTCCAAATCAACTCAATCAAAAATAGTATTCAGAGCAAGACCATGTAGAATCACTCGAGGTTTGGCCATAATGGATTCTGGCGATAGTGCTATCACTTCAGCATCGGGGTCTGGTAAAACAGAAAACATGCAACAATTATTTTCAATAAAGATAAGCAAAAGACCTCCGTGTTCTATGTAATTCGTGCAAAAATATCTTGATTTCTAAAAATAAAACGAAGTGAAATCGACCTGGATGGCGTGGGAGGTTTCTCTTCTTCTTGGTTGCCTGAGGCTGTTGAGAATTCTGGGATTATATTGGATTAATTAAGCTGCCAAAATCTCGAGCCCTAGTAACAGAAGAAGTACTACCTTCCTCATAAACAGAATTTGAATTGGACATCATTGCAGAAAACATGACTCTTGAGAACAAAAAGAGAAAAATAACTAATCTGCAAGTAGGCTGGTTCAATAATGCAAAAAAGATTAGTTATGTTTCTCTTTTTGTTCTCAAGAGTCATGTTTTCTGCAATGATGTCCAATGCAAATTCTGTTTATGAGGAAGGTAGTACTTCTTCTGTTACTAGGGCTCGAGATTTTGGCAGCTTAATTAATCCAATATCATCCCAGAATTCTCAACAGCCTCAGGCAACCAAGAAGAAGAGAAACCTCCCAAGCCATCCAGGTCGATTTCATTTCGTTTAATTTTTAGAAATCAAGATTTTTTTGCACGAATTACATAGAACACAGAGGTCTTTTGCTTATCTTTATTGAAAATAATTGTTGCATGTTTTCTGTTTTACCAGACCCTGATGCTGAAGTGATAGCACTATCGCCAGAATCCATTTAATCAACATATAACATGAATGAGACTTAATATGAGCTGCCAATGCCACAAACTTGCTGATGATGTGGGTATAAGAAACCAAGCACGAGCTTTCTTGGAGAAGACTTCCTAAAAACCACAAGGAACATGTAAAGACATCGAACAGCCAATTCAAAAAGTTGCCCAGACTCAATTATTAGGTTAGAAGTCATCGTAAAACCAATATGGGACATATTGCATAACAGGAATGTCAAATACAATTGGTCAATATCCAAATCAAAGTTCTGGTTGAAGTTGTTAGGAAATTATGATTCACATTGCTATGCTCCAACTAAATTTGATCCCAAAATCAACATAGTTTTGAGCATAGTGCATTAAACAACCAAAAGACTGAAGCTTTAATAAGAGAGGAATTATGCTATTGTATTAAATAGTTAAAACTAAAAAAGAATTATAAGGAAACAAATTGACTTTACCAAGATTCGAACCCTGTGCCTTCCATCACTACTGAAGCCGTAACAAGGTGGTACTAGCAAAACATCTACCTCTCAGAACTATAAATTATTTGAAAAGGCCAGATTTCTCTGGAGTACATATTTTTCGCATAAGGTCATTGTTTAACACCGACTGTTATGAACCAGCCTACTTGCAGAACGTGAAAGTAATTACGAAAAAAGGTGGCAATCCACCGAAAGAGCATAAATAAAGAGGAGTCTTACGTCTCGGATGCTTTGGTGCTCCTGTATTCCTGAAATTTAAAAAACTCGACAAATAAGTTACGCAAATAGTGATCAATATCATCTCTCTGAGTAAATAACTTTTGAAATAAACATGCCAATGTTCATGACTAGACTCACTTATATACAACCATCAAACATACCTCCAATCTAGTGATGAAATCAGGCTGACCTTGTCTTTTCCCATATAAATTTCCCCGTCATCCCATCATAAAAACTCAGAGACTGCTTACAGTTACATTACACTCCAGGTGATCATATTTATCAATCAATGTTTTTCATGTTCATTCATTTTAGTTGAGACTTTCCGTGGAGACAACAAAAAGAGGTGGTGGCAAGTTTGATATACAAGTAGTCACATGAATTTTAGGACCCAACCAAGTTGAACCAAACACAGTAGACAGTTTTTAGTAATTTAAGACTAAGATGTACTCTATCTCCTTGTACAAGTACTGATTGTCGGGTTTTATACACATTCAATCTCAATGTCATGTGCATATGGTTCACAAACAATACCCATTTTCAGTAATCATGCAACAGAAAATAGCTCTAGGCTTTTCTTAATGATGAAAAAACACCGAAATAATCTAAAGAACAGGACTGTAGTATAAAGGCTGAGAACACAGCATATAATATTGTAGCTAGTTCCTCGTAACATTACCAACATATAATGGACCAGGCTGAGCTTCAGATTCCAAATCAATACCATATCAACCACTTTTTGACCTGTCATGACCTAATTTGGACTCTTCACCAAGAACCGGCATTCTCTACTCGGTCCTTGCTCGCTATTTTCTGACCCGTACATCAGGCATCTATAGGAGTATTCTCTTCATTTTACAATATTCTACAAATTACTGTCCTGGGTTTCTTAAGACAATTCTCATTAGTTAGATTCTGCTAACATCTGCATGAGAAAATTCGCAAATCTTAAGAGCATTTAGTGTGGTCCAAAGAAATTGTGACGGTAAAACTCAATAAACCCAGTTGCAAACTCATTTGTTTTCCATTATTTGAGGCTTGGCTTTAAGGTGGACTCTTCATATTTATTGAGCATGTAACTTTCCTGTCAATGTGGCTTTATAGACCCAATAGAAAACATCAAAGTCAAGAGGGAAATGGCTATTTAATTATTCACTTTGATTATACAGGGCTAGGACACATTTGATATGTTTTTCTAGTTATCTAACATTAGACGGCAGGCAATATTAATCAAGTCATCTACAATTTCTTTTGGAACTGCTCTACCAGAGAACGCGGTACGGTACCCAGAATAATCATGTAAAATAATGAGTCAAGTGCAAGAAAATTTGAAAACGATAACTTTATAATGGACTCCTATTTGGTCCAATATCGAGCAACAAACTTCAGCTTAATAGAAACAGCAGATCCAGAATAGCCAATGTTTTCTTCAAATTGATTCTCATAATTACCTCTCAATCTCTAACATATTTTCGCGCTGCAGACTATATTGTGCTTGATGGTTGAAGGCTAGAATTTACCGGGACATTAGGAGTTGCGGAAGCAAACGATGCAGGAGATAAGTTGTGCTTCGTAACCTGGCCAGTTGAGGATATTGGCATCGACCTCGCAATCGATGTGTCACTAGATGGACTGACATTACAGTTTGCACAGAAAGGAGAGATGATGCCATTACGCTAGATATCTCAAACCTAGGCTAATCAATAGTAGAGCCTAGCACATGAATCATGATACTAGTTCTCTATTAAATAGAATAGGTCATGAATAACTTTCCGATGCTTTCAAATATGATTCCAGTGTAATGGCATCATCTGTCCCTCCTGTGCAAACTGTAATGTCGGGTCCATCAGGAGACACATCGATTCCGAGGTCGATGCCAGTATCCATAACTAGCCAAGTTACGAAGCACAACTCGTCTCCTACATTGTTTGCTTCCGCAGCTCCTAATGTCCCGGGAAATTCTAGCCTTCAGCCATCAAGCACAACACAGTCTGTAGCGCCAAAATATGTTAAAGAGTGGGAGGGAATTATGAGAATCAATTTGAAGAAAACATTGGCTATTCTGGATCAGCTGTTTCTATTAAGATGAAGTTTGTTGCTAGGTATTGGACCAAATAGGAGTCCACTATAAAGTTAATGTTTTCAAATGTTCTTGCAATAGACTCATTATTTTACATGATTATTCTGGGTACCATACTTCATTTTCAAAAGGAATAGTTAAAATACAAGCAACTTAACTATATAAGGTTCAACCAAGAGGATCAGAGTAGAACTAAAGAATAATGTGGTCAATCAAAAAGATAAAGCCTTCATATATAAGGTTGTTGGGGGAGTTCAACTAACAGATAATAATATAGAGAAAATCAGAACTTGTGCACGCCTATCATGTTGAAGTAATTTTTCAGCAAAAAATATTTAGACTTTGAAAATTGATGTGAGATTCTAGATGTGAATCAACAAGGCATCAATAATCAGAGCCCAAGAAAAATTATAGACTAAACTCCCACCCGAGAGTTACAGAACATTTCTAAACACTACCAATTCTAATAGCCAGAATAACCAGGGATTGCATTTCTATTTGAAGTGGTTTGGTAAAACGAGAGGCTGGTCCATCATTTGCATAACTTCTTCATCTATGGTCTTAACAATCTTGGACAAGACAATTCAATGGCTGGTGAGAAAATATTCTTTGAGGTGACGGGTAAATCGGCCGATGGAAAGTCTGGTGTAAAGGGCTTGCAAGTTTGTCTCACTTGGTGGTTACCTAATCAGTTGGACGTTGCAGATAATCAGAAAATAAAAAAGAGGGGAATGACCTCCTAAAACACAACTAAAGAACTTGACAATAGTATTCCATTAGACTCCTCAAACAACGTCTTGTCACCCAAGTAAAAGTGTAAAATTAGAAAACTCTGATTTATAGCTCTTTTTCCTACTTTCGACATAAAAGGTTTTCACGTCACTGCAACACAATGCGACACATAAGAGATTGAGAATATAACCATGGTGATATAGCACGTAGGAGAATGCAGAGTATTAATCAAAATTAAACTTAAGGCAAGAGACTAAAAGCTAGATATGGAATACATAAGGAACTTGAAAGACTAGAGAAGACTTAGGGAAGACCAACTCAGCAATTTAATATGTCTGATATTGTAAGAATTCTTGAATGGGCAGAGTTCGCTTAATAAAGTGAAACAATATTACTCAACATCACATTCGATTTTGATGAAAATTTAGTTTAAGAAGCTCAATTCTTCACAATGGTTGCATTACACATGATGAGCATCGAACGTAGATAACACAACAACTATAACAACATAACCTTCACATGGGCTGCAAAATCAATAAATTCCACAACTCCATACGCATCAAGTAAAAAATTAGCTTCTTGTATGTCCCTAAGAAAATTGATAAGCATCAAACTTGGTCAGCAAGAAATACTTTACCTCGGATAATAACTAATCGCCGGAGAAGATTTGCCACCTTTTCTACAGTCTAAGGCAGCAGCAACCTTTTAGCAAAAGCGACGAGCAGCAATTTCTTATTAGATTTGGAGATTTTGCTGGTAAGTAATTGTGAGACTTATTTGTTTCCTTACATTCTTTGTTATGAAAACTAAAGTGATACATAATAGACAAAAAACTTTCATCGATCGCATTTTTAAAGCCTTACTAACTTGCAATTATCGATTCTCTTTTGCAGGATATGGTTGTACTTAGACCCAAGCCAACAATTGCAAGCACAACAACATCTGCAACAGCTACAGCAGCAGCAGCAGCATCCGCTTCAACAAATGAAGCAACAGCCTCCACAAATGCGACAACCATGCCTGGAGGAACCTCTATGAGTTAACAAAGCTACATATTGTTACTGGGAATTGTCATATGTTTTAGTCTGGTAATTGAGATTGCTGTTGTTGTTGTCATCGATCCTTTAACAGATTTAGCATTTTGAAGTCATTTGAAGCATGTCACTGTAACACAATACAACGCAGAAGAGATTGAGAATATAACTCTGGTAATATAGCAAGTACGAGAATGCATAGAATTATATAATCAATAGTAAACATAATGCAAAAGACTAAAAGCCAGATATGGAATACATAAGAACTTGAAAGACTAGAGAAGACTAAGGGAATGGCAACTCAATAATTCTTAAACGGGCATAGTTCGATTAATAAAGTGAGAGAAATATAACTTAAGAAGTCCCTGAAAGTTGTCAAAGAAGAATTAAATACGCACGGCAACAAGAATTTGAGCAATGAACACGACTAGCGAAAATAAGATACTTGTCATTAAGTATTAAAAAGAAAAATCAGCAACAAAAACATGACATATCTAACTTATAAGTTATACCTACCTGCCCTGTTGGATCATTTCCGCAAAAGCATTTATAAATAAATATCAGAAAAACTAAAAAGTTAATAATAACAGCTCAATAAATGATTACTGAATAATTTACTATAGCATCACATTGGATTTCAATGAAATTCAGTTTTAGAAGCTTAATTCTTCACATCAAAACATAGATAAAAAAATAACATTCATATGGCTTGCAAAATCAACAAGTTTCACAAACTAAATATGCATCAACAAGTATAAAAATTAGCATCTTTTTACATCCCGAAGAAAATTGATAATCATCAAACTCCAACTCTTAATTAACTTACCTAAAAGGAGAAGACTCGCCGCCTGTGCTGCAGTCTTAGGGCAGCAGCAGCAGCAGCGTCTCGCTGCCCATAGGTTCTTGAGAAGGGGCGGCCACAACTTTTTAGCTATTTATAGAAATTTTAGACCTAAAATATTCAAATTAAGATTTAAAAATTAAAGTAATACATTAATAGTATTAGTTATATTTTGCATTTGAACGCTTTATATGTAATATTAGTTTTAAGTTTAATTTATTGTTTTTAATCAAAATTGCCATGAAATTGTAACTAAGTTACATAATCTTCCATTCTAGCTACCACACTAGTCGGTACTCTAGTAAATTGAGTGTTTGCGGCCCGAACTAAGAATTCTTAATTTATACATTTCCAAATATACCTTTTGTTCTACATAGATTGGTATATAACTAGTTCCACAAAGATTTTCCAAATGCGCGATCTCACCTACCAATTCTTATATTATTACCTTCTCCGTTGACTAGGTTGGAAGAGTGCATGACTGGACAAAATAAAATTAGAAAAAAAAAATAATTACAAAAAATTTGAGGACTGAAGTAAGCGGAACATAACCAAATTGTAAAAAAATAATTGCAAAAATTTGAACGACAATATAGAAACAAAATCTTGAACTGAAGAAGCGTTTAAATTCGGACACAGTATGTTGCTTGGGACTTAATAGGTAAAAAAGTAAAATGGGGAGAAATTAAAGATTTAGAAAGAGCAAAACCACATAGATAAAGGAAATGAAAGAGGAAAAATATTATCAAATGGCTATGTTGTTATGCATGGGCTAGTAAAGTTATAAGAAAGAAAAAAGAAAAAGTAAAATTGAGTAATAGGTAATGAATTCAACGTTTTCACAAGAAAAGAAAATAAGGAAAATGAAAGAAAAAAAGATACAATTACTTACATTTAAAATCAAATTCACTCCCATGAACACATAACTAGACATCAAATTACATTTACATCCTTTATAATTATTTATTACTTTGATAATTTGTATTTATATAAATATATATTTAATTATTCTTAATAAACGCACTAAGGCACACATACATTCACAAATTTTTAATTTAGCGCATTGAAGCACATGCTCTCCGCTCCCGCACTCACTTGCGCATCCATACTACATGACTTAGATTGTAGCACAAACTTATCTAGGTGGCAGCCACATTTGATGCAAACATGTCAAAGCGTTCAATATTTGAAAATTGGCATACATACCGAGCATTTTTATTATTTAGCGTCAGTGTTTAAAAAGGCGTGTTTGGGTCGCCCATTGAGACTTGCCCTATAGCAAAATTGAGTTAAAGCTCCCTGAGGTAGCTGTTAAGGTGTAACATTTATAAGGCGTACGCCCCATGATTTAGGGTGTATGTCCTGCACGCAAAAGGCGTAATTTTTGGGACCAAAAGGCGTAAGTTCGGGCGTAAAAGGCGGAAAAAGAAAAGAAAATAGTTTATTTTGTTAAATATTTTTATGATTGCTCATTCATATTTAGTCTTTAATTTTTCTTATCTTACAAAAACCATAAGTAACTTTAGTAAAATGTATTTTTATTTTTTTATTATAATTTTTAAATATATATTTTTTGGTTTGTAAATTCATCTTTTGATCTTGAATTTTAATACTAGGTATTTAATTCATTATCCATTATCGTGGATCTTTTTCTGTTTTATGATTATAAATTATAATCTTACTTCAATTTTCTTATAACTATTAAATAGTTCCACAATATATGTTAATATATGTGAGGATCACATGAAATATTTGTATGCAATTTAGGTAGTGCTTGCAAAGGGAAGGAAAAAAGATTAATTTTTCTCAGTGCTATTATATGATTATAATCTTACTTAAATTTTTCTACTATATGATTATAATCTTACTTAAATTTTCGTATAACTATTAAATAATTTCACAATATATATTTATGTATGTGAGGATCACATGAAATATTTGTATTCAATTTTGGTAGTGCTAGCAAACGGAAGGAAAGAAGATTATTTTTTCTCAGTGCTATTTGTAATTAGTCTTATTCAGTAAAAATTTTATCTTATTGTATTTGTATTTATGCATTTTTATGTTTTATTATTAAAATTAATATTTCTTTTTGAAAACATAAATGCCAAAATTTGTAGGCCTTGCGCCTCGCCTCCAAAGAAGTAAAACGCCCTGTTTATGCTCTATGTCTTTTAAAACACTATTTACCGTTAAAAACAAACAATAGAGTGACTTTTTACAATTTATTCAATATATACAATCATGTTGTGTTAACCTAACCCGTACTTAAGATGAAGAAACAACTATAAAATTAACTCATTATAACAGATATTGTTCTTGCTGAACTCTTATTTCTTTTCTAAGAGCCACATTACCTTGTGACCATGAATCAAAATTTACAAACGTATCCTACAAAAATACTAAAAAGTTTTCATCTCAACTATGTCAAAACAAGATAAATTAATTTCATGGTTTGTTCCAACAACTATATTAACGAATTTTCAAAAGCATGAGAAAAAGATCTAAAAAACGAAACATTAGGATTTGTTTTAGATATCATAGCGGATTGTAATAAATATTGAAGTCAAAACTTTTGGAGGAGAACTTGATCCTCTTTACCTTTTGAACTTAGTTATTAGTTATTACTTGCATAAAACCAAACAAGAATTACATTGAGTTAAACACATGAATTTTACTTTCCACTCGTCCCACTAAAATGTCTTCATTTAAACTTCCAAGTTTTAAATATAAATATTTTAGAGTTTTCATATAAATTACATGGAGAAAAAGAAGTAAAAAATAAGACCTGGTTGACCAATTTTAAATACATTTGTCTATAGGAAGATTATTTGTCTTTCCGACATAAATATAATGCTGGCATTTCGCTATCAGGTCCGGACTATAATACCACCACCTCAAGCTTCAAATGACTTAAAATGCTAAATCAGTTAAAGGACAACAACAACAACAACAACAACAACAACAATCTCAACTACCACACTAAAACATATGACATTCCCAATAACAGTATGTAGCTTTGTTAACTCATAGAGGTTCCTCCGGGCATGGTTGTCCCACTTGTGGAGGCTGCTTAGCTGTTGCATATGTTGTTGTGCTTACAGTCATTGGCCTGGGGGTAAATACAATCATATCCTGCAAAAAGGAATCGATAATTGCAAGTTAGTAAGGCTATAGTAAATGTGATCAATTGTCGTGTCAAGTGTATAGCTATAGGAACTTTTTGCATAGTTTATAATGTTGTACTCGGGAAAGAGCATTCCGATCAAATGGTAGGCTTTATCAGAAACTGAAAGCAACAACTTCTGGGATGACAACTGTATCACTGCACACTGAAAAATTAAATACAGTGAGGGACAATATGATAACTGCCAATGAAATAGTTGCAATTTCTATTGATGCTACAATAAGTCGTTCTCATCCGGGCTTAGCATAGACCTAGCCAACTTGTGATTCAGCTTTTGGTTTCATGGGAGGGAGGGAGATTTTTTCGTGTTGGAGAATCCATGACTATGAAATGGGAAGTTGAGAAACAATAACAACTTGATAAAGAAGTTCACAGTTAACAAATCATATTTATTTTCATGATAAGTGGTCAAAATGATTGATTCTACAATGAGGATTCTTTATATCCACCTACTCTAATTTCCCATTGATTTGAGATATCTCTGTAGGCAATCAAATTTTGTGCCTAATTAAATAAATGCATTTGAATTTAATTTAATTTTTACTATTTGAATTTTGGGATTTTACTAAAATAAATTCCATATGAAATAGTTAAATTAGTTAATTTTCTAATATATTCTCATCGGCCAATGAAATGACGCCATGTGTCAAGATGAGGTGTTCAAGCTATTAAATCATATTCAATCATGTGACCAATGAAATCAAGACATGTGTCGTATATGATGTGTTTTATTTAATTAATTTCTGATAAATACAAATTTATTTGGTATTTATCTTGAAAATGGAAGAACCAATGGTATGCCTCCACTTCAGCGATCGATCTTATCAAGACTCTACTTCTACATCTATAAATAGAGGTGTTCACTCAATGGAAATTCCCAACACAAATATTATATTTTGAAGAGAGAAGCTCTGGAAATTCTCACTCAAGTTAATCATCTTCGATGAGTTCTTCGCGGGGATCAGGATCTCTTTTCACAAGGATTAAAGTTGTGGAAAATCTCTCTTTGATTGAAGTTATGGAAATTCTCCCTCAAATTCATCATCTTAAAGGCGTTCTTCGCAGGAATCAAGATTGTTCTTCACAAGGAATTAATAAAAACTCCATTTGATTCAAAATTAAGCTGCAAAGCCGTTGGAAAAACTGTTTCTGAGGATCTCTCTTCTGCTAAAGAAGATCGAACTTCAAATATATTCAACAAATTCAAGATGAAGATCAAATTGTTCGTCGTAAATACCAAGTCAAGTTGATTGCTGATTCAAGATCAAGCTCAAGCGCCCTTGAATCAATGTTCAAATTAAAGCCACGTGGAAGAGATCAAAATCAACTCCACATAGAAGTCTACCAAGTTTATACATTCTAGAAAGAATCAGAGGATTATTAAGATTGTAACCCAATATTCTTTTTGAATAAATATAAAGTTTTTTGTTCTAACTTTTCTTGTCTTTTAATTTAAGGACTTGAAATTTCATAGCTACAATGTCCTTGAAGAAGCTCTTAGCAATGGTTAAGATCTCTACTTAAGCTGAGGTAAGAATATTAAATGTGTGTGGAATCGCTTATATTTTCTCAGTAATTGGTAAGGATTGTGAAGATTTGAGCATTATGACAACTACTAATTGTATTAGTGTAAACTCTCAGTATGATAAAGGGAAAATACTGCATGTAAGAGCATCTCATGCATTTCTATCGATCAGTTTGGATCATTGGTGGTTGCTTCAAAAATTAAATCTAGCAGACCACATTCAAAATATTTCCTTGAAGTTCACCAACCAATAATAGTAGTTGAAAAAAACATTACATAATGTTTACTGATTATCACTATGATCATACTTTTAACAGATAATTAAGGTTTGCCTTGCCATGACTTACAAGCTTGTTCTCTTGCAGCTGCCCGAGAAACCCATGCTGTTTCATTGCTCGAAAAACAAGAAAATCAGCTTTTCAAACATATCGCCTAGCATATTTCACAAAAAATTCAAACCTCTGTATTAACATATCTGTCCACAAATAATAATAATAACAACAATAATAATAATATTTTTTGTTTTTCTTGAGTAACATGTATAAGAGTCTTATCTCCTCTAAGGAATATTACTTGTTGTCCTTTTTTTTTCTTTTTTTTTTTCTTTTTGATCAGCAAAAAAGAGAATTTTATTAAAGGGAGTATAAGAGATACTCCACAAAGATTTCAACAAGTAAAATGGAAGGGGGAAGATGACAATTCAACAAAAGAATATGTGAAAGCTTTAGACTTCGCTTTTATCCAACACCACATCTTGACTTTTATCATATCCACAACTTCTTACACACTCATAGAACCACTAGTGAAAACGACCCGATTTCTTAATGACCATATGACCCATGTCGTGAATAACCAAATAGCAGCAAGATCCGGGTTCTTCTTTGATTTTCTGTTCGGTAGGATACCCGAAAAGTGTAGGAGGTGGGGTTGCAAGTACCTGTTCAGGGCAGATTCATAACCGAGCCAACTAAGAATATTCATCCAGGCCTGGTATGTGAAAGAGCATCTACAAAAAAGATGGTCAGATTCCTCTTCACCTCGGGTACAAAAATCAAAATTCGTATTCCCCCCTCAAATTTATCCCTCTCCTGACCGGATTGCACTTAGTTGGGATTCGATCTTGAATCAATCTCCAGGTAAATGCTTTCATCTTTAATGGTGCATCCATATCCCACGAAATTTTATAAGTACGGTCCTGAAAATCATTTGGTTCCATAGCGAGGATCCTATAAGCTGATCGCACTGAAAACTTTAAGTTATACTCCCAATTCCAGCCCCATGCATCACATTTATCAGATTGTGGGGAGAAAACCTCAATAATCTTGCATAAAGCCTCTAACAAGAGCTGCTCCCATGAGTATAGATTTCTTCTCCACGTCCATTTCCAGTTCCGACGGCCATCTATCCATGCACCTTTTTCATGAATGGTAACGTTTTTGTCATTTGCAACGGAGAAAAGTCTACCAAACCGCGAGTAAAGAGGTTCATCACCAACCCACTTGTCCTTCCAAAATCTTGTGACTTCTCCGTTACCCACAACTTTTCTAACTCCATCCATAAACCACTCCTGATTCAGACTATCCCTGTCCAATTTGATAAGATCTTTCCACCAAGTAGAAGCTTTATTATTGGTTCTATTCCAAGGTTGAAATCTGCCAGCGAATCAAACCTTCCATATTTTGCGACTAGAATCTCGTACCACAATGAATCTTCTCTTCGCAAAATTCTCCATTTCCATTTCGAAACTTAAGCTTTATTAAAAAGATATATGTCCTTGATTCCGAGCCCACCGAGTTCTTGAGATTTGCAAATCTGTTTCCACTTAATCCATGAAATTTTCTTCGTATCAGCGCTGCCCCCCACAAGAAACGCCTTTGAAGTTTTGTGAATTCTTTGATAATCCTTTTGGAGCTCTGAAAACAGTGAAGAAGAACAGAGGTAAGCCAATAAGGACATATTTGATAAGAATAATTCGACCTCCAAACGAAATATGCTCGCTGTTCCACGGAGACAACTTGTTCTTGAGTAGATTGATCAATGGTTTCCATATCTCAATGCGCCTCGGGTTTGCTCCAGTTGGGATACCCACGTATTTGAATGGTAACTTTTACATTTTACAATTCAGAACTTTAGCATACTCCAAAACCATTTCCTTCTCGATATTAATACCGACTATGCTACTTTTGAGGAAGTTCACCTTCAACCCTGATACTGTGAAATAACCGATTCAAATCATGTTGAATCTAGTGAATTGAACAACAATCGGATTGAAATCAACAAAAACGAACTGAAATTAGTATTGACGATTGTGTCAAATTACAATGGAAGTTGAAAGATTGTGAAGAACAATCTGTTGAGAGAGTTTGATAAAATCTTCTCTCTACAATCTAATCTAATGAATTAAGTGAGTAAAAAATAACTAATCAACTCTATTTATATGAGAGAGGATCAGCCAAGAGGTGTGAATGCAGGTGGAAGAATATTCCACTTCTGGAAAGTTCAGCTCCAACGGTCATAACCGTTATTCAAAATATTTCCAATTATGTAAATATTTTGTGTTGAATATATTGATCAGCTAAGAGTCCCCCCTCAAGATGAGAGTGAATGTTGATTAATCCCATCTTGGATGTCATGTTGTTGAAAGGTCCAATTGATAGAGGTTTTGTCAAAATGTCTGCTACTTGATGAAGGTTTGAAATGTGCATAAGTTTGAGTTCTTTGTTGCTGATTTTCTCCCTTACAAACAAGCAATCAATCTGAAATATGCTTGGTTCTTTCATGCTGCACAGATTTGTGGCTATACATAGAGCACTCTTGTTATATGTGAAGAGAATAGGAGTCTTGGAGCAGGTTATATGAAGCTCAGAAAGTAGCTGTTTTAACCAGAGGATCTCACAAGTTGTGGTGGCAATAGCTCTATACTCTGCTTCTGTACTGGACCTGCTAACTGTAGCTTGTTTCTTGGCCTTCCAAGATATGAGGGATTCTCCCAAGTAGACTAGATAACCTGTGACACTTCTTCTAGTTGCAGTGCACCCAGCCCAATCACTATCACTATATGACTTGAGCTGAAAAACATCAATGTTAGCTTTGTAGAGCAAGCCTTTTCCAGGAGCAACTTTGATATATCTAAGAACCTTGTGTGCTGCAGTTAAGTGAACTGAGGTAGGCTTGGACATATGTTGTGTAAGACATTGGATGGAGTAGCATATGTCAGGTCTTGTAATGGTGAGATACAATAATCTCCCCCACAAGTCTTCTATATTCTGTGGGATTAGCTAAAGGAGCAGCTTCTGTGTCATTGAGCTTCAGATGAGGGTCCATTGGTGTGGAACTTGGCTTGCAATCCAGGTAGCCAGAGTCAGCAAGTATGTCCAGTGCATACTTTCTTTGGCAAATGGAAATTCCAGAGTTGTTCCTTGCTACTTCGATGCCCAATATGTACTTCAATGTACCTAAGTCTTTAATTTTAAACTTGTTGTCAAGATGTGTCTTTATATGCTTGATTTCATCTAGATCATTTCCTGTCAAAATGATGTCATCCACATAGACACAAAGTACTGTTATAGAAGTTTTCTTTTGAAGTATAAACAAAGAACAATCAGATACAGTTAGTTTAAAACCATAGGCTAAAAGACAATTAGTAAGTTTAGTAAACCACTGTCTAGAAGCTTGTTTGAGACCATACAAGCTCTTTTTAAGTAAGCAAACTCTTGTGTCACAAGGTTTGCAATAGCCTGGAGGAGGTTTCATATAAATATGCTCATTCAAATCTCCATGGAGGAATGCATTATTTACATCGAGTTGATGAAGATGCTAATTCAAAGATGTTGTAAGAGCTAGAATAACTCTAACTGTAGTGAGCTTAGCAACTGGACTAAATGTATCAAAATAGTCCAATCCTTCTTCCTGTGTATAGCCTTTAGCAACTAAGCGAGCTTTGTAACGCTCTATAATCTCATCAGACTTGTATTTGACTCTATACACCCATTTGCAACCTACACAATTCTGATTAGGAGGTAAGGTAGTAAGTTGCCAAGTGTTGGTCTTTTCAAGGGCATTGATCTCATTCTGCATAGCTGCTCTCCATTCAGATGATTTATTTGCTTGAGTAAAGGTTTTAAGTTCTGTAATCTGAGAGATGGAAGCAGTGAAAGCTTTGTATGAATGAGACAAATGATCAGTAGAAAGGTATTTAGATATACAGTAAGTAGAAGCAGAGTTAGATTTATGCAAGGATTGAGGTAACTTATAATCATTAACTTGCAAATAAGATGGTGGAGCAGAAGCTCTAGTGGATCTTCTCTGTGGAACAATATAAGGTGTAGGAGGAGAAGGGAGTGATACTGAAGTACCTTGTGCAACATGATCATGTTGCACTATTTCATTTTCCACAGCAATTGGTTGAGCAGCTACTGAAGGAGGATTCTGAACAACTGAATCAGTGGAGAAATGACTATCTGCTTCATATACAGGATCTTCTGTTGGAGTAATTTAGTAACTATAGTTATCAGAGAAGTTATCAGGAACTTGATCTACTGTAGGAACAACAGGAAGTTCAGGAAGAGTGACATGATCATGACTAATATCAGGAATCAGCTTAATGAAAGCATCAGTATTTGACCTGTGACTAAGAGAAGAGTTAAGGTCAGTAGGATCATTTGAGCTTTGAAAAGGAAATAGAGTTTCATAAAATTTTACATTTCTTGAAACAAACACTTTATGAGTTTCAAGATTAAGCAGTAAAATTCCTTTTGTGTTCTTTGGATAACCAAGGAAAGCACATTTGACAGCTCTTGGATCAAACTTCAACCTGTGAGCAGTAATAGTAGAGGCATATGCTAAACAACCAAAAACTTTCAAAGAAGAGTAACCAGGAGGTTTGTTGTAAAGCAACTCAAAAGGAGACTTTAGAGAAGTGTGATGAGAAGAAGGTAATCTGTTTATAAGACATGCAACAGTATATATGCAATTGCTCCAATATACTATAGGAACATTAGACTGGAATTTTAGTGATATTGCAACCTGTAGAAGATGCTGGTTTTTGCGTTCAACAATACCATTTTGTTCAGGAGTTTCTACACAACTAGTCTGGTGAATGATCCCTAGTGTGTTATAAAAGTTTCTAAGAATGAACTCAGAACCATTATCTGTTCGAATAACTTTTATGTTGGTGGAAAATTGAGTTAAAACCATGTTATGAAACTGAAGCATGTAATGTTTGACATCAGATTTATGTTTGAGCATACAAATCTGTTAGGACCGCAAAGTCCGACAGGTTTCAAACTCGGTTGAACAGTCAGGACTGCCAGGTCCAACTAGATTTTATTTCCTTGTTTGCAAAATTATTTTAAAGGAAAATTCGGTTTTATTTACTTTGATTTATTTACTTATTTATTCACACGGTTTTATATGGTATTTATCTTGTTATTAGACGCGTGAATATTTAGGTGAGTTTGGAAAGATTTAACTTGATCTTATAGTATCTTATCTTATGGAAAGTTAATCTTTATCAAACTCCTTCCTATATCCTTTAGTAATCTATTCCTTGTGGAGTTCTTCTTTGTCTTTGATGTGCAGAATATACGAAGATCATGAAGATCTTATCAAACGGAAACAAAGACGTTGCAAAAGGAAGGATCGCCTTATCACGGAAAGATTCAGATATATTTGGAAAGATCCTGTCTTGACTGGATATGGAGACTAGCCGAGATTCAAGGATATCTTTCAGGAGAGCTATCCTATAAATAGTAGAAATCCTAGGAATCAATGTAGAACACTCGTGTAACAAAATATACATCTTTAGGTGTTCTCTTTTATTTTGATTTCTTAGTTTTCGCCCTCTTGTGTTACATCAAGAACGTGAGAAGCCGACAAGAGTTGAAGGGAGTTCAACGGGAAAGGATTGCGCCAGTTAGAGGGATCTATACGTACGTGCAGTTCGCTTGGAAGCATTCTCATAAGAAGATCACTACGGGAGTTTTGGTCTTACGGGTCAAACGGAGTAGACGCGAAAAAGGTTTCGGTGGTATCAACATTAGAGGGATTCGGTGTTAGAGTAAAACCAGTTGGTGTAATAACTTTTGTCCGTTGAAAGAAGTTTGATTCAGCCGAAAGCCTCGTGGATGTAGGACATAGTCCGAACCACGTTAAAATCTGTTGTCTTACTTTACTGTCTTACTTACCTGTCTTACTTATCTGTCTAGACTAGGTACCGCAACTACTGTTTATAACGTAAAGTATTAGACCTAAGATCTTTCAATTGGCATCAAGAGCCTCTCACCTACTTACATTGGTGAGATTTTGGTTTATTTAGATCTTGCAGATTTGATGGCACAAAACGTTGAAGGATCATCATCATCAAAGCCACCACTTTTGGATGAGTTCAACTACTCATACTGGAAGGTTCGCATGAAAGCTTTCATCAAACGAGAAAATCAGAAAGCGTGGAAAAGCATTCTCAAATGATGGACTCCACCAAAAGATGAAGATGGAAAGCCAAAGCTCGAGCTCGACTGGTCTGACGCAGAAGATCTAGACGCGAGTTACAACTCCATTGCAATCAATGCAATACTTAATGGAGTCGACCTCAACCAGTTCAAACTGATTTCAAAGTGTGAGTCGGCTAAGGATGCATGGAATGCTCTTTGCGTTGCCCATGAAGGAACTCCATCCGTGAAAAGATCGAAAAGACAAATCCTTGGCACACGGTTTGAGGAGCTCAGAATGGAGGAACATGAAACAATCGCTCAATACAATTCCAAACTCAGAGACATTGCAAATGAGGCCTTCCTCCTTGGTGACAAGTACAGTGAGTCCAAACTTGTTCAGAAAACTCTTCGCACTTTGCCCTCAATATTTGATATGAAAATTGAGGCGATTGAAGAAGCAAGAGACGTGGAGAACTTGTCACTTGAAGAACTCATGGGTGCACTTTCAACATTTGAGTTGAAAAAGAATTTGAATGGAGTCACTCATAAAGGTGTTGCTCTCAAAGCTGAAATCAAAGGTACGAACACGTTTCCTTCATACTCTGATGATAAATTAAAAACTTCCGCTGCTAATGATCTTAGTGTCAAAAGAAGAGGAATAGGTGTTCAATGCAGGGAATGTCAAGGCTTTGGTCATATTCAAGCTGATTGTGAAAATCTTCTCCCGAAGAACAAAAACAAAGCAATAATATCCACCTGGAGCGATGAGGAATCAAATGAAAGTGAGGATGAACCAGAAGAAAGAGCAAACATAGCACTGTCCTCTGTCATCAGTCCTGACTCTCTACCTGTCTCGACAGACAAGGACGACCGCAATGATGAACCTGATTCTGATGATGAGGAAATTGATCCAGAAGCTCTAGGCGAAAATTTTCTTATCTTGGCCGACAAATGGAAAGCAGGAACTATAAGAATTGCCGAGTTGGAAGAAAAAATCAAGTCCATGAGTCACAGCAGACCTCAATCAAATGCAACACTTGAGCAGAAAGTTCTTGAATTACAAAATCAAAATTCTGATCTCAAGCGAGAAATCAAAGCCCTCAAAACTGTTGTGGAAGGAGCCAAAGAGACAGCCAACATGTTTGAGCAGATGCACCAAGACGTGCAAACAGAACTTGTTACTGTCAGAAAGAATGTGAAACTTCTCAGTTCTGGAACAGAAAAGTTGGACCATGTGTTGAAAAACCAAAAACCAACGAGAGATCGTGTAGGACTTGGGTTTGCAACAAATGATTCTCAATTTTATCATATTTCTGCAAAAGATGTTTCACAACCAAGGAAGAAAGCAGGTAAGAATTCTAGAAAGAACTCAAAATTTGATATCTCACACATTCTGGTAATTCTTATGACAGGTTCATTCCCGTCTATCACCACTGTGGTGTTAAAGGACATATCCGCCCATACTGCTTTCAATTCCGGGAAACGCCATTCACTAGCTATCCTCCAAGGATATCTCAACAACGAGTCACAACAGCCAAGAAGACTAAAGACAAACCAGTGAAAAAGGCAGCTGTTCCAAATGAAAAACCAGCAAAACAAACATGGGTGAAACGTTCTAATTCAGATTATCATAATGTTGCCTATGCTTACTCATCTATTGTTTCTCATGTTTTTGATCGCAGGTCTAGTCCAGTTCACAAGACAAGTCCAGTTTGCAGGTCCCGACCAGCTCGCAAATCTAGCCCAGTCTGTTATCACTGTGGTGTTGAAGGACATATTCGTCCAAACTGTCCCAAACTTAAGGAGAACACATATAAGGACAGAGCACCAAAACCAGTTCATCATCGAGTCGCAACTGCTCGAAGGACTCAAAGAGAAACAGTGATAAATGACTCTAATGAAGAAGCGAAGCCAACAAATCACATAAGGGTGAAACGTTCTAATCATCATAATGTTTATTATGCACATTCTTCTATTGAAAACGCCTCACCTAATTGTTGGTATCTTGACAGTGCATGCTCGCATCACATGACAGGGAACAAAGACTTTTTGACTAACTACGTTACTGGTCCAAGTGGAACAGTTCAGTTTGGAAATGGTAAAAAGGGTCAAATTGTTGCAAGAGGAACACTCAACATCAACGGGTTTCCGAAGCTTAGCGATGTGTTTCATGTTGTTGGACTTGAGCAGAATTTGATTAGCATAAGCCAGCTATGCGATCAAAAGATAGTTGTCACCTTCTCACAAGATGAATGTCACGTGATTGATGACCAAAAGCTTTGTGTTTTTATAGGAAAGCGGACTGCTGAAAATTGCTACACTCTAATGCAGTCATGACTCCCTACAGAACAGTTCACAAACTCTGTTTCAAATAGAACCATCTCTCCGTTTGTTAGTGAACTAATTTGTTTTTATGGTTCGCAGGTCAGTAAAGGAGCCAACAGATTGGTCATAGATCAATCCAAGTGCGTTCAATATCCTATCAAGGACCTTGATCTTGAAACTGCAGAACAGTTGATGATTCATGTCGCAACTCCTACATGGGTTGTCAATGAGACAAGAGGCAACTTCATAGACCTCAGTTTCTCCACTTTTGGAATAGGAAGTCATCTCTACCTAACTATGCATAATCGTGTCATATTACTTGATATTGGTTGGGTTGATCACATGCTTAAGAATTTTGTTTTTGTGCAAAGTGATGTGTTGGTCTTTAGTAACCACAACTGGGCTATTATCATTGCTCATAATCATGTTAAGCACTTATGCACACAGCACACGGATATATGGCATCATCTCTTATGTGATTTAGGTGATAATGAATGTGCTGTCATTAAGCATGTCGCTACTGGAAGACAAACTGTTGTTATTCTTATGAAGAAAATTGTTTCACAAAGCTTTGAGACCCTCAGAAAGTCTCTCAGCACTTATCTCCACTAAGCGCTGGTCGTGTGCCCGATCTAACTGAGATGTTTTTATTTGTTGAACTAACTGTCATGACTTACTTGCAGACCTGTTGGACAGCCGGTTCTGGAGCGTACTTAGAACTGCATTGATACACAGTGCACATCATTCCCTCAGTTAAATCAGTGAAATCGAAGGATTTTGCAACGGGCAATTTTTGTTTTTATTTTGTTTTTATAATCTCTTTGACATGGACATTGTCCACTTTTGCTACCTCATCACTTTAAAAACAGAAGACTTGAGCTGAAAAGAAAAGTATGAGTGATCAAAAGAGTTGTGAAAAGAAATGAACAAAGAGAGCATGAGCCAAAAGAAAAAGTGCTTCAAAAGAAAAATATATGGAGGAAAAAGCTGCCTAAACTCAATGAATATGTGTGAAAGCATTCAATTCATATTTCATGGTCATCACAAAATTGAAAAGAGCTACCATATTCTATATAAAGTTATGTGCGAAAGCTACCTCTATGCAAAAGGCTCAAAGTGTGTGTACAAGGTGCAATTGTATTGTTTGAAAAGAGATATCTTGCAAAACGATTTTTGCCCCTTTCAAATTCTCTTCCCTTTCATCTGTTTATCATATGAGAATTCACACACACACATTTTAATGTATTCATCTGGTTCATGAGTATGCTTCAGTCTCGACCTGTTTTATACTCAGTCTTATAGTCTGTCATGACAGGGTGTCTCGACATCCACTTACACCAGTTGAATCGGTCATCGGTAAGTTATGTGAGTAATTTGCTGAGTTACTTTCTGTTTGTTTCTTTTAAATTTGTGTTTTAATTTGTTTTAATTTTTATTTTATTAAACAGGTGCTTTTTATTGTATTTTGTCTTTAAAACGCGATATGTTTAATTTCGGCATGAATTTGTTTCCCGCCTATGCTTTGCCGCGTTTTAATTTCATAGAGATTGAGTTGCATATCTTGTTGGAATCTTTCCTTGATAAGTCTTGGTAAGAGTCCTATCACTTATGGGAAGTTGTGGATAATGATTATAGAAGATATGACATTGATTTGATTACATCTATTTATATATCTTTCCTTTGTATCATATCTCACGCCATCCTACTATCTCTCTCTCTCGTGTGTTCATATTTTTTTTTTATTTTTTTTTTTGTGTGTGGATTTGTGTTTATGTCTTCTTTCTCACCTACATTTATCAAGAAAATTTTTAACATGGTGAAATCTAAGTCATCAGGTGAATCGTCTCAGTCGACCCCACCAGTCGACCCTGACAGTGCATCCACCACGGGCAACGAGTTGTCCCAAGTCTTGCAGCCAAAGCCGCTCAAAATCTGAATTCCGGCGGACTTTGTTCCACCGCCATCTTCCACGGCACCACCGCAAGACACCACACCACCACCACCGGCAACAGAGTCACCACCCCGTGCCACTTCTCCTCAGGCATGCGAGTTCTCTCCTCCTTTGGACGACTCGCACTCTGTTCCCATGCCGGACGACGCTTCGCCGTCACCTGCACCTGTTCCTGTATCCTCTCGCTGCCACACCGCCGCGGCTAAAGGGAAGCAGAAGGCTCAACCTCCTAAGCGCACTCCATCTGCTCGCCAAAAGTCAAAACCTGTTGTAGAGGGTGTCGCGAGCCGAGTCGGGACACGCAAGAAGATTCCTGTCTCCAAACATCCCCGATCCGCTCCTGCTGCCTCGGACTCTGCTGCAATCGAGCTCTCTGACTCAGATTCCAGCCCTGTCCGCAAACAGCAGAAACGCTGAGCTCAGTCCTTGTCTGATCAGGACAACCAGTTAGACGACCAGTCAGCCTCTAAGGAAGGTAGTCACGACCAGGCTGAAGAAGAAGCTGAAGGAGATTTTGCAGTCCCTCCCCGTGTTCCACCGTCCAATGAGCCTTTCAGGGTGAAAAAGGCATTTTCCGACAGGTTCTACACATCTCAAGCCAAACTCAGGTATTCTCGTCTCACTGGCCGTATTCCTGTTCGTGAAGCTCAACTTCATGATGATTCTTATGAGGGTACGGGTATTATTGAGTTTTTGGAAGGGAGAGGGTTTCTTGAATCCACTAGCAGGGTACAACCGTTTGCAAACCAGATTGTGCATGAATTTTACGCCAATCTGGATACTCAACTAGGAGTTCCGGGCTCTGCCAAGGAACATTCAGCATTTGTAAGGAAGTTCATCTTCAAGATCAGTCCGCAAATTCTGAACATGCAGTTGGGTTATCCTGACGTACAAACCGGTCGCGACTCCGAGTTGGAACTGGAAGCAGACATGGATGCAGTCGCGTCAACCATAACCGGCCAACCCATGAATTGGCCAAAGAATGGAAATCTACAGCGAGGTTCCCTTCTTCCATGGTATGGTCTGATCTATGGAATTATGGTAAGAAATTGGTACCCTATGTCTCATACTTCTACCGTAAGTCCATTAGCTGCTTCTGTCTTATTCCGAATTGGTTCGAATGCTCCCATTAATCTTGGGAAACTGGTCTTTGAGCGTTTACAACTTGAAGCATTCGACCACAAGGTAAAGATGACCTTAGGCTATCCATCATTGGTCTATCGCTTGCTCACATCTCAAATGGATATCCGGGTCTCTAAGGACAAGATGACGAGCCGCCCTAGGCCTTATCATGCCCCGAGTCACCTTGTTAAAGCTCTACTTGGTTCTCCGATCCGGCGTCCTGTCCTAACTGCCAGGGATAATGAAGCTGGACCGTCTGTTCCCCAGGGCAGTCTCGACAACCTTCAGTCGCAACTTGCCCAGGTCATTTCACTGTTGGAGTCCATGAACGAGTCCCTTGCCCAATTAGCGGCAAAGCCTTGACTAGTTCTGGCAAAATGGGGAGTAAACAGAATATGTAGAATGGGGGAGTCTTGAAGAATGGGGGAGATTTCTACTGGCTGCTGCTGTTTTATCTTGTTATTTATTTTATTTTGTTTTGTTTTATTCCGCTTAAGAACAATGTTTTAACTGCTTATTTTATTAAGTTGTTTTGCGGAGTGTTGCACCGCTGTTGCAACACATTTTTATTGCTGTCGAGACTCGTTAGTTGATTTATGTGCCTATCTCTTACTAACTTGTTTTATTTCAGCATGTCTACATTTTCCTTGGGATTTAAAAGTGTTTTTGCCAAACAAGTCAATTGGGGGAGATTGTTAGGAACGCAAAGTCCGACAGGTTTCAAACTCGGTTGAACAGTCAGGACTGAGGTCCAACTAGATTTTATTTCCTTGTTTGCAAAATTATTTTAAAGGAAAATTCGGTTTTATTTACTTTGATTTATTTACTTATTTATTCACACGGTTTTATATGGTATTTATCTTGTTATTAGACGCGTGAATATTTAGGTGAGTTTGGAAAGATTTAACTTGATCTTATAGTATCTTATCTTATGGAAAGTTAATCTTTATCAAACTCCTTCCTATATCCTTTAGTAATCTATTCCTTGTGGAGTTCTTCTTTGTCTTTGATGTGCAGAATATACGAAAATCATGAAGATCTTATCAAACGGAAACAAAGACGTTGCAAAAGGAAGGATCGCCTTATCACGGAAAGATTCGGATATATTTGGAAAGATCCTGTCTCGACTGGATATGGAGACTAGCCGAGATTCAAGGATATCTTTCAGGAGAGCTATCCTATAAATAGTAGAAATCCTAGGAACCAATGTAGAACACTCGTGTAACAAAATATACATCTTTAGGTGTTCTCTTTTATTTTGATTTCTTAGTTTTCGCCCTCTTGTGTTACATCAAGAACGTGAGAAGCCGACAAGAGTTGAAGGGAGTTCAACGGGAAAGGATTGCGCCAGTTAGAGGGATCTATACGTACGTGCAGTTCGCTTGGAAGCATTCTCATAAGAAGATCACTACGGGAGTTTTGGTCTTACGGGTCAAACGGAGTTGACGCGAAAAAGGTTCCGGTGGTATCAACATTAGAGGGATTCGGTGTTAGAGTAAAACCAGTTGGTGTAATAACTTTTGTCCGTTGAAAGAAGTTTGATTCAGGCGAAAGCCTCGTGGATGTAGGACATAGTCCGAACCACGTTAAAATCTGCTGTCTTACTTTACTGTCTTACTTATCAGTCTAGACTAGGTACCGCAACTACTGTTTATAACGTAAAGTATTAGACCTAAGATCTTTCAAAATCCAAGTGCACCTGCTGAAGTCATCTACAATAGTCAGAAAATACTTGAACCCTTCATGAGATTCAACAGAAAAAGGGCCCCAAACATCACTATGAATCAAATCAAAAGGAGAATTAGATATGGAAGTACTAATAGGAAAAGGCAACTTCTTCTGCTTAGCCAAATGACAATTTGCACAGTGCAATTTATTACATTTCAGAGTAGAAAGCAAAGGTAACGAAGACATCTTCTCTGAGGAAGGATGTCCAAGTCTTAAGTGCCACAAGTTAACCTCAGTGGACACATTATTACATATAGCAACAAAATGTAAAATCTCAGAATTACATGGAGTAGAGTTACAGATAGCAGGTAAAATATAAAGACTATCTTGCTGTCTAGCAGAACCAATCATCTTCTTGGTGATTGACTGCTGCAACAAACAAATAGAAGCAGTAAATAAGAGATTAACAGAAGATGATTTAGTCAATTTTGACACAGATAAAAGGTTATGCTCAAAATCAGGAACATATAAGACATTGTCTAAGATAATGTCAGAAAATAAACATATTTTTCCAATATGAGTAGCAAAAGTTTTACTATTGTTGGGTAAATGAATCACAACACTTATAAGAGTAGGTTTATCAATAAACAATTGAACATTACAGATCATGTGATCCGTAGCTCCTGTGTCAAGAATCCATGCACACTTATAATTGATGGATTTCTTTGAATAAGTAGTAAAAGCAGAGATTTGATAGCTTTTACCAGTAGCTGCAGTTGCAGCAAAATGCTCAGATGCAAGAGTAACAGAGTGACTGGTTTCCTAGCCTGCTTGTAAGCCATGAATTCATCAAACAAAGCCTGATGAGAAGAGACAGAAACAGGTTTAACCTGCACCTCAACAGAATTGTCAGTTTCAGTAACTTGTGCATTGTTTGCCTGAGAAGCATGGATTCTTTTCCCTTTAGGACCATCCCATCCTGGGGGATATCCAATCAACTGATAGCACTTATCCGCTGTGTGCCCTGTATAACCACAGTGAGTGCAGCGCACCTTCTTTTTATCCTTGGAATTAGGCTTATATACCTATGAATTAGGCCCTGGAGCAGATTAAGGAACCTTATTCTTTGAATTTTGATTAGAATTTTGCCTTGTGAACATAGCTAAGGCATCAGAAACAGTAGGATTGGAGTATAAATCTCTCTAGTGTCCTTTTTGCAACATCATAGAGTACACTTTGGAGAGAGTAGGTAGTGCAGAGTTCAACAAAATTTGACTACGCATAGCACTATATGAGTCATTTAATCCAATCAGAAACTTCAGCACACAATCATATTGTTGTAAATCGATCATTTTCTTGTTAACATCACATGTGCATAGACCAGAGCTACATGTTATAATAGGTCTTTGAGTAAGAAACTCATCCCACAGTGATCTAAACAGATTATAATACTCAGTGATTGAATTACTTCCCTGAGAAATTGTGGAGAATGTTTTCTGCAGTTGATATACTCGAGATCCATCAGCTCTGTCATAGCGACTCTTCATTTCCAACCAAAGATCAAGAGCAGACTCAAAATAGAGCAAGCTTTGATGTTCCTTAGATACAGAATTCAGCAACCAAGACAACACAAGGCTATTTGCACGCGTCCAACAAGTGATTTCCAATGGATCTGCAGTAGGTTTTGGCAAGGATCCATCAATGAAACAAACTTTGTTGCGGATCTTTAACTCCATTATGATTCCTTTGCTCCAGGCTATATAATTTTTGCCTGTGAACACATCACCAACAATAGAAACACCAGCATGATCATGAAATCCTAAAAAATAAACCGATGATGAATCATCACTCGAATTTCGCCGATTTGGACCAGAGTTCAGAGGATTAGGACGAGTAGACATTTTAACAAACAAGATCGATCACAGAATAAGATCGCAGCAATTTGATCGAGACGATCAAAACAAATATGATCAAACATATCAAAATCGAACAAAATTAGGTTAGCGGAAGCAAAATTTTGGCCCGATCGAATGATACCATGTGAAATAACCGATTCAAATCATGTTGAATCTAGTGAATTGAACAACAATCGGATTGAAATCAACAAAAACGAACTGAAATTAGTATTGACGATTGTGTCAAATTACAATGAAAGTTGAAAGATTGTGAAGTACAATCTGTTGAGAGAGTTTGATAAGATCTTCTCTCTACAATCTAATCTAATGAATTAAGTGAGTAAAAAATAACTAATCAACTCTATTTATATGAGAGAGGATCAGCCGAGAGGTGTGAATGCAGGTGGAAGAATATTCCACTTCTGGAAAGTTCAGCTCCAACTGTCATAACCGTTATTCAAAATATTTCCAATTATGGAAATATTTTGTGTTGAATATATTGATCATCTAAGAGATATCAACTCAAAGTTCCGAAGTAAACTTTTTAGTGCAATGACATTCAATGGGGAGTTCTCACAAAACAGAATCACCGGCGTACTGAATATGCGTAACTTCTAATTTCTTATTGCCGATATTAATTCCCTTTAGCAGCTGCATTTGATTTGCTCTCTTCACAAGATCTGATAAACCCTCGGCAGCTGAAAGAAAAGGAAGTGGCGAGAGTAGATCCCACGGTTGATATTAAACTGTTCCACTGGGGGGGCATTCACAATAACTTAAATAGAAGCAGACTGGAGACATTCCTTTATCCAACCTCTCTAAATGTCATTGAATCCCATGAGATGCATCATATTGTCCAAATAGTTGTAATTGACGCTGTCAAATGCCTTCTCAAAATCTGCTTTAAAAATCAATCCTCCTTTCCTTTGTCTATTGACTTCATCAATGATTTCATTAGTAGCGAGAATGCTGTCAACCATATGTCTACCTTTCACAAACACGGTCTGTTCTTTTGAAATACTTTTGTCCATCACTTTCCCCAACCCATTTGCTAACAATGTTGCCAAAATATTGTAAGGGCTGGCAATTAGAGAAATGGGACGAAATTCATGTACCTGCTACGGGTTAACTTTCTTGGGAATAAGAATGAGAAAGGATGGGTTTGCACCACGAACTAACTTCCCGTTCCTCTGAAAATCTGAGATAAATTTGCATAAGTCTTCTTTAATCGTATCCCAATATTTTTTGAAGAAGTTTATATTAAATCCATCCGGCCCTGGAGATTTTGAACCATCACAACTCCAAAGTGCTTCTTTTATTTCAGCCTCCGAAAAAGGCTTTGTAAAGAGATTGTTCTCCTCGCTACTAATCTTAAAAAAGACCAGGTCGCAAAACAAAGGATGCGCCCATTGTTGTTCATTGAAAAGATCTTTGAAATGCTTCTTAATTTCATTCTTTAACTCTGCCACATCTTATGTCCAACAATCGCTGATATAAAGACCTCTAATGGAGTTTTGCACCTTTCTTCTGTTAATACATTGATGAAAAAATTTCGTGTTCGAGTCACCTTCGCGAATCCACTTACTTCTCGATCTTTGAAAAATGGAAACTTTCTTTGCATTTGAGTGCATGCCAAAGTTCTCCCCAGAGTTCTTTCCTTTTCTTAGTTTCCTCAATTGAGAGTGGAGTCGATTCCCCTTTTAAATCAATCCTTGCGATTTCTGCCTTCAACTCACTGATTTTTGTATCCATGTTTCCAAATCTCCATTTATTCCAACCTTTCATTGTTGTTTCATCTTCTTAAGTTTCTCTTTCATGACGAAAGCTCCCCATCCATTGAAATTCATCTGGCTCCATTCCTTCGAAACAAAATTGTTGAAATCTCTATGTTGAAACCAACTGTCCATAATTCTAAATGGTTTAGCACCCCAATCTTGGACCCGTGGCTTAAGAAGAACTGGGCAGTGATCAGAAATCAAACGGTTTAAACCGATTTGAACAAAGTTATTCCACTCATCCATCCACTCCTCTGAGAGCAAAAACCTGTCAAGCCTACTTGAACTGTTTCCTCTATACCACGTATATTTTCTTGCCAACATAGGTATGTCATTCACTTCCATATCTGAAAAAAATGCTTCGAACTCTAACATTTTTTATCTGGAACAATGAGAAAGTGATATCCCTCTTCGTTCTTGAGCTGACCTAGTAGCATTAAAATCGCCCATCAAACACCATTTTCCTCGAGGGCCAACCTGCAGCGAGTCTGAAAGCAGAGCAACCAATGTCAAGAGAAAATTGTTGATACGATTCAGCTAAATAAGGACAAAACGGCACATCAAAACTAATAATAAGTGAACCACATAGGAAGATATCTTACAATTTCATGATGGCAGATTATGAGCACAAACATCAGTAGTGATATTCTCAAGGATCAAAAGCCGAAGGGTGTTGGTGAAAGCTGAAAGCCCTCAGGCTAATGAATCTAATTCACATTATGATGCATGAAACATATTTTGCCAAATTGTGACAGACGTCCTAACTCTACCCAAGTATCAACAGAAATAGAGGACAGTGTACATGGAAGGAATCCCCTATGCCTTTATGAAGAATAAAGCAATGGCGTTTAAGACTAAAAAGGGTTATCGTCCGAAAGGTAATTGAGGCTTCGAGAAGACACATTTGGACTTCAGATAATATCTCGTTTGCTGACGACTAATATATCAGAACTTTGAGTTGTAATGAAACACAAATACGCAACACTTCTCCGCAACAATTGGAAACTTCTTACGTTGAAAAATAGCCACTTGGATATTTAAATCAATTGGAAGTATATAACGCTACAAGCCATTCTGCAAACCAAGTCAATCAAAAATAGCATTCAGAGTAAGACCAATTTGACTCACTCAAGGTTTGGTCACATTTAACCAACATATAACATGAATGATACTTAATATGAGCTGCAAACACCACAAACTTGCGGATGATGTGGGTGTAAGAATCCAAGCACGAGATTTCTAGGACACGGAACATGTAAAGACATCGAACAACTAAATTTAAGAAGTTGCCCACACTCAATTCTTAGGTTATTACTTATAAGTCATCATAAAACCAAAATGGAACATGTTGCATAACAGGAATGTCAAATACCATTGGTCTATATTAATAGCATATCATATCTTTCCATATTTGTAATATCATATCTTTCCATATTTGTAATTATCTTGTATCATAATTAGATTAGATCATTACCTTATTTATAGGCTAGATTATAGCATTGATTTGAGCAATATCTTTGTATATATGTTTCATACGTTTAATGAGAAAGGCAACAGATTACATTCCTTCATGGTATCATCCTAAAATCGATCCTCTCTACCTCTCTCTCTCGACCAATTGTTTTTTTCTCCATGGCTGCAAAACAAAAGTTTCACCCGGCCCTTGCAGTCAATAATATTAAAACCTTAATTCCGATCACTCTTGAAATGGAGAAGGTGCTATACACTACTTGGGCCGAACTCTTCAAAATTCAGTGCCGTGTCTATGAAGTCATCGATCACATCATTCCTCCGACCAATTCGTCATCCACTCCATCATCGGAAACTTCCGAAGAAGACTCCACCCTTTGGTCTCGCCTGGACGCCGTTGTCCTTCAATGGATCTACGACACCATTTCTGGTGATCTACTTCATACTATTATTGAGACGGATGCCACTGCACAACAAACTTGGGAGCGTTTGGCGAGCATTTTCAATGACAACAAAAATCAACGAGCCCTATATCTCGAAGAAAAATTCAAGGATGTGAAAATTGAGGACTTCCCTAATGCTTCGGCGTTTTGCCAAGAATTGAAAATGCTCGCTGACCAACTCGCCAACGTTGGCGCCTCCGTCTCAAATCAGAGGTTAGTTTTACAACTTATCGCGGGTCGCAATGAAAATTATGATGGTGTCGCCACTATTTTGCAACAAAGTGACCCGTTGCCTCCTTTTTACGAGGCTCGGTCACGGCTTATTCTTGAGGAAACACGCAAAGCCAAACGAGCCACAACCTCTGATGTTCAAGCCGACATGGCTCTTATCAACACTGGATCCAATTCCGATGACGGCGGAAATACCACTCCCTCTTGCGGCAATAGTAACAAACGCGGTTCTGGCCGATCCTCCAACCGCAGCCGCAATAACAATAGGGGATGGGGAAATCGTGGTGGTCACCAAAACCAATCTCAATCGATGTTTCCTTGGCAAGCATCTCAGTGGCCATCCTTTCCTCCGTGGAACACGTGGGGTCAACAACCATGGTCGCCTCCTCCTCCATGTCCGTACCCGACCACCGGCTGGACTCGCCCACCATCTCCGAAACCCGGGGTACTCAGACCGTGACCACAGGCTTTTACAACCTACTCCACCCCGTCTACTTACGCTCCAACTGACATCGATCAGTCCATGCACACCATGACTCTCAATGCACCGGACGAGAATTGGTACATGGATACGGGAGCCACATCACACATGACGAACTCTGGTAATCTCCCGTCTTATTTTAATTTGAGCAATTTAAATCGCCATATCATTGTCGGCAGCGGCGAATCCATTCCCATCAAAGGTTCCGGTCATACTAATATATCTTCTCCCCATCCTCCTTTTAAATTATCTAATGTTTTACATGCCCCTAAAATCATAAAAAATCTTATCTCGGTTCGTCGTTTTACTACCGATAATAATGTTTCCATTGAATTTGATCCGTGTGGTTTTTGTGTGAAGGATCTACGAATAGGGGCTCCTCTAATGAGATGTGAAAGTTCCGGCGACCACTATCCCATCTCCTCACCCACATCACCACCCGTGCGCCACCCCGCCTCTTTTGCTGCCGTCTCTCCTTCATTATGGCACAACCGCCTCGACCATCCGAGCTCCTCTATTTTACGTTCTTTGCTTAATAAAAATTCACTTAGTCATTCTCGCATGTCTAATATTTTCTGTGACTCATGTATTTTTGGCAAACATGTCCGATTGCCTTTTTCTGCATCTTTAATTCATACGTTGCTGCCCTTTGATATTTTACATAGCGATTTGTGGACTTCTCCCATTTTAAGTACTGCAGGACATCGGTATTATTTACTTTTATTAGATGATTACTCGGATTTTCTTTGGACTTTTCCCATTGGTGCTAAGTCGCAAGTGTTCTCTATATTCTCCTCGTTCTCTACATCTATGCATACGCAATTTGGTCTTAAAATTAAATCTCTTCAATGTGATAATGGGCGCGAATTTGATAATGAGCAATTTAAGTTGTTTTGTCGCCAAACAGGTTTACAATTTCGATTTTCTTGTCCTCACACCTCTTCTCAAAATGGCAAAGCGAAAAGAAAAATTCGCACCATAAATAATCTCATTCGCACTTTATTAGCGCACGCCTCTCTTCCACTCTCTTTTTGGCACCATGCATTAGACATGGCAACCTATCTTTTAAATATTATCCCTCACAAAATCCTAAAACATGTATCACCAACCAAAATTCTTTATCAAAAACAACCATCTTATAAACACTTGCGCACATTTGGGTGTCTTTGTTTTCCGCTTCATCCCTCTACCACTATAAATAAATTACAATCCCGCTCTTCCCCTTGCGTGTTTCTCGGATATCCATCTCACCATCGTGGTTACAAGTGCTATGATTTGAATCAAAAGAAATTAATTATCTCGCGCCATGTCATTTTTAATGAATCAATTTTTCCTTTCTCAAATATACAAGTTCCCCCCCTTCTTATAATATTTTCTCGGAATCTATATCTCCTCTCTTAACTAATCATTTTATTTCCCAGGATATTCAGCCCACCACTCCTTCTCGGCAGGCGTCTCCCCCTCAATCTCCGCCTCCAAATTCCGAGCGAAGCCTCATCCCTCCTCCTCCTATAACTACCGCTCCATCACCACCTACTCGCACCATCACCACTCGTTCTATGCGCAGCATTCACAAACCAAAAATTCCTCTCAATCTCTCGTCATATCTCCTATTCCCTCTAATCTGCGAGTCGCTCTTTCCGACCCCAATTGGAAAGCCGCAATGATAGACGAATTTAACGCTCTTATTAAAAATAAGACGTGGGAACTAGTCCCTCGTCCTGTTGATGTAAATATTATCTGTTGCATGTGGATTTTTCGCCATAAAAAGAAATCTGACGGTTCCTTTGAGCGTTATAAAGCTCGTCTTGTAGGTGATGGACGATCACAATAGGGGGAGTTGATTACGACGAAACTTTCAGCCCGCTGGTGAAGCCCGCCACAATCCGAACCGTGCTTAGCTTGGCAATTTCTAAATCATGGTCCATTCATCAACTTGACGTGAAAAGCGCTTTCCTCCATGCGATCTCCTTGAAACAGTCTATATGTATCAACCTATGGGATTTCGAGACTCGACTCATCCGGATCACGTTTGTTTCCTCAAGAAATCTCTTTATGGTTTGAAGCAGGCGCCCCGTGCTTGGTACCAACGGTTTGCCGATTTTGTTTCTTCTATTGGATTTATTCATAGCAAAGATCACTCATTATTTATTTATCACAATGGTGCGGATTTGGCTTATTTATTATTGTACGTTGATGACATTACTCTCGCCACTTCCTCTGACACACTTCGTTGCACTATTATTTCTACTCTTGCTTCTGAATTTGCTATGAAGGATCTCGGCCCCTTGAGTTATTTTTTAGGTATAGGCGTGACCCGACATGATGGCGGTTTATTTCTTAGCCAACGAAAATATGCCGAGGACATTCTTGAACGTGCCGGTATGTCGGATTGCAAACCATGTCCCACTCCTGTTGATACCAAGTCCAAACTTGGTGCTAACGACGGCCCCCCGTATGCCAATCCGACTCATTATAGGAGCTTAGCCGGCGCACTTCAATATTTGACATTTACTCGTCCGGACATCTCCTATGCCGTTCAACAAATATGCCTCCACATGCATAATCCAAAGGAGGTTCATATGGCTGCTCTCAAGCGAATTCTTCGCTACATTCATGGAACTATGCATTTCGGACTTCATTTATTTAAATCCGATACTTCTTCTCTTCTATCATTCACCGACGCAGATTGGGGCGGCTGTCCGGACACCAGACGATCAACTTCGGGTTATTGTGTATTTTTAGGCGACAATCTTCTCTCTTGGTCATCAAAAAGACAGCCCACCATCTCTCGTTCAAGTGCTGAAGCCGAATACCGTGGAGTTGCCAATGTTGTTGCTGAATCATGTTGGCTCCGTAACCTTCTTCTTGAGCTCCGCTGCCCTCTCACCAAAACCACACTCATCTATTGTGACAACATAAGTGCAATTTATCTAACCGGCAATCCCGTCCAACATCAACGAACGAAGCATATTGAAATGGATATCCATTTTGTTTGTGAAAAAGTTGCAAAAGGCCAAGTACGTGTTCATCATGTTCCCTTTCGTCATCAACTCGCGGATATATTCACTAAGGGTCTTCCACGCATTTTATTTGAGGATTTTCGCACCAGCCTCAGCGTCCGCGAGCCTCCCGCTTCGACTGTGGGGGTGTAATTGCATATCATATCTTTCCATATTTGTAATATCATATCTTTCCATATTTGTAATATCATATCTTTCCATATTTGTAATTATCTTGTATCATAATTAGATTAGATCATTACCTTATTTATAGGCTAAATTATAGCATTGATTTGAGCAATATCTTTGTATATATGTTTCATACGTTTAATGAGAAAGGCAACAGATTACATTCCTTCATATATCAAACCTGTTACAAAGTTATGATTCACACTGCTTTGCTCCAATTAAATTTGATCCCAAAATCAACATTGTTATATTCTTTTTCCGGCACCCACTATAAATAAATTGCAGGCACGGTCTACTCCTTGCGTCTTTTTGGGTTTCCTGTCAAATCATCGGGGTTTTATATCATCCCACAAAATCATAGTTTCCCGTCACGTTCTTTTTGATGAGTCAAAATTCCCTTTTGCTTCTGTCTCTTCCTCTTCCCCGGAATCCTATAATTTCCTTGACGAATCGCCAAATTCCTTATTTTTTTGGCCGACCCAACAGCCCGGCGTGTCGTCACTCGGCCCAATCCGCGTCTGTGTATGTGACAAGAGTGGAGATTGATGATTTGAACATGTGAAGTCCAAAACCCCGAGAACCCTGAATGTAACGCAAGATGCGTTTGAAAGCGTCCATGTGAGATGTTTTGGGGTCATGCATATGTAAACCCACTTGTTGAACTGCATAAGGGATATCCGGGCGAGTGATAGTTAAATATTGCAGAGCCCCAACGAGACTTTGGTAAAAGGTGGGATCGGCATAGGGAGAACCGGAGTCATGAATTAACTTGGACTGGGTATCGACTGGAGTGGCGGACAGTTTGCAGCAAGACATCCCCGCCCGCTCGATGATTTCAGCAGCATATTTACGTTGAGACAAGAAAAGACCCCCGGGATGGCGAGTAACAGCAATACCCAAAAAATAACTCAGAGGACCCAAATCCTTCATAGTGAATTCCAAGCCAAGAGACTGAATGATCAATTTCCGAAGAGGTACAGAAGAAGTTGTGAGAATAATATCATCAACATAGAGAAAAAGATATGCTATGTCATTCCCTTTCCGAAAAACAAACAACGAGTGATCCGATTTGCTGTGAGAGAAACCAATGCGAGAAGCATAATTGGCAAAACATTGATACCACGCCCGTGGAGCCTGTTTTAGCCCATACAAAGGCTTCTTCAATAAGCAAACATAGTCCGAATGAGTAGAATCCCTGAAACCCAGAGGTTGATGCATATACACAGTTTCCTGAAGATGACCATGGAGGAAAGCATTCTTCACATCCAACTGATGTATAGACCAAGAGCGAGACAATGCAATGCTAAGAACAGTCCGAATAGTAGCGGGTTTGACCACCGGGATGAAAGTGTCCAGACAATCAACTCCAACCTGCTGAGACCTGCCATCACCAACAAGACGGGCTTTGTGCCTCTCAAAAGAACCATCAGCGTTAGTCTTATGACGAAAAATCCACATAGAACGAATCACATTCACATTAGCAGGACGAGGGACTAAATCCCACGTATTATTCTTACTGAGGGCATTGTATTCGTCAATCATGGCCAGTTTCCAGTTGGGGTCAGATAAAGCACTCTTGGGATTAGAAGGAATAGGAGATGAAGTTATAGAAGAGAGGAAATTGAATTGACGTTTGGGAGTGAAAATCCCGCGCATACTATGGGTCGTGATGGTGCGTGCGGGAGGAACCGCGGGCGAAATGGCGGGGTCAGAAGTGACCGCGGGCAAGGGGTCAGGCCGTAATGGCGTGGAAGAGTGGCCTGCGGACGAGGATGTCGTTACGGGTTGGCCCGCAGGCAGGGGGCTGGGCGAGGAGTGCGGCAGAAAATGGCCCGTGGGCGAGGGGCCAATGACGACGCGCCGGGTTGTTGGGTCGGCCAAAAAAATAAGGGATTTGGCGATTCGTCAAGGAAAGTATAGGATTCCGGGGAAGAGGAAGAGACAGAAGCAAAAGGAAATTTTGACTCATCAAAAAGAACGTGACAGGAAACTATGATGTTGTGGGATGATAAATCAAAGCATATAAAACCCCAATGATTTGACGGGAAACCCAGAAATAAGCAAGGAGTAGACCGTGCCTGAAATTTATATATAGTGGGGGCCGGAAAAGGAGGATAACAATGTTGATTTTGGGATCAAATTTAATTGGAGCAAAGCAGTGTGAATCATAACTTTGTAACAGGTTTGATATAGACCAATTGTATTTGACATTCCTGTTATGAAACATGTTCCATTTTGGTTTTACGATGACCTATAAGTTATAACCTAAGAATTGAGTCTGGGCAACTTCTTAAATTTAGTTGTTCGATGTCTTTACATGTTCCTTGTCCTAGAAAGCTCATGCTTGGTTTCTTACAACCACATCATCCGCAAGTTTGTGGCCAAACCTTGAGTGAGTCAAATTGGTCTTACTCTGAATGCTATTTTTGATTGACTTGGTTTGGAGAATGGCTTGTAGCCTTATATACCATGTAAGATAATAATTCTGTGTGTGTTCTCATTAATCAATCAAAAGTATATATAGTACAAGGAGTCCTATCCTACTAAGGTACCTAAAATATATACAAAAATATTTACATATTGTTGTCTAATATTTTGAACATAGTGCATTAAATAACCAAAAGACTGAAACTTTAATAAGAGAGGAATTAGGCTATAATTATTTTAAAGAGTTCAACTAAAAAATCTAATAAGGAAACAAAATCTACTTTACCAAGATTCGAACCATGTGCCTTCCATCACTACTGAAGCTGTAACAAGGTGGTAATAGCAAAACATCTGCCTCTCATAACTATAAATTATTTGAAAAGGCGTAGATTTCTCTGAAGTACATATTTTTAGCATAAGGTTATTGTTTAGCACCGAATTTTATGAACTAGCCAACTTGATGAACCTAAAAGTAATTACGAAAATGGTGGCAATACACCACAAGAGCACAAATAAGGAGGAGTCTTACGTTCTGGATGCTTCGCTACTCCTGTATCCCTTGTATCCCTGGGAAATTTAAAAAACTCGACAAATAAGTTATGCAAATAGAGATCAATATCATCTCTCTGAGTTTATAATTTTTGAAATAAAACATGCCAATGTTCATGACTAGACTCACTTATATACAATCGTCAAACATACCTGCAATCTAGTGATGAAAATAGGCTGACCTTGTCTCGGCGCATATAAGTTTCCCTGTCACCCCATCATAAAAGCTCAGAGCTTGCTTAGAGTTACATGTATACTCCAGATGATCATATTTATCAATCAATGTTTTCATGTTCATTCAAATTAGTAGATTTTAGTTGAGACTTTCCGTGGAGACAACAAAAAGAGGTGGTAGCAAGTTCGATATACAAGTAGTCATGTAAATTTTAGGACCCAACTAAGTTGAACCAAACACAATAGACAGTTTTTAGTAATTTAAGACTAAGATGTACTCTATATCCTCGTACAAGTACTGATTGTTGGGTTATATGCACATTCAATCTCAATGTCATGTGCATATATGGTTCACAAACAATTCCCATTTTCACTAATGTTCATGCCACATAAAATAGTTCTAGGCTTTTCCTCAATGATGAGAAAACACCGAAATAATAGAGGATACTATCTTTCCTACATCCACTGCAGTCTTGTTTTAGTAATCTAAGGAACAATAGTATAAAGGCTGAGAACACATCATATAGCATGTTATTACAAATTGAAATTATATCTAGTTCCTCGTAAGATTACCAACATATAATGGACCATAACATACTCCATTCTAGGACCATGCATCGCCAAGAAACGGTATCTTCTACCTAATCCTTGCTCATGCAAAATCATATATCTTCATTAGCTTCAAACCATTTTCTGATCCGTACATCAGGTATCTATAGGAGGATTCTCTTTATTTTATAATATTCTACAAATTGCTTCCCTGGGCTTCTTAAGACAATTCTTATTAGTTAGATTCTGCTAACAAATGCATGAGAAAATGTGCAAATCTTAAGAGCATTTAGTGTGGTCCAAAGAAATTGTTAAAAATGTTTTTCATTATCGGCTGGCTTGCCTTTAAGGTGGGCTCTTCATATTTATTGAGCATGTAAATTTTCTTGTCAATATGGCTTTATAGACCCTATAGAAAACCTCTATATCAAAGGGGAAACGGTTATTTATTGATTCACTTCGTTTATACAGGGTCAGGACACATTTGATATTTTTGTCTAATCATCTAACATTTGGCAGAGGGCAATATTATTCAAGTCATTCAATATTACTTCTAGAACAGCTCTACGAGATAACGAGGTATGGTACCCTTTATAATGTAAAATAATGAGTCTAGTGCAAGAAAATCGGAAAACAATACCCTTTACAATACCAAGCAACAAACTTCATCTTAGTAGAAACATCAGATCCAGAATAACAAATGTTTTCTTTAAATTGATTATCATAATTACCTCCCACTCTTTAACATATTTTTGTCATGCCGACTGTGATGTGCTTGATGGCTGAAGGCTAGAATTTCCTGGGACATTAGAAGTTGCGGAATCAAACGGTGCAGGAGATGAGTGGTGCGTTGTAACCTGGCCAGCTGAGGATACTGGCATCGACCCCACAATCGACGTGACACCAGATGGACCAGACATTATAGTTTGCACAGGAGGGACAAATGATGCCATTCCACTGAGTATCATATGTGAAAGCATCGATAAGTTATCCAAAAGAATCGCAAGAAGCCCAAAATTAAAAAAACTTGATCAATAACCCAAATAAAATAAACAAGAAGGAAAAAGGAGGGGCAAATATAATGGATGTAGCCATATTTCTCAGTTTAAAGTATTGATTAACAACTCATCTAAAACCTAGGCTAATTAATAGTAGAGCCATTAATCATGATAATAGCAGTGAGATTGCAATTCATGACCTATTCTTGACTAGAGACTAGTTTGACCAGTAAACGAATTTAAAAGCCAAAATTAACAGAAAGAAGAGATGAGATTTTTAATCTCCAAAATAAAGTATGCCACAACTCCAACTGGATGTTCTTAGATAAACTAAAATATAGACTATCTAGTATCTAGAAATGACTCTATTGCCTAACAAAAAGGAAAAGCTCAATTTATGAACAATTTCGCAAGATAAATTTAGAACCATTTTTCTTTGACAGTGCACATAAAACTCAGATATCTCCGATAAGTAGCCTAGATCTTAAGTTGCGCACAGAGGAGGACCAAATAATCATTTTTTATAACTTTGCAGAGCAACTTACTCTAAAGGTTTTGACATAACAATCAATCATCACAAAGGAATCTAAGTTGTTCACTTTTGCTCATGGTTTTTCTTTCGTCAGTTTCCTGGTGGTTTTTTGTTTTTAAATATTTTGTGTTTGCTGTTAATGATCCCAGTTCTTTTCATTCTAATGCAATCTTTTACGCAAAAAAAGCAAAGGAAAATAGGAACCAGCCATCATTTCAGTCATCATAATAGCATAAACTTATACCAGCACCAACATAAAGAGTTATGTACTTTTTCTGTAAGCATCATCAATTAGAAAAGGAGCAATAAAAGAAACTAAAAACAATACTTCAACGTCTCTCAACCGGAGTCAGGTGTATTATAGGATCTCTTCCGAAACCATGATCGCTTATCAACGAAGACGTATGACAACTAATATTTCTGATATATGCTATACTGATAGCTTTCGCGTTTGGTTGTGTTACACAACAATACGATGATAGAAAATCTTACATGAAATGTAGTAAAAGACACAATGATTTGCTTACCAAATTCGTTAGAAAAGACTATGTCTGGGGACGCAGCCAAGCTAGGACTTTCTACTATTTTCGACGAGATGGAGTACAATTACACATGAGAAGGCTATTTATATTAGAACCACAACCCTAATAAAACTTCACGAAGACTACCAAAAATACCCCGCACAATCCAGTAGATTTATTAGCAAAATCAGTAAACCAGCACAAAAATAAAAATTTTCTCATATAACCGTCAACTTAATGCCTCAAATTACAAAAGAAAATCCCAGTATTAGCAAAGTGCCATCAAACCTATTAAAATGTGTGAATTTCCCCCCCAATCCAATGAAAAATGTGTGAATTGCCTCCTCATGCCAAATCCGACGGACCAAAATGAAGACACATGACTAAAATGAATGGTTGATGAATGACACAGAGACACCTCATCAACTTATTCCACGAAAGATTTTGTTTCTACAAGTAGAAATGATGAATAAATTGCTTAGGTTGTGAATGGATGGATCCGAGTGGGATATGAACCAACATTAGAGAATTTCTGCAATTTGAAAAGTTTGGAGATAAAATAGGAAAAATTGTGAATAATTAAACCTTCCATGTGGATTCTGAGGAGAGTTTAAAATGAAATTCCATTTACCCCTTTAATCAAACTCATGTGCATAATTTGTCAAAGATTTGTCCAAATATTCATGTTGCAATAATTGAGGGGGCACCATGTGATTAAATTCAAAGATATCGAGGGACACTGCAACTCGTCAATAGGTTACGTAGTAAGTGCAAAACAGCGCAAAGGGGGAGTGGCAAAGTGTGATTATCACTAACTAATATAAGCCTTTGATTTTGGTTGCCTTAAAAAATATTACGTAATTGGAAATCAGAATCGACCTAAAGCGGAATTAGGTCAGAATAATGCAACTCAAGCAACTGAAACTCAAAGCATATGCCCCAAGCAAGAGAAAACATCACCACTGACCATCAAAGCCTTAGCAAGCCCTTCAGCAAAGGCAGCATCATTGAAACCACCACCTGAAAAGCGTAAAGCTGAAAGCCACTGAAAGAACGTATCCATGTCCTTGGTCCAGCCACTCCGTTGCTCAAGGCAAGCTGAACAGAAAAACATTATAATGAATAGTTGAAATACAAGCTACTTAATTATATAAAGTTCAATCAGAAAGATAAAGCCTTGATATGTAAGGTTGTTGGGGATTTCAACGGCAGATAACAATATAGAGTAAATCACAAATTGTGCACGCCTATAATGTTGAAGTAAATTCTCAGAAAAATATTTAGAATTTGAAAATTGATGTCAGATTCTAGCTGTAAATCAATAAGGCACCAATAATCGAGCGAAGAAAAGTTAGAGAGTAAACTGCCACCTGAGAGTTACAGAACGTTTCTAAAAACTAACAATTCTAATAGCCAGAATAACCAGAGGATTGCTTTTCTCCTTTTTCTCCTTTCGGTTTCAGAGAAGGGAGAGAGGAGTGTGAATCTATGGAGTTCATGGTTTGGAAAAAGGAGAGGCCGGTCCATTATTTGCTGGCGTGAAACTATTCTTTGAGGTGACGGGTCAAATGGGCAATGGAGGTCTGATGTAAAGGGTTTGCAAGGTCATCTCGCTCGCTTGGGGGTTACATACTCAGTTAGCCGTTGCAGATAATGAGAAAATAAAAAAGCGGAGAATGAACTTGTACTGTCTAATAGAGTAAAAAGCTTTGGCAATCACCTCCTAGAACACAACTAAAGAACTTGAAATAGTATTTCATTAGACTCCTCAAACAAGGTCTTGTCACCGAAGTAAATATGTAAAATTGGAAAACTACGATTTGGAGCTCTTTTTCCTACTTTCGACATAAAGGCTTCCATGTCACTGTAACACAATACAACGCATAAGAGATTGAGAATATAACCATGGTAATATAGCACGTAGGAGACTTCATAGTATTAATCAAAATTAAACTTAATGCAAAAGACTTAAAGCCAGATATGGAATACATAAAGAACTTGAAAGACCAGAGAAGACTAAGGGAAGAACAACTCAACAATTTCAGATGTCGATATTGTAGAAATTCTTGAAAGGGCAGAGTTCGATTAATAAAGTGAGACAATAGTACTCAACATCACATTGGATTTTAATGAAATATAGTTTAAAAAGCTAATTCTTCACAATGGTTGCATTGCACATGATAAGCATCAAACATATATAACAAAATAACTATTCTATAGCAACATAACCTTCACAGGGTTTGCAAAATCAAAAAGTTTCACAGCTCCATATGCATCAAGCACAAAAATAGCATCTTTTTATGTCCCTATGAAAATTGATAATCATCAAACTACGTCAGCCAGAAATAGTTTACCTTGGATAATAACTAATCGCTGGAGAAGATTCGCCGCCTGTTTTTCAATGTAAGGCAATAGCAACCATTTAGCAAAAGGAGCGAGTAGCAATTTCTTATTAGATTTGGAAATTGTTTCCTTATATTCTTTGTTATGGAAATGAAAGGTAATACATAATAGACTAAAAACGTCTATTGATACTAACTTGCAATTATTGATTCCCTTTTTGCAGGATATGGTTGTATTTAGACCCAAGCCAACAACTGCAAGCACAACAACATATGCAACAGCTCCAGGAGAAGCAGCAGCATCCGCTTCAACAAATGAAGCAGCAGCCTCCACAAGCGCAACAACCATGCTTGGAGGAACCTCTATGAGTTAACAAAGCTACATATTGTTACTGAGAATTGTCATATGTTTTAGTGGGGTAATTGAGATTGTTGTTGTTGTTGTCATCGATCCTTTAACTTATTTAGCATTTTGAAGTCATTTGAAGCATGTAACTGTAACACAATACAACACAGAAGAGATTGAGAATATAACTCTGGTAATATAGCAAGTACGAGAATGCATTGTATTACATAATCAATAGTAAACTTAATGCAAAAGACTAAAAGCCAGATATGGAATACATAAAGAACTTGAAAGACTAGAGAAGACTAAGGGAAGACCAACTCAGTTATTTAATATGTCGATATTGTAGGAATTCTTAAAAAGGCATAGTTCAATTAATAAAGTGAGAAAATAGTACTAAAGAAGGCCCTGAAAGTTGTCAATGAAGAATTGAATACGCACCGCGACAAGAACTTGAGCATTCAACACGACTAGCGAAAATTGGATATTAATAAGAAAAACCAGCAACAAAAACATGACACATCGAACTTATGCCTAGCTACCTGCCCTGTTGGATATTTCCGCAAATGCATTTATAAATAAATATCAGAAAAACTAAAAAGTTAAGAAGAACAGCTCAATTAATGATGACTGAATAACTACTATAACAGCACATTGGATTTTAATGAAATTCAAGTTTTAGAAGCACATTCTTCACAATGGTTTCATTGCAAATGATAAGCATCAAAACCTAGTTAACAAAAATAAAACTATTCTATAGCAACATAACATTCACATGGTTGCAAAATCAACAAGTTTCACAAACTAAATATGCATCAACAAGTATACAGTTAGCATCTTTTTTATGTCCCTACGAAAAAATTACCTAATAGGGTAAACAAATCGCCAAAGAAGATTCGCCGCCTGTTCTATAGTCTTAGGGCAGCAGCAGCTTCTCGCCGCCCATAGTTCTTTTGAAGGCGGGTCATGAACAGCCCTACACTCTACCACAAAAAAAATCAACTTTTAGATTGTTTTCCAAACACCTTATGCTAATAACTTAAATAGTTTTTTGAGCTTTAACTTAAACATTGAACTTCTCTTCTTGAGAAGAGTTTGCAAACACCAACTTAAGATGAACAAACAACTATAAAATTTACTCATTATAGCAGAAAATATTCTTACTGAACTCTAATTTCGTTTCTAAGAGCCACATTACCTTGTCACCATGAATCAAAATTTATAGACTTATCCTACAAAAGTACTAAAAAGTTTTCATTCTCAATTATGTAAAAACAGCATAAAGCATTTACCATGTATGTTCCAACAACTACTTTAACAAAATTCAGAAGGCTGAAAAAGATTTCGAAACGTTTAAGATTTTAAAAAAAAATATATATATTTGCGGAATGAAATATACATGAGAATTTAATCTTCTTTATTTTTGAACTTAATTATTACTTCCACAAATGATACATATATGAAACAAACGAGAATTACATTGAGTTAAACACATAAATTTTACTTTCCACTCGTTGTACAAAAATGTCTTCATTTAAATTCTAAGTTCTAAATATAAACATTTTACACTCTTCATATAAAATAAATGGCAAAAAAGTAACAAGTAAGACATTATGTAACCAATTTTAAATATGTTTGTCTCTCATTTCTTCATAGAAAGATTATTTGTCTATCGAACATAAATATATAATGCTGGCATTTCGCTATCAGGTCCACACCATAATACCATCCCTCAAGCTTCAAATGACTTCAAAATGCTAGATCGATTAAAGGATCTAGGACAACAATAACAACAATCTCAATTACCACAGTAAAACATATGATAATTCCCAGAAACAGTATGTAGCTTTGTTAATTCATGGAGGTTTCTCCAAGCATGGTTGTCGCACTTGTGGAGGCTGCTGCTTCACTTGTTGAAGCAACTCGGGCTGCTGTAGCTGTTGCAAATGTTGTTGTGCTTACAGTTGTTGGCCTGGAGGTAAATACAATCATATCCTACAAAAAGGGAATCGAAAATTGCTAGTCAGTAAGGCCTCAGTAAATGTGAACAATGGTTTTGTTAAGTGTATAACAACAGGAAGGTCTAGTATAGTTTAAAATGTTGTACCCTGGGAAAGAGCAATCCGATCAAACGGTCGGCTCTGTCAGAAACTGAGAGCAGCAACGTCTGGGATGGTAACTGTATCACTGCACACTAAAGAATTTAATACAGTGAGGGACAATATGATAATTACTGCCAATGACATACTTGCAATTTCTATCGATGCTAGAATGAGTCGTGCTCATCCGAGCTTAGCATAGACCTAGCCAATTTGTGATTCAGCTTTTGGTTTCATGGGAGGGAGTGAGATTTTTTGTGTTGGAGAATTTATGACATCAGTTATCAAATCGCAACAATAACTTGTGATAAAGCAGTTTACAGTTAACAAATCACATTTACTTTCATGATAACCGGTCAAAATGATTATATCCACCTCCTCTAATTTCCCACTTGATTTGAGATAGGTCCTTGAAGAAGCTCTTAACAATGGTTAAGCTCTCTATTTAAGCTGAGGTAAGAATATTAAAATGCAGAATCGGTTATATTTTCTCAGTAATTGGTAAGGATTATGAAGATCTGAGCATTATGACCACTACTAATACTATCACTGTAAACTTTCAGTATGATAAGGGAAAATGCTGCATGTCTATCAATCAGTTTTGACCCTTGGTGGTTGCTTCAAAAAATAAATCTAGCACACCACATTCAAAACTTTTCCTTGAAGTTCACCAACCAATAATTGTACTTGAAAAAAACATTACATAATGTTTACTGATTATCACTATGAACATACTTTAAACAGATAATTACGGTTTGCCTTGCCATGACTTACAAGCTTTTTCTCTTGCAGATGCCCGAGAAACCCATGCTGTTTCAGTGCTCGAAAAACAAGGAAATCAGCCTTTCCAACATATCGCCTAGCATATTTCACAAAAAATCCAAACCACTATATTAACATATCTGACCAGTGACCACAAATAATAACAATATAAAAATAATAATAATAATAAACTAACAAAAAAAAATTGTTTTCTTTAGTAACATGTGTAAGAGTCTTAGCTCCTCTAAGGAATATTACTTGTTGTTCATGTGATCCTCGGATATGATGCGTACTATCTCCATGGATGAGGGCCAATCTGCGGCAAGTCTGAAAGCAGAGCAAACAATGTCAAGAGACATTTGTTGATACGATTCAGCTAAATAAGGACAAAAAAGGCACATCAAAACCAATAATAAGTGAAACACACAGGAAGATATCTAACAATTTCATGATAGCAGATTATGAGCACAAACATCAGTAGTAATATTCTCAAGGATCAAAAGCCAGAAGGGTGTTTCTGAAAGCTGAAAGCCCTCAGGCTAATGAATCTAATTCACATTATGATGCATGAAACATATTTTGCCAAATTGTGACAGACGTATTAACAGAAATAGAGGACAGTGTACATGGAAGGAATCCCCTCTGCCTTTCTGAAGAATAAAGCAATGGCTTTTAAGACTAAAGAGGGTAATTGTCCGAAAGGTAATTGAGACTTTGAGAAGATACATTTGAACTTCAGATAATATCTTGTTTGCTGCGGATGAATATTTCGGAACTTTGAGTTGTATTGAAACATGAATACGCAGCACTTCACCGCAACAGTCTGAAACTTCTTATGTTGGAAAATACCCACTAAGATATTTAAATCAATTGTAAGTATATAAGGCTACAACCCATTCTCCAAACCAAGCCAATCAAAAATAGCATTCAGAGCAAGAAAACAAGCACGAGCTTTCTGGGACAAGGAACATGTAAAAACATCGAACAACTAAACTTAAGAAGTTGCCCAGACTCAATTCTTAGGTTAGAAGTCATCTTAAAACCAAAATGGGACATGTTGCATAACAGGAATGTCAAATACAATTGGTCTATATCATATCAAACCTGTTACGAAGTTATGATTCACACTGCTTTGCTCCAACTAAATTTGATCCCAAAATCAATATTGTTTTGAACATAGTGCATTAAACAACCAAAAGACTGACACTTTAATAAGAGAGGAATTAAGCTATTATTTTAAAGAGTTCAACTTAAAAATATTATAGGGAAACAAAATCTACTTTACCAAGATTCGAACCCTGTGCCTTCCATCACTACTGAAGCTGTAACGAGATGGTAATAGCAAAACATCTACCTCTCAGAACTATAAATTATTGGAAGAGCGTATATTTCTCTGGAGTACATATTTTTAGCATAGGGTCATTGTTTAGCACCGACTGTTATGAACTAGCCTACATGCAGAACCTGAAAGTAATTACGAAAAAAGGTGGCAATACACCAAAAGAGCATAAATAAGGAGGAGTCTTACGTCTCGGATGCTTCCCTGCTCCTGTATCCCTGGGAAGTTTTAAAAAACTCGACAAATAAGTTACGCAAATAGAGATCAATATCATCTCTTTGAGTAAATAATTTTGAAATAAAACATGCCAATGTTCATGACTAAACTCACATATATACAATCGTCAAACATACCTCCATTCTGGTGATGACAACAGGCTGACCTTGTCTTTTCCCACATAAGTTTCCCTGTCATCCCATCATAAAAACTCAGAGCTTGCTTACAGTTACATTCATACTCCAGATGATCATATTTATCAATCAATGTTTTTCATGTCATTCAAATTTGTGGATTTTAGTTGAGACTTTCCGCGGAGACAACAAAAAGAGGTGGTAGCAAGTTTGATATACAAGTAGTCACGTGAATTAGACCCAACCAAGTTGAACCAAACACACTAGACAGTTTTTAGTAATTTAAGACTAAGATGTACTCTATCTCCTAGTAAAAGTACTGATTGTCATGAGCATATGGTTCACAAACAATTCCCATTTCTGTAATGTTCATGCAACATAAAATAGTTCTAGGCTTTTCCTCAATGATGACAAAACAAGAAATAAAAGAGGATACTATCTTTACTACATCCATGTCAGTCTTGTGTAAGTAATCCAAGTATCAAGACCGCAGTATATAGCATCTTAATACAAATTGGAGCAAATATTATATCTATATATTTCCTCGTAAGTTTACCAACATATAATGGACCATAACATATCCATTCTAGGACCATGTTGCGCCTCATATTCCAAATCAATGCCATATCCACCACCTCTTGACCTGTCATGGCCTAATTTGGACTCTTCACCAAGAAATGGTATTTTCTACTCAGTCCTTGCTCATGCAAAATCAATATACTCATAAGCTTCTAACCATTTTCTGACCTGTACAGCAGGCATCTATAGGAGGATTCTCTGCATTTCATAATATTCTAAAAAATGGTTTCTTCGGCTTCTTAAGACAATTCTTATTAGTTAGATTCTGCTAACAACTGCGTGAAAAAATGTGCCAATCTTAAAAGCATTTAGTGTGGTCCAAAGAAATTGTTACAGTAAAACTCAATAGACCCAGTTACAAACTCATTTGTTTTTTCATTAATGGCGACTTGACTTTAAGTGGGCTCTTGCTATTTATTGAGCTTGTAAGTTTTCTAGTCAATATGGCTTTATAGACCCAATAGAAAACCTCTAAGTCAAGAGGGAAATGGTTATTTATTTATTCATTTAGATTATACAGGGTTAGGACACATTTGTATTTTTGTCTAAGCATCTAACATTCGGCGGAAGACAATATTAGTCAAGTCATTCAATATTTCTTTTAGAACAGCTCTACACTTTATAATGTAAAATAATGAGTCTAGTGCAAGAAAATTTGAAGATGATACCCTTTATAATGGACACCTATTCGGTCCAATACCAAGCAACAAACTTCATCTTATACAAACAGCAGATCCAGAATAGCATTGTTACCTCCCACTCTTTAACATATTTTTGCTGTGACGACTGTGATGTGCTTGATGCAGGAGATGGGTGGTGCATTGGGCCAGTTGAGGATGCGGGCATCGACCCGGCGATCGATGTGACACCAGATAGACCATACATTATAGTTTGCACAGGAGGTACGGATGATGCCATTACACTGGATATCATATTTGAAAGCATCTGTGAGTTATCCAAAAGAATTGCAAGAAGCCCAAAATAAATAATAAAAGAAAGAAAAAAAAAATCTTGCTGAATACCCATAATTTTTCAGTTTTAAGTATCGATTGACAACCCATCTAAAATCTAGGCTAATTAATCGTAGAGCCTACCACATGAATCATGATACTAGTTCTCTACAAAAGAGATGGCAGTGAGATGAAACCATGACGTAATCTTGACTCTGAGACTATTTGAATAATAAACACATTTAAAAGTCAAAACCAATTGAAAGAAGAGATATGATTTTTAATCTCCAACATAAAATATGCCACAACTTCAACTGGATGTTCTTAGTTTGGATTGGCAAGACAATCTAGACAATCTAAAATATCGCATGCTTTTCCACTAGTATCTAGAAATGTGATGTGATGCAGAAAGGGTGCGTCTCTATTGCCTAACAAAATGGAAAAGCTCAACTTCTGAACTATTCTGTAAGCTGAATTTCTAACCACTTTATTTTCCTTGACAGTGGCACGAATAAAACTCAGAGGAGGAAATAATCAACTTTTTATAACTTCGTAGCGCAACTTATTCTAAAGGTCTTGACATAAGAATCAATCATCACAGAGGAACTTATTCGAAGTTGGTCAGTAGTGCTTATGGTTTTTCTTTCATCAGTTTCCTGGTGGTTTATTGTTTTTGAATCTTTTTTTTTTTTGGCTGTTAATGATCCCAGTAAACCGTGGTAGCTTGCTTCCCTGTTCTTTTCATTCTAATGCAATCTCTTACACCCCTCCCCCCAACCCCCAAAAAAAGGAACCTGCCATCATTTTAGTTATCATGATAGCAGAAACTTATCTCACCAACACCGACATAAAGAGTTATGTACTTTTTGTGTACCTCTATTGCAACCATTAATTAAAAAAGGAGCAATAAAAGAAACTAAAAACACCACTTTACGACTCTCAACCGGAGCCAGGTGTATTATAAGATCTCTGCCAATAATCATGGCCGCTATCAATGAAGACGTATGACAGCTAATATTTGTGATATATGATACATTGATAGCTTCCACATTTGATTGTGCTACGCAACAAAAAGATGATAGAACATTGTACACAAAAAGCAATAAAAGACGCAGAGATTTGCTTACCCAATTCGTCAGAGAAGACTATGTTTGGAGGCGCTGCCAAGCTAGGATTTTCTACTATTTTCGACGAGATGGAGTACAATCTCACATGAGAAGGCTATTTATACTCCGACCACAACCCTAATTAAACTTCACGTAGACTACCAAAAATACCCCTCACTACCAAGCAGATTTATTAGCATAACCAGTAACCCAGCAAAATAACATACCTTTTCTCCTAATGTAAACTTCAGATTAACACGAAATTGTATTACCCATGTGGTAACCGTCAACTAAATGCCTCATATTACAAAAGGAATTCCCATTATTAGCAAAGTGCCCCCAAACCTATTAAAATGTGTGCATTGCCCCCTATCCTATTGAAAAGTGTGTGAATTGTCACTTGATGCCAAATCTAACGAGCCAAAATGCATACTAGTGTCTAAAATTAACTGTTGATCAAGGACTCAGGCACACCTCATCAACTGATTCCAGCTAAGGTTTTGTTTCTACAAGTAGAAATGATGAATGAATTGCTTAGGTTGTGAATGGAAGTTCCGAGTAGGTTATGAACCAAGATTAGGGATTTCTGCAATTTGGAAAGTTTGGAGACAAAATAGGAAAACATTTGTGAACTAATAAACCTTCCACGTGAATTTTGAGGTGGGTTTAAAAATGAAATTCCTTATATCACTTTAATCGAGCTCATATGCATAAATCATCAAAGAATTGTCCAAAATATTCTTACTGCAATAATTGAGGGGGCACCACGTGATTAATTTCAAAGATATTGAGGGACACTGCAACCCATGAATATGTCACGTAGTAAGTACAAAACAGCGAAAAGTGTGACTATCACTAAGATATAAGCCTTTGATTTTGGTTGCCTTAAAAAATATCACGTAACTGTAAATCACAATTGACCGAAACAGAATCAGGTCTAACAGGCACAAAGAACAGCAAAGCATGGTAAGGAATAGTTGAAATACAAGCAACTTAACTATATAAGGTTCAAGGTGGAACAGAGTATATCACAACTTGTGCACGCCTATAATGTTGAAGTAAATTTCAGCAAAGAAGATTTCGACTATGGAAACTGATGTCAGATATTCGATGTAAATCAACAAGGCATCAATAGTCGGAGCCGAACAAAAATTATAGGGTAAACTGCCACCGGAGGGTTAGAAAACTCTTCGAATAACTAACGATTCTAATGGCCAGAATAATCAGAGGATTGCATCTATTTTAAATGGAGAGGCTGGTCCATCATTTGCACAACTTCTTTGATCTATGGTCTTAACAACCTTGGAAAAGGCAATTCGATGGCTGGTGTGAAAATATTCTTTGATCTTGTAGTGTCTAATAGATTAAAAAGCTTTGGCAATCACCTCCTAGAACCCAACTAAAGAAGTTGAAATAGTATTTTATTAGACTCCTCAAACAAGCTCTTTTTGCTACCCAAGTAAAAGTTTAAAATTAGAAAACTAAGATTTGGGGCTCTTTTTCCTACGTTCGACCAACTGCTAACACGATACAATGCAGAAGAGATTGAGAATATAACACTAGTAATAATATAGCACGTGGGAGAATGCATTAGTATTAATCAAAATTAAACTTGATGCACAAGACAAAAAGCCAGATATGGAACACATAAAGAACTTAAAACTAAATGAGCTAATTAGTTCGATCGATAAAGAAAGTCATCAAAGAAGAACAGAATTAAGACGCACCGCTAGAAGATCCATGAGCATTGAACACGAGTAGCGAGAACTCAGCGGACGTCTTCTGGGGAACATGTGAAAAGAATTAGTTAGTAACAAAATGGGAAAATCAGATACTTGTCATTAAGATATTAAAAAAAAAGAAAGGGATAATTGCGACAAACCCCCCTATAGGTACTTTTGCATTGTGCCTGTAGCCTATTGATTTGTGCGAGATGGCCCCTCATTTATCCAATTTTGTGTGATTTGCCTCCTGGAGCGTTGATCAATCGTTGATTTTGGACACGTGTCTGAGTTTTTGTCTGTTAGATTTGGCATCGGGGGGCAAATCGCACAAAAACCAATAGGTCATGGGGCATCTCGCACAAATCAATAGGTTAGGGCACAATGCAAAAGCACCCATAGATTGGGGGTTTGCCGCAATTAACATGACATATCAAACTGGATTTTAATGATATTTTGTTTTAGAAGCTCCATTCTTCCCAACCGGTTGGGTTGGAGTAGGGGAAAATTGCATTTTTCATACCATAACTTGGCACAATTTTTTGTTTTATATCTTAATTTGGTATATCACGATTTTGGTACGTACCCTAATTTAACAATTTTTTTCTATTTTGGTACTCGGGTGGGGGCGATTTCAAAATATCGCTTGGATTTTTCACGTGGAGCTAAATTTGGGGATTTTGACCGCAGTCGAACTCCGAACTCACCCACTTGCCACTTTAGAAGCCACGTGGAGAAAAATAATAAAATGAAAAGAAAAATAACAAAAATACAAAATCCAAGGTGGCAAGTGGGGGAGTCGGAGGGTGACCGGGGTCAAAATCCCAAAATTTAGTCTCAAGTAAGAAATTTCGGCGAGATTTTGAAATTGCCACAACCGGAGTATCAAAAATGAAAAAATTACCAAATTGGGGTACCAAAATCGTGATATGCCAAATTAAGGTATGGAAAAGAAATGGTGTCAAATTAGGGTATAAAAAATGCAATTTTCCCCTTTATAATACTTAGCTCACTGAAACACATACACTCAAAGTGAAAATCTTGGAAGAGATTTTAATCCTCCTACTTTCCGAACTTAATTCTTATGAATCTTAATTTTCTCCTTTTCAAAAAAAAAAATGTTGATTTTGTGTTTATTGTTTTTCCATCATGTTAATTAAAATTCAAGACCCCCCCCCCCCCCCCAAAAAAAAAAAAAAAAAAAAAAAAACTTTATTGCTGGCTATGCCTCTAAGTATGTCTACTAAGTATGGATGAAAGTTTTGATTTCGAAGTATGTTTTAGTATTCTAAATATTGCAGCCTTTTTATAATTTTTGTAGAATTTGTCGCCCTATGTTGAAAATGTAAAAATTAGTTGTTATAATAAAATTGAAGAATATTTCCATACTTAGTTTCACAAAGTCAAAAGGAAAATATTTTGGTACTTTTAGATAAAATTGTAAATTTTTGATTCATAAATCTATAAGTTACGTACTTATTGAAAAGAGTTAATTTCAGAAACCCCTCAACTTATTGGGTCTATTGCACTTTGCTCCCTAACCTATTCAAATATGCAATATGGCGCCCAACTTATTGGTTTTTGCACAATTTGTCCTTGACACAAAAGTTAACAGGGAAAACTTAGAAACAGGTTTAAAATGAACGGTTGATCAACAAATTAAGGTAAAAAATCAATAGATTAGGAAGCATATCGCACATTTTCATAGATTAGAGGGTAAAATGCAAAAAACCTTACAGATTAGGAGATTTACTGCAATTAGCCCTATTCAAAAAAAGAATGTACCGTAAATAACTACCTCAACTGTAGATTTTATATTTATACGAGGGTCGATGGTATACTCTTTCTTTCCTTTATTGTTTTCTTTAAACAGGAGTATTTACAATACATACATCCATGACAACTTAATCTCATCGGTTTCATAACTTTGAGCCGTATTATGCATTGGTAGCTGCAGAAAGAGAAGAGCAAGTAGGCAATAAAGACCCATAAAAAAGTGTTCAATTTATTAAGCACCAAGAGTTGATTAAAGTTGACTAGCCTCAAATGCTTCAAGTCCCCTTTCACTAAAAAGCTAGTAAAAAAATCCTCTATCACTATTGGTAACTCATAAAGGCTCCTCAAGGCACGGTTGCCGATGTTATGGACACTGCTGTGATGGTTGCCGCTGCATTTTTTGAAGGGACTGTTGTTGCTGCTATAGGTCTTGCAAACGTCGATGTAAGCTTGTAGTTGTTGACTTATATTGGCCGCTTAATAAATCCACAACCTGCCAAAATGGCATCGATAATTGCAAGTTAATAAGGCCTTAATAATGTGATCAACAGACCTGTTAAGTGTGTAACTATGGAGAGGCCTAGCATAGTTTATAATGTCATACCGTGGGGATAGGGGTGGCAAATGGTTCATTGAAGTTGAGTTTGGATCCAACTTAAATGGTTCTGGTTCTGATCAATCCAAGTTGAAAGTGGATTTGACACCTTAGATCTACAACAGATTCAACTTAGTTTGGGTTGGAGTGATTCAGTCCATGGATAGGATAATGTCTTTCTCAACTCATATTTTGCCTGATTTACCATGGCTCTTAAGCAGATCTGCATCTGCCTCAAAACCTTTGGTTCCCAACTTGATTGAATCTGCCAATGGATCTGGGTTGGATTTGGGTAGATCCATGGACCAAGATCCAAATTGCCACCCCTACGTGGGGAAGACCATTCCAATCTAAAGGTATAGTTTCAGAAACAGAGAGTAGCAGTACCTGGGATGGTAATTGAATCACTGCACACCTGAAAAATTAATACAATGAGAGACAATATGATAATTATTTCCAATGAAATAGTTGCAATTTTTATGGATGCTAGAATAAGTTATGCTCATCCGAGGTTACCATAGACCTAGCCAGTTTGTGATTCAGCTCTTGCTTTTATGGGAGGGAGTGAGATTTTTTGTGTCGGAGCATGACATCAGTATATAAAATGGGAAGTTGAGAAACAACAACAACTTGATAAAGAAGTTTTTTTTTTTTGTTTTTTGTTAAACAACTAATTATCATACCATCAAAAAAGAGGAGTTACAATGGGGTAACCACCATCACAAAAGGTAGAGTTAGGGATTACATCGAATGGTACAAAACATGAATCCCTAGCCCAAGCTGCCAGATTATGCGCAACAACATTACAGTTTCTAGGAGCAAAACGAAATTTCCAAGAGTTCCACACATCCTTAAATGATCTAATCTTCACAATAGCTGCATGAGAACTCCAGTTGATCTCTGAGTCTTTGCAATTAATCCAGCTAATCACATTAAGATTGTCAGACTCAAAGATGACTTTTGCCTTTCTAAATCTGCTTGACATCTTAACTGCATCGAGTAGAGCAAATGCCTCAGCCATCTCTGCATCCATACGATGGAAAACCTTTGTGTGAGCGAACAAAACAGAACCCATATTGTTTCTCCAAACTGCTGCTGAAGAAACAGATTGTGCATTGAAAGAAGCATCTGTATTGATTTTAATCCAATGTTTTCCATGAGGCCTCCCATCCTTTTGACACTTGGGAGCTGTTTTAGATAGAAATTTTGAAATTTGAGCTCTATGTAGATCAGTCTGGTTTTGAATATCTTTGATGATCATGTGAACATTCTTCATTTCCAAACCATGAATGATGTCATTCCTATGTTGCCAGATGATGGTCATGGTGGTAGCAGCAAAAATCAGAAGCTCCATCCTGTCCTCATGATTCCAGGAAGGTGTAAATTTTCCTTCTACAAGGAAAAGGAGGAATTTAGCAAGAGAGAAGTCACAAAAATAATCCAGAATCAAGTTCCACTTAGAGGTGAACCATATAATTTTAGCAACATGACACCTAAGGAAAATATGATCAACAGATTCAGGTTCATCATTGCAAAGAGGGCAGTTAACTTTGCCAACATTAAACAAAGAGTTGAGTTTAACTCTGGTAGGTAAAGCATTGGATATAGCGTTCCACCAGAGTAGCTTATGCCTGTTATGGACTTCAGCTTTCCAAATCAACTTCCAGATACTAGAATCACCCCCAGAGCAGCGAGCATGATTAATGGCCAGATAAGCAGATTTAACAGAATGTTTCCCTGACAGGGAGGGAAACCAGAGAATCTCTTTATGTTCCTGGAACCAGCAATAGGAATCTTAAAGATATCCTTAGCTGTTTCAGGCAGGAATAAGGTGTTAATCAAGCTATGGTTCCAAGAGGAGGTTTCCTCAATGATCAATTCTCTGACTTTGTTGCACAGATTGCTAGTATCCATCAGAGGATCCTTGTGCTCAGGAATTCCATGATCAAAAGGAGGAATCCAAGCCTCCTTCCATGTGTCCACTTCAGAATTAGCAGAGATGATATATCTAGCTCCTTTGTTGATCACTTCCCTGCATTTAAAAATGTCTCTAGCAATCCAAGAAGGGTTAGAAGTAGTTAAGATCATACTAAGAAAGTTCATGTTTTTCACATATTTGTCCCTAAAAATATTGATCCAGAGCTTCTTATCTTTTGTTTGCCACATTCCATGTAAGTTTGGAAACAAGAGCTTTGTTGTGGTCTTTCATCTTTCTGAATCCCAGACCTCTAGAATCTTTAGGTAAACAAATAGAACTCCAGCATTTGAGAGGGAGGACGTTGTGATTAGCATTCTCACCCCATCAAAATCTCATCATCAAGCTGTCCATCTTTCTAGTTAAACTTTCAGGCAGGAGGAAATTAGCCATTTGATAAGATGGTATAGCCTGAACAACAGATTCCAACAAAACAGATCTGCTAGCTTGTGGAAGAACCTTGCTTTTCCAACCAGAGAGTTTAGAGCGCAATCTAACAATAATACCATCAAAAGCTTCCTTCTTCCTACTAGGCTTACAGGAATGAATACCCAAATGAAGTTTTCTGTGATCACATTCAGGAATACCAAGATCAGTTAAAACAAAGTGCTTAGAGGGAATGCAGGAATTAGCACTAAAGTGAACAAAGAATTTATACTTATTAATCACTTGGCTACCCCACTTCTCAAAAACATCCAGACATCTATTGATAGCATTAACACCATCTTGGTTGTTCCTACAAAAAATAGTAAGATCATCAACATAAAACAGATGAGAAATAGAGCTGCTGGTCCTAGTCAACTTGATACCTCAAAGGTTCTTATCTCTTTCTTCTCTGTGAATAAGTCTAGATAAAAGCTCTGCATAAATAATGAATAAGTAAGGGGATAAAGGATCTCCTTGTCTTATTCCTCTAGAAGGCTTAAAAAAACCAAATGGAGCTCCATTGATCATCACAGAAAAGTTGCAAGAATGTAAACATTTAGCAATCCAATCACAGAATTTAGCACAAAAGCCAAGATGTGTTAAAATGCAAAAGAGAAGGGGTCATTCAACTCTGTCATATGCTTTTGATAAATCAACTTTAACTGCCATGAATTTTTTAGCCCCTTTCTTAGTTTTAAGATAGTGCATCATCTCATGATTAAGAATGTTATTCTCATGGATGAACCGACCTTCACAAAAAGCAAACTGAAAATGAGAAATAATATGATCAAGTTGCACCTTAATTCTATCAGCTAACAACTTAGATATAACTTTGACGGTGACATTACATAAGCTGATAGGTCTAAGTTATCAACATGGCATGGTTGGCTAACTTTAGGAATAAGAGCTATGAAAGTATGATTGAAATCCTTGGGAACAGTATGGTTCAAAAAAAAGGCTTGAACAGCCTTAACAACATCAATCCCAACAGTATTCCAGAAGCTTTTATAGAAAAGAGCAGAATAGCCATCAGGGCCAGGGCTCTTATTAGAATTGAAGCTAAAGATGATGTTTTTAATCTCATTAGGGGTAGGGATCCTACACAGAATAGAATTATCATCATCATTCAGAATTCATGGAAAGAGACCATCAAGATCAACAGGGAAGGGAAGGCAATCAGTATCAAGATCAGATGAGAACAATTTAGAAAAATAGTCAGAAAAACAAAGTCCAATACCATGCCAGTCAAAAATTTTCAAACCATCATCATTCTTAATAAAATGAATAAGATTAGACTTAGCTCTGATGATTGTGGAGAGGTGAAAGAATCTGGAGTTAGAATCTCCATCTTTGGCCCAATGATCCTTTGCCTTCTGTTTCCAAATGATCCCTTCTTGCTTAAGAATGATCTCAAGCTCCTGCTGAAGATCTTGTTCTTCTTCCATATCTTTGACAGATTGGATATTGTCATGGAGTTCATTGATCTTGCATTTGATGGCATTCTTACTGGCAAATATATTTCCCACAATGTTCCTATTCCATTTGATGAGTTCCTTCCTGGTATTATCCCCAAGTCTCATCATTTTATCAATAGGTAGTCCAAAATAATCAGCAAACCAACCATTATCGACAACTTCAGCACAGTCCTTTCTTTCAACCCACATGTTCTCAAATCGAAAAGGTTTGATCTTTTTAGTAGCAGCATAGTCAAAAGACAGGATCAAAGGTTTGTGATTTGACTTGATTGCAGGGAGGTGCATGACCTCTGCACGTGGAAAGTTCAGACACCAAGTTGAGTTAGCAAGGCCACGATCAAGCCTCATTTTGATATTAGCAAAGCCCTCCCTCTTGTTATTCCAGGTAAATCTTTTGCCAGTGAATCCCAGATCAATCAGCTCAAACTTGTCAATTTTTTCATAAAAGATATGTCTCGAGATGGAGGCAAATGGTTTTCCTCCTTGCTTTTCTCCTTGACTCAAAATATCGTTGAAATCACTCAATAGTAACCAAGCACAGGCTTGATTCTTTCACTTTCCTGCCAAAAAACAAACTTTTTCTTAGATTTGCAAGGACTATAAATCACAGTGAAGAACCAAGGCTTATCAAGATTGGGGAAATCGATCGATAAGAGAATGAACCATCTGTTGTCTTTGACAACTTTAACAGGAAAAACATCAGACCAAGCACAGAACAGGCCCCAGACAGGCCAGTGGGATCAACAAAATGAAAGTTACGAAGGTAAGTAGACTCTAGCATCCTAAAAATATGATCATAAGAACTATTTTTAGTTTCGCTAATAAACACAATATCAGGCCTATATTCAAGAATGAGGGAACGAAGCGCCCTCACTGTCGAAGGCTTGGCCAAGCCTTGACAGTTCCACGCTAGACATTTAGGTGTAATCATTGATTCTCCTCCTCTGGGGCCTCGAAGATTGGATTTATGGGATTTTTAGGCTCTTCTTCTTCAAGCTCTGTAATCTGAATTGTCTCTCTGCCTCTGTTACTTTGATTTCTTCTGGTAAAAGTTCGAATCCTTCTAACCACAGTAGTTTCCTCCACATAGTGTTCCTCACTCCATTCGAACTGTCCCCTCCCAGATGAACTGTAGATATAACTTCTTCAAGAGTATTGATGCTCTGATTCGTCTGATCTTCAGCAAAATTGATATGTAGACCATGGAGGTTGCTCGATATCAGCTCATTTTCTGCTTCTGTTAATGACTTCGGTTTTTTTATTTGAAAATCTGTTACCGTTGTCATTTTCCTTTTGGATCCCCCAAGATTGGCTTTTGCATAATAAGTCGTGGGAAAACCGGCCCACTTGGCCCAGGAAAAAGTCTGCGAGTATTGTTTTGAAGGGTAGGTGTATTCTGGGTTTGACTGGAGCCCAAGTCCTGGTTATTTAGAATAGGCCCACCAATTAAAGGTTTACAAGACAGCCCAGTAGCGCTGGAGATGGGCTTCGAGAGGGTTAATATATATGACATTTTATTAATAGCAAAAGGGTTAGATTTGGGCTTAGAGATTATATGGACTTGTGGAATTAAAGTGGGCCCTCCAGGAAAAGCAATGTCCAGAACACTGTGGAACAGGATTTGTTCAGCATGTGGGGCCTCAAGACCTGACACAACTGTAGTAACCACAGAACGACTAGTTGTCAAATCAGATCCAACGGTACCCTTGGTTAATTGCCAACTCTGGTTAAGACTTGAGTCGATTTTGTGGAAATCTTCAACGGTGTCGTTTGAGCCACCAGAATCATCATCCAAATTGCTTCCAAGGTCCTCAACTCCGGGCTTGATCAATTCACTGTAAACAAGAAAATTCATAGGACTATTCGAATTGGCCCGTGAGTCAATCCTAACAACAACCGAGTTCCCTGGTTTGTGGATTAAATTTTTCGACAGAAATTCAATTCTCAGCCATGGCCCAAAAGCTTCGATCAATTGTAGCGGTTCTTTGGATTTAACACCTTCTTCTATTCCACAATCTTCAATTTTGTGGCCTATGAGACCACATCAGAAACAGAATGTACCCAATCTTTCAAATTTGATATCACACGAGATTTGATTTATTCCCGGGATTTTGATGATAACTTGATCAACAAGAGTTTTGCTGGTGTCTAATTCAACCCTGATTCTAACATATTTCCTCCACTTGTTGTGATTGCTCAGATCAGCCTTTATGAAGTTGCCAACAGAGTTTCCAATACTCTCCACCACCTGTTGAGTGATAAAGCAAACCGGTATATTAAAAGCATGTATCCAGAATTCCGTCTTGATCAATTCCAACTGAGTGTACGCTAGTTATGGCATCCATCTGTTAACAAGAACCAAATGCCCTCTAAAGTTCCAAGGTCCCCTTTCGATGACTTTGATAGCATCTTCTTCATTCTTTCGAAAGAAACTGAAAATTTTGTCCTCCATTTTCCGGACAAACGGTTTGTAATTGAGACCCCAAGCAGCGAGTAAAGTGTCCTTCACCGCCAAGTAATTTATATTTCTTTTGTTAGAGATGATTTTGGTAATGATTGTGAACGAATTTTCCTCCATATCTTCTCCCGTGTGATCCATGGGAAAAAGGAGGTGGAGATAGGGAGCAAACTAAAACGAAACGGAAAAGGAAATGAAAGGAGAAGAAAGAGTAAAGATAGGAAGGAGAAGTAAATGCTAAGGATAAGTGCAACTGCAACGGGAAAAAAGCCACAGTAACTTTCTACCACAAGGGAGAAAAGAGAGAGAATCCTAGAGAGAGGAAAAACAGCCTATTTTTTTGACATTTGATAAAGAAGTTCACAATTGACAAATCATATCTATTTTCACGATATGTGGTCCAAAAGATAGATTCTAGATATACAAGGGATTCTTTTTCATCCACCTTCTCTAATTTCCCACCTAATTTGAGGTCTGTCCTTGAAGAAGCTGTTTACAATGATTAAGCTCTCTATTTAAGTTGAGGTAAGGATATTAGAAGTGTGCAAAATCAGAAGGTTATATTCTGTCTGTAATTGAAAAAGATTACAGCATTATGACCACTACCAATTGCATTAGTGTAAACTTCGGTATGATCAGCGAAATAATGCATGTAAGAGCACCCCATGCATGTCTATCAATCAGTTGGCTGTTGGTCATTGCTTCAAAATTAAGTCTAGGGCACCATGTTCACAACTTCTCCTTAAAGTTTACCAACCAATAGTACTTGAAAAAAATATTACAGAGTGTTTACTAATTCCATCACTATTCATGTACTTTTAGCAGACAATGTGAAATAATTAAGGTTTCCCTTGACATGACTTACATGCTTTTTCTCTTGCAGCTGCCCGAGAAATTCACGTTGATCCATTGCTCGAAAAACTAGAAAATCAGCCTTTTCGACGTATTGCCTAGCATATTGTATTCAAACCTCTATATCAGCATGTCTGAACACAAATAATAATAATATATTTGTGTGAATAACATGTATAAGGGTCTTAGCTCCTTTAAGGCGTATGACTTGTTATTCATGTGATCCAGGGATATAAGGCGAAGTATCTCCATGGTTGAGGGCCAATTTGCAGCAAGTCATGAAAGCAGAAAGAATAATGTCAAGAGACAATTGCTGATATGATTCAAGTAAATAAGGAAGAAATCTTACAATTTCATGATAGCAGATTATGAGCACAAACATCAGCCGTAATATTCTCAAGGATCAAAAGCCAGAAGAGTGTTGGTGAAAGCTGAAAGCCCTCAGGTTAATGAATATAATTCACATTATGACGGATTAAACATATTGTGCCCAATCGCTGATAGAATAAAATAGTTATAGTATTTATTTTATTCTTCCTATGTAATTTAGTATTTCCATATTAGACTAGGTCTCTTGAAACATATAAATACTTGTAATTACCTTTGTGAATATTCAAGGAAATATATTTTTTCTACATGGTATCAGAAGTCTTCTGACCTGTGACCTCTCTCTCTCTTTCTCTTCTAACCCTAATTTAACCACCACCGCCGCCACCAGCCGCTGCCTCTCTAACACCGGCGACGGTCTCCTCCTCTCCCTCTTCTAGCTCGGTGTCCAATCCATACGAACCCTCGATTCCGCTTCTTGCAGTAAATCTCAATCACTGCATCAAACTCACAGCCACAAACTTTCTTTCCTGGCAACTCAGAATTGTTGCTACTCTTGAAGGCTACAGTCTTGAAGGCTTCCTTGATGGCTCCACACCATGTCCGCCGCCTCATATCTCCTCTGACAAGGGTGATGTTCCAAACCCGAAGTTTCAGACCTGGAAACGCCAGGATCGACTTCTCTTCTCCGCTCTCATTGGAACCCTGGCGGCAGATGTTGTTCCCATGATCAGTCGCACCAGTATTGTCAAAGATGCTTTTGATACACTCGTCTCCATCTATGCTACCCCTACCCGGGGTCACATCAAACAGATCAAGACACAACTGAAGCATCTGATGAAAGGTACTAACTCCATCTCTGAGTATCTTCATCAGGCTAAACGGCAGTTTGATGAACTTGCTCTTCTCGGAAAACTAGTGGATCATGAGGATTTTATTGACTCTATTTGTGATGGCCTGGATGATCAGTACAAAGGCATTGTTGATAATGTCAAATACCGTGACACTCCGGTTTCGTTTGCTGCCCTTCATGAAACTCTCTTTAATCGTGAACTTGAGCTTTTAGCCACAGAACCTGGCCTCCTGCCGACTCCGGTTACTGCTAACTCGGCGAAGCAACGTCCTTCGGGTGGTCGTGGGCGCGGCGGCCGTGGCCCCTTTCGTGGCGGATGCTCAGGCCAGTCCCGTCCTTATCTCGGTTATTGCCAGGCTTGTGGTGTTCAGGGTCACACTGTCAAATACTGTCCCAGTTTTCAAATCATGGCTCAATCCAATTCAGGCTCCTCCTCTCAACAGCTGTCTACCACCCCGTGGTAACCGCGTGGTTCGGCGCCTAGGAACGGATCCTCCGCCGCACCTCCTCAGGTTCATTATTCCGCCAATTCACCTGACTCTGGCAATTGGATTCTGAACAATGGAGCAAGTCATCATGTCACGTCGGATCTTCAGAACCTTTCTCTGCATGTGCCGTACATCGGGTCGGATGAGGTTATCGTCGGCAATGGGTCTAGCATGCCGATAACTCACGTTGGTTCTGGTATTCTTCCTTCTCCTACTCATTCTTTTAATCTTAATAAACTTCTCTGTGTTCCCTCTGCTCGTCACAACCTTATATCTGTCTCCCAATTCTGTAAAAATAATAACTCCACTATTGAGTTCTCACCCTCCTCTTTTCGTGTCAACGATCAACGTACGGGGGCAATCCTAGTTCAGGGCAACACTAAACACGGTCTCTATCAATGGTCCTCTTCCAAGCCTTCCACGTCTGTCGCCCCTCCTCTCCTTGCCTTCTCTGGTGTCAAAGCTTCTTCTTCAGCTTGGCATAGTCGTCTTGGGCATCCCTCTAGCCCAATTTTAAACTCTATTTTATCCGTTTTTCAGTTAGATACTCTGGGTGCTGCGTCACCTTCTTTTAATTGTAACGCGTGTCAGTGCAATAAAATGCATAAACTACCTTTTCATGTTTCTACAATTGTGTCGAATCATCCTTTGCAAGTTAATTACTCTGATGTTTGGACTTCACCGCTTATCTCTATTGATGGTTTTAAATATTATGCCGTGTTTGTTGATCACTTTACTCGATATTCTTGGCTTTATCCTCTTAAACGCAAAAGTGATGTTCAACAAGTCTTTATTAAGTTTCGTGCCTTAGTTGAAAATCAATTTACTCATAAAATCAAAACATTATACTCCGACAATGGTGGTAAATACATTGCATTATCCCACTTTCTTGCTTCCTCTGGCATATCTCATCTCACGTCCCCGCCGCACACTCCTGAACATAATGGTATCTCTGAACGCAAACACCGTCACATTGTTGAAACAGGCCTCACGCTACTACAACACGCGTCTCTTCCTCTCTCTTATTGGTCCTATGCTCTTCCCACCGCCACTTACCTCATAAATCGCATGCCTACTCCTCGTCTCTCTACGAAATCCCCTTATCAGTGTCTTCTTGGCCTTAACCCGAACTATTCCAAACTTCAGGTTTTTGGTTGTCTCTGCTACCCCTGGCTTCGTCCACATAAGCCTCACAAACTTGCCAGTCGCTCTGCACCGTGTGTTTTTCTGGGCTACTCGCCTTCCCAGAGTGCATATCTGTGTCTTGATCCTATTACCAATCGTCTCTATATCTCTCGTCATGTCAAATTTGTTGAGTCCATCTTTCCGTTTGCATCTCTTTCTTCCACTCCTCCTCCGGCTCCGGCTCACTCCAATGCCTCTTCTTCTTCTGACCCGCCTCACATTATAATTCCCAACTCACCGCCTATTTCAGTGACCTCGAGCGCGGGCCAAATCTCCACCGCGCTGCCTGTCGGCCCATCTCTCGCGCCAGCGCGTGTGCCTTCTTCGCCCGGCACGCTCGCGCGCGCGCCAACTCTGCCCGACCAGCCCACAATCGTGCCAACTCCACCCGGCACGTCTGTGGGCGCTCCTGTTCCCACTTCTTCCCGCACTATAGTCACTCGCTCGATGCATAATATCTCCAAACCCATACACAAGCTCAATCTTTCTGCTTCTCTTCCTTCCTCTTCGGATACCGAACCAACCTGTGTTTCTCAGGCTCTTGCTAACCCATCCTGGCGAGACGCCATGTCCACTGAGTTTATGGCACTTGTTCAGAATGGTACTTGGGATCTGGTTCCACCGTCTCCCTCTCTCAATATTGTGGGCTGCAAGTGGGTTTTTCGGATCAAACGTAACCCGGATGGTACCGTGGATAGGTACAAAGCTCGTGTGGTGGCCAAGGGGTTCCACCAACATCCTGTGTTGACTTTCATGAGACATACAGCCCTGTCATTAAGCCGAGCACTATTCGTCTTATCCTCTCTCTGGCGGTTTCTCAGGGTTGGTCTCTTCGTCAATTGGATGTCAACAATGCGTTTCTTCAGGGTCGTCGGTATGATGATGTGTTTATGACTCAGCCCCCTAGTTTCATTGATCGTGATCGTCCTTCTCATGTCTGTCATCTCAGAAAGGCGATCTATGGTCTTAAGCAGGCTCCACGGGATTGGTATAACGAACTAAAGGCGTTTCTCTTGTCTTCCGAGTTTTCCAATTCTCGGGCGCATGCTTCGTTATTTATCTTTCGTCGTGGTGGTATCCTACTTTATATCCTGGTTTATGTTGATGATATTATTGTCACAGGCAGTGATAGCTCGCATGTTTCTTCGGTTATTACCAGTCTTGGCCGCCGGTTCTCTATCACGGACCTTGGACCTCTTCACTTCTTTTTGGGTGTTGAGGTTCAACCCCATCCTGATGGCTTTCTCCTCTCTCAGCGTCGGTACATCCTCGATCTACTGACAAAATTTAAGATGGCCGCCTCTCGCCCTGTGAAAACCCCGATGGCTGCCACGTGTCAGCTTTGTCGTGATGGTGGCGCCCCTATTTCCGATCCGAGCGTCTATAGGGGTGTTCTTGGTGGTCTTCAGTATCTTTCTCTCACTCGTCCGGATATCTCCTTTGCTGTCAACAAACTATCTCAGTTTATGCAGTCACCCGGGGTTGAGCACTGGAACGCTGCTAAGCGTGTCCTTCGCTACTTGCATGGCACACTTGATCATGGCATTCTTCTTCGATCTCGGAGTCCTCTCACTCTGCATGCTTACTCTGTGCTGATTGGGCTGGTGATAAGGATGATTACACCTCTACGGGTGCTTATATCGTGTTTCTGGGATCCAATCCTATTTCCTGGAGTTCCAAGAAACAGCGCACAGTTGTGCGGTCCTCCACTGAAGCTGAGTATCGATCGGTTGCTTCAACTGCGGTGGAGCTCCAGTGGATTCTCTCTCTTCTGACTGAGCTTGGTGTTTCTATTCCGCGTCAACCAGTCATCTATTGTGACAATGTTGGTGCCACGGAACTCTGTGCCAATCCCATATTTCATTCTAGGATGAAGCATGTTGCTCTTGACTATCACTTTATTCGTCAGCATGTTCAACAGGGTATTCTCCGGGTTTCCCATGTTCGTTCTGAGGATGAACTTGCTGACTTACTTACAAAGGCTCTCTCATCTGTGCAATTTCTTAATTTGTGTAACAAGATTGGTCTGTCTCTTAGTCATTCCATCTTGCGGGGGCATGATAGAATAAAATAGTTAGTATTTATTTTATTCTTCCTATGTAATTTAGTATTTCCATATTAGACTAGGTCTCTTGTAACATATCAATACTTGTAATTACCTTTGTGAATATTCAAGGAAATATATTTTCTATGCAATCGCCACAGACGTCCTAACTCTACCCAAGTATTAGCAGAAATAGATGATACATTTTTATGACCCGGAGGTCCTACTGTACATGTAAGGAATCCCCTATTCCTTTCCTAAAAAATAAAGCAACGGTTTTTAAGACTAAAAAGGGCAATCATCCTAGAGGTAATTGTGTTTCGAGAAGTTACATTTTGGATTGGCATAATTGCGGCAAACCCCCTAATCTATGGGTACTTTTGCATTCACTACAAGAATACAAGGCAATGGTGTCAAAAATATGGTGAGTGATTAAAATCTGTAGCCATGTAGAAACAGAATTTAAATCAATGGAGTCCAAAAAATTTGTAGCCAGCAATGGTGAGAAAATAATCACTCACCAAGTATGGAGTGAAAATAATCGGTCACCATTGGACACAATGGTGACAAAATAATTGTAGCCATGTAAAATAAATGGGGTCAAAATAATTTGACCCCGTTGATTTAAATCGTAGTGTCAAAATTATTCGACACCATGATTTAACGGTCCGGATCATGCAAAAAGGCATGATCTGGACAGTTGAATAAAAAAAAGGAAAACGGATTTCAAAAAAAAGGCACGTGGCGTCCGATTTTTTGGACGCCCCGCGTGTTGTCAGACGAATCTGACAACACTTGTGGCATCCAAAAAACCGGATGCCACGAACGAAAGGCCCAGATCGTGCCATTAAACCATGATGACTAATTTTCTTGACACCATTGTTTGAATGCAATGGTGACTGATTTTCTTGACACCACACCTAGCAATAAATAAATCTTTCACCATTGCAATTATTAGTGTTAATTAGAATTTTAATTAAGCATGCATGTCTTAATTATTTGTTGTTAGATAATTAATGTGTAATTAGGACCACATTATGTGTACTCATTTTATAATTAATAGTAATTAGGAGAATTTCACTTTAATTAGGATAGTTTTAGTAAAAGTGATGGAATTTTGTTATAAAAATTAGGAAAAGTTATGAAATATTATAGAATTGAGGAAAAAAATTAAAATTTAGCATAAAATAGCAAAATTAAATTTGTAGTTAAATTAAATGGCATGATTACTTTAGTAATTAACACTTTTATGATAATTATTGTATAATTAGTAATTAAACTATAAATTTCATAGTAATTTGAGTAAAATTAATTAGTAATTAAGTTTAGCTAGGTAAATCATGATTATATATGTGTACTCATTCTATAATTTGTAGTAATTAGGAGAATTTCATTTTAATTAGGATACTGTTAGTAAAAGTGTTGGATTTTGTTTTAAAAATTAGGAAAAGTTAAGAAATATTATGGAATTTAGGATAAAACTAAAATTTAGGATAACATAGGAAAATTGGATTTATAGTTTAATAAAATGCCATGATTATATTAGCAATTAACACTTTGATGACAATTATTGTATAATTAGTAATTAAACTATAAATTTCAGAGTAATTTGAATAAAATTAATTAGTAATTTAGTTTAGCTAGGTAAATCATAATTATAGTGTACTCATGCTATAATTAGTAGTAATTAGGAGAATTTCATTTTAATTAGGATAGTTTTAGTAAAAGTGTTGGATTTTGTTTTAAAAATTAGGAAAAGTTAAGAATATTATGGAATTTAGGATAAAACTAAAATTAGGTAAATCTTTATTATATATGTGTATTCATTTTAATTAGGTAAATCATGATTATATATGTGTACTCATTCTATAATTAGTAGTAATTAGTATAGTTTTAGTAAATGTGTTGGAATTTTGTTATAAAAATTAGGAAATGTTAAGAAATATTATGGAATTTAGGAAAAGAATTAAAATTTAGCATAAAATAAAAAAAATTAAATTTGTAGTCAAATTAAATGTCATGATCATATTAGTAATTAACACTTTTATGGCTGTTATTGCATAATTAGTAATCATGTGTATCTTTTTATCGGAGCGTCATATGTAATATATAATTAGTCGGCCCTTCATATAATTAGTAGAACATTTATTTACTTTTTTTTAATGTTTAAATGTGTAACTTTATAGTTATTAACAGTTTCAGTAGCTTTTAATTAAATTGTTAATTAAGGTGTTGTTGAATGGTTATTTCTTTCCCGTTAGTTTTAAAATAGATATTTTTGGTAAATACTAAAAATATTCCACAAGCTAGGTAGCAAGACAGATATAAATACGAACAAAAAAGAAAATCATATAGAATGAAATTTATGGACCCTATATAATGCACAGTTTCACCGATTGTTAGAATGAAATCATATAAAATAAAGCTGATAAATCTTTTTCCCTTCAAGTCTTTTTTGACAGTTTCATTGGGATTCTGCATGATTGTCTTTGAAAATCTGTGTGTGCATTATATGACGCCAATGTGTCCCATGTCCGCCAAAGTCACATCGCTTGCATTTATTACGCTTATTTGCTATTAAAACTTTGAGATAATTATAGCAAAACTCCGTAAGCCATATTGCAGTTACAAAAACTTTCATTGAGATTTTAAAAATTACAATAAACCTCTTTTGAAACTTATATCTGTTCAAAATGTGACTGAATTTGGTAATGCCATCATAATATAACACCCGACTTACAATCTCTCTGATCAAAGAAAGATTCTAAAGTATTGGTGTTATATAGCACGAAGTGTACTTAATATAATTATTAGGTTAATATTAAGCGGTGAATGAAGTGGTAAATAAGGTTTGCACAATATTATCCAAGCTAAGTTCACACAATCATCTCATTATCAGTTCAATAAAAATACATGCATTACACGCTAAAATCGAAATGCTAAATCTAATTAACATAATCAGGGTCATCATCGATGTTTTCATATTCAGGCTGGAAATCATCCTGAACCTCGTCATTTACATCGCCATATTCGTTGGTATACATTTTATAACCTATTACAAACACCAACAACTACCATTAATTAATAAACAATTATGTGTGGGGGTTGTCTATTGTTAAAATGGGGAAATAAATATATCACTACAACTTTTGTGTACATATGCAAAAATATTTAATACTAAATTAAAACAGTTAAAATGCACTAACAAACAATTTGTAAACATACAAACAATATACCACTGATGATCATATATATATATATATATATATATATACCACAGAAAATTGAACTACTATATTTGAATAATTAAATTGCATGCTAAAACATAATAATTTTAAGTAAATAAATATCCAAATTTAAGCAAGTAAAATCAAGCCAACAAAACACAGTAAATGTATTAAAATTACCTACTAATTGCCGCGAATTGTGGGCGGTAGAGTCTTAACAAATTTTTGGAATGTTTGTTGAAAAAAAACAGGGTGGCGTCTAAATAACAAAATTCCAACACTTTTACTAAAACTATCCTAATTACTACTTAGAATGAGTACACATATATAATCATGATTTACCAAGCTAAACTTAATTACTAATTAATTTTACTCAAGTTACTATGAAATTTATAGTTTAATTACTAATTATACAATAATTATCATCAAAGGGTTAATTACTAATATAATCATGGCGTTTTATTAAACTACAAATCTAATTTTCCTATGTTATCCTAAATTTTAGTTTTATCCTCAATTTCATAATATTTCTTAACTTCTCCTAATTTTTAAAATAAAATCCAACACTTTTACTAAAACTATCCTAATTAAAATGAAATTCTCCTAATTACTACTGATTATAGAACGAGTACACATATATAATCATGATTTACCTAGCTAAACTTAATTACTAATTAGTTTTGCTCAAATTACTATGAAACTTATAGTTTAATTACTAATTATACAATAATTGTCATCAAAGTGTTAATTACTAATGTAATCATGCCATTAAATTTAACTACAACTTTAATTTTGCTATTTTATGCTAAATTTTCAATTTTTCCTAAATTCCATAATATTTCATAACTTTTCCTAATTTTTATAACAAAATTCCATCACATTTACTAAAACTATCCTAATTAGAGTGAAATTCTCCTAATTACTACTAATTATAAAATGAGTACACCTAATGTGGTCCTAATTACGCATTAATTATCTAATAACAAATAATAAAGACATGCATGCATGCTTAAAATTCTAATTAACACTAATAATTGCATAAACAAATATAAAATGCTAAATACTTAATAAAAAAATATAAGAAAATATTCAAAACAAATGTGATATGAGTGTGATATTTGAATAGCTCCAAAAAAATCAGTCACCGTATATAAGCAAAGTTGACAGATTTGTTTATTGCTATGTGTTGGGTCAAGAAAATCAGTCCCCATTTCTTTAAAGTTTGTGAGGTCAAAAAAAATCAATCACCACGATTTTTTTTTTAAAAAATAAATAAAAAACCGTGGGGTCAGATTATTTTGACACCACGGTTTTTTTTTTTTTTAAAAAAAAACAAACCGTGGTGTCAAAATAATCAGTCACCACGGTACAATTGTGGTGTAAGATTATTGTGACACCACGGTTTTTTAAAAATAAAACAAAAAAACCGCGGCGTCAAAATATTTTAACGCCACGCTTTAAAAAAAATGAAAAAAGGCGTGGTGTCCGATTATTCTGACGCCAAGCCTTTTAAAAAAGAAAATGAAAAAGGGTGGCGTCAAAATAATCGGACGCCACCCCTTTTTTTATATTTTTGAGTTTCTTTTAATATTATTGCATGGCTTCAAATTCATCTGACCCCACGTCATGGCTACAGATTATTTTGACCCTACTTGGTGACTGATTTTCTTGACACTGTTGTTGGTGAATAATTAATCTGTAGCCGTTGCTGACATAACTTTATGCCTACAAGGCCAATAGTAGCAAAAGCTTGTTACAAAATTTTCTATAGCCATTGATCAATACTCACTGGAAATATAGCAATGGTGAGTAATTTTTTTTGACCCCATTGCTACATTTTCTTGTAGTGATTGTGCCCCTAACCTATGAAAATTAGCGATATGCCCCCTAACGTGTTAATTTTTGTGCGAGTTGCCCCCTGAACTATTGAGCAACCTTTCATTTTGTGTTAATATCCCTCCAAAACTCCCCAATTGTTTCAAAATCATGCACTAAACCCCCTTGTAGTTTATTAATTATCTAAAACCTCTCTTGTAGTTTCATAAAACACTATCTAAAACACTCCTTTGTGGTTTCATAAAAAGAAGATTTTGTGCAAGTTTATAAAACTAGAAGGTGGGTTTTATACAATTAACAAACCATAGGGGGGTTGTGCACAAGATTTAAACCATTGGAGAGTTTTGGCGGGATATGAACACAAAATGAATGGTTTCTCAATAGTTTAGGGGGAAAATCGCACAAAAATCAATAGGTTGGGGGTCATATCGCACATTTTCATAGGTTAGGTGGCACAATACAAAAGCACCTATAGATTGGGGGTTTTGCCGCAATTTGCCCTTTTGGATTTCATATAAATCTGATTTGCTGAATCAAAATATTGAGTGGAAATGAAAGATAAAGATGTGCCACTTCTCAGTAGGATTAAAGAGTGAGAATTTCCAAGGCTAAGGGGATATAAATAGAAGACCAGGAACTCGTCAAGGTAGAGGCCAACATACTTTTAGAGGCTAATGTAGATTTCTCAGTATACTTTTGGGAGGCTGGCATTGGAAGAGAGTTGGAGATCGTTGGAAGAGGGAGAAAAACAAGAACGAGACCCATGAGTGAGTTTATGTTTATTCGTATTCTATTACTTCTAACTTCTAGTTTATTATTTTAACTACAAGAATTTGTCCATATAGAAAGGGAATTGAAGGGTTTTTCTACATTAGTGAAATACTAAATTGAAATTAAAAGAATAATGGCAGAAAGGAAATTTGAGGTTTCCATCGTAAGAAACAACATAATCCGTTTCTATTGATATTAAAATAAAATAATATAATTAAAAAAATGGGCAGAAACTGAAATTGGCCTTTCTGCCCATACAAAATAGACTTGGAGAACATAGAAAATGGGTGATGTAAAGAAGGTTAGGTGGAAATAGTTGTAAAGAGAGCAGAAAATGGGAATATTCCCTTTCTATGGCAGAAAGGAAACTGTCCCTTTCTATGGCAGAAAGTGGATACATCCCTTTCTAGGGTCACGCGGATCATGCATAGATCATGATCCGCGTTACTGTACAAAGAGAAATATCCCTTTCTTTAACTTTGGCTAGGATTCTATAAATACCCTAGCTCCATGTTTTACTCTTCCTCTACCTCTCACAATTCCTCCATCTCTTATCCTCTCCTAGGGCTCCAATACAACCATTCTCTCCATCTTCTTCATCTTTTTTATTTTTGCTTTTTATGCTTAATTGTTTATAGTTTTTGATACTTTTATGTAATTAATGATATATATTGTAGATTCACCCATAATATATAATATTGTTTCATCCAGGAATTTCTTATGTTTCATCCATAATTAATAATATATATTAATATTGTTTTTCTATTTCATGTAAAATAGTAAAAATATGTTGTAGTATTAATTAATTACCCTATTAGTTATAATTTTGTAAGTAGTGTAGATATATAATTTAATATGTTAGAATATATATATATATATATATATATATATATATATATATATATATACACACACATATATATACATATATATATAGTATACAACACATAGTTACCAGTTAAAATACTTATATTTATATTATTCAAAATCTGATTATAATAAAAAAGTAGCAGTAATACATACAATATTTTTTTTTCTTTTTTAAAGAAATATGGGAGAAACGGATTGCTCCCTTTCCTCGCTTTTCAAAATTCAGAGTTTTCCGCCCATTTATTTCGCCTGACATTGTGTCAGTGCATAGCAAGGGACGCAGTTATTTCTGTCCAAAGAAAGTACCTAGTCCCTTTCTACAAGAGGAAGGGACAATTCTCTTTCTAGACTAGAAAGGGAACTTTCTCCCATTTTTTAATTTTCTCAGCAACCACACCTACAGAAAGTAATTTTGGAAACAAAATATTCCCTTTCCATTCCCTTCTAGAAACGGATTTTTAACCTATAGAAAGAGACTATAGACTTTCTATATGGGCAAATTCTTGTTGTGTTTGGATATTGTTAGTTATTTCCGTATATTTGTTTGGACAAGATATTTGTTTTAGTTATTTTATTTGAGACTATGTTTTGTATTATTGGTATTTATATGTTTATTTCAATCATGAGTAGCTAATTCCACCTTGTATCGTGAGGTGATGGGAGTATTTGGATAGAGATTATGTTGTGATAATTATGTTCAGATGATTGTGTGAGTCATAATTAAGTTGAACTGATAACTTGTGTGTAATGCTTTATGTGCATCATGAACACATATGATAGATCTCATAGGTTATACAATTCCACATGTCGTGTGATTGATGGTTTGCGTCTAACAATCAAGGCGTATGCAATTCACCAAGATGAATGTGTTTGAAGGAACAGTGTAGAAATAGTAACATTCCGAATTACCGAGTGGTGAATCCCACAATTACAGGAACCCACAATCATAGGAATACCTCATAGTTAATACATCCCACATATGAACCGATCATAATTCATCTCACCAATAGTTTGTGTAAGAGCCTTTGATCATATCTATCCCAAAACACCAAGTTCATTATGACACCATTAGTTAATTATTGATTTCAGTATTTATCTATTCATTAATCATAGTTATTAATCATTCAAATCAAAACTCCCTTTGTTTATTTTAATTAGTGAGTCGTTATGGAAGGTGACAGCTTCACATTCATTTGTCTTATTTTTAGGCAAATAGATAAATTAGTAGTCAAAATCAAACGCAATCTTCCCGTGGGTGCGATATTTGTGGGTTTTAACTTACTTCCCATGTATTACTTGCACCCGTGCACTTGCATTATTAATTTGCCAATAGAGGTTGGGCAGGTCACCCCTTATCTTTTATAAAATATACCCCAAAAAAAAGAAGAAAAGACTCCTTACGAGTCATGGAAAGGTACAAGGCCTTCATACAAATACTTAAACGTGTAAGCACAAAAATATTGAATTAGTGAAGAACAAGTTTGTTAATAACATATTTTTAAATAGTTATGTCAGCACAAATAATAAAAAAAGTTTAATAAGTATCAAATAATAATTATTTAATTAATTTTGCTATAATAGCACTAGAGAGAGCTTAATTTCACTCTTAAATATCTTGATTATAAAAAAGTTATATATATGTTTAATGAACATGTATTACTATGTTTCGTATCAATACCAAATAGTTGTATAACTTCTCTAAAGCTTTCGTTTATTTTATATAGATAAGTTTGATAAAAACCAAATAATATTGTACTTTTCTTTTCAAATAACTTGCTTAAATCATCAATGAGTAATTTTATTCTCTTGTGAAGTCCGTACATATATTTCTACTTTCTATATGAGTTTTCTAGTATTTAAATACATAGTTACTATTTTGAAGTAAGTAGTTGTGGCATTTATTAAAACTTGCATTAGTAACTAGCTATGTTGCACACACTTTAAAAAAAAATAAAAATGCAAGTGACGAAGACACGACATGCCGCCCACACGTGTCCGACATGCCACATGAGTTTTCAATTAATAAATTAAAAAAATCACAATTGGGACACACGTACCAGACACGTTGTTTGAGCGTGACCGACACATTTTGGATACTTTCTTGATTATCTTACAAGCTCTCAATACTTTATAAGTCAAAATATAACACTTAGTAAGTCAAACATAAAAACTATAACAAAAGGCTGACACAACAAAATTAAAAATCAAATTTCAAATTCAAAGTTTATGTTAGTTTTCGTTAGTCGATTGCAAGAACATTCTTCAACTTCAGGTTGGATATATATATTTTTTTTTCCTTCATCCGTGCAAGCGTAATCTTCCTTCTCCCTTCTTCTTCTTCTTCTTCTTCTTCTTCTTCTTCTTCTTCTTCTTCTTTTTCTTCTTCTTCTTCCATTCACTATTTCTAATTATTGAATTTGATTCTTATTTATATTTAACAATGGTGTTCATATTAATCTTTTCTTTACACACTTGTATTTATTTCATCTGTGTCTGAATTCATAAATTTAACCTTACTATGTTTAATCTAAATTTGTGAGTAAACTTAAGAATACTACAGACATGGTTGTCCATGCGTTATCGTAGGGGAAAAATCAATTTTATACCAGTAATTGGCACGGTTTTCATTTTCATACCTTAATTTGACACTCATAAATTTGCATACCATAAGTCGGACACTTTGTTCACATTGGGTACTCCAGTGCCAAAAAAGTACAAGGTGGCATCAAGTGAATCCAAATTTGGAGATTTAGGCCAATTTAGACCGATTCCAACCTTACACCTCACTATACTCCACATCAGTTGCACGTACTTTTCTGGCATCGGAGTACCCAGTGTGAAGAAAGTGTTCAACTTATGGTATTCAAATTGATGAGTGGAAAATTAAAGGTATGAAAATGAAAATCGTGCAACGTTATGGTATGAAAAATGATTTTATCCCCCGTATCGTATCCTATAAACTTTTTAAAATCCGTGTCAATGTGTCTGTATCGTGTCGTATCTGTGTCCATGCAACATAGGTAACTACCATGTTACCATATTTTTGTTTATTTTCCCAAATAAGGTGGTTAAGATAATTTTTATTGATCTACTATAAATTATACTTGTCAAAATAAATGACATTTGTTACTAATTATTTACAATTCTACAAAGTTATGGGAGTTAATCAAGATCTTCATACTGAAAAAGGTAAAGTTCAGTTCTTGTTTTGTGGCTGCGTTTAGCACTCTGTCTTGGTGAACATAAATAAAGTAGTTGTGATCCTTGCTTTTGAATCACGAACAACCTTCAATCCATCAGTTTTTTACTATTATATTTCATATGCATCATCTTGTCATGTACTATTTTGTAAATCATTTCTCATCACTTTAATTAATTTATTTATTTGTTGTTGAATTGAAAGTAATAATTTACTATTATCACACATTGATCTATAATCATACTATTTGTCCTAATCTGATATTACGTGTTGTTTTTTGAGTTATTCAACAAGCAACGAACTCTGTTCGGACATATAGCTTTAAGAGCAACGGAATATATCTTGTTTTCTAACTCACTTGATATTCTTGTTTGACCTGTTGTGACGCCTTGGAAAGTTAGGCGTATTGATGCTTTTAATTTACTATTGGCAACAAGGGTTGTCGGTTTTAGTAACTTCACGCAATTCTCGTTGGTCATGGCTGCTCTCGCAGTCACAATTGGATGTTATCCACATGTATGAACTCGAGTGTGTCTCTTCGTGTTGTTTGCAACATTGCTCCTCATAAGAAGGTATCAGGTTATATTAATGAGAGACAGAAGGTTGGGTCCAGTTTTTGTTTAAATGCAGAAATTCATTAAACAACTTCTTTTGATTATTCCATTGTTATAGTTGATTAGTTTGTTTCAAATTGTTATCATGAGCTCATTCCTTCAATTTCTTCTGAACCTAGTCCTTAGTCTGCTCGAAAGGCATCCAATGACTCGAGGTCTGCCGTGAAAACTAATTTCTTAGATCTTACTTAATTGTTGACCATTTATCATATGTTGATGAGTCTTACTAAGCCCAACGACATTTATTTCTCTTTTTTTTTTTTCAATCTAAAATTCCTAATGCAAGGATTAATCTAATGCATTTGTCTATTTACAAAGCATTAGGATTAAAAGAACCAACTTCATCTGAGACTTCATTACAACTGGCTAATCGATTAAGATACCTAATGGGAGTAGAAAATATCTTATAGTCAATGTAGCAATTTCAATCTTCCAGTTGATTCTGTTACAATGGGTATAAAAAAAGATACCTAATGGGAAGTTTGTGTTGGTTTTTGAATGACCTCTCCACTTGAAGAGTCATGATAGATGTGGAAGAAGGCAATCTGACCTTAAGAGCAAATAATGAGACCATGAGATTGATCCTTCAAGTGTACTTTTATGCAAATTGTTTGTTGTGCAATTTTTATCTTTATGGGACTAATGACCCGTACAATGAACGCATGCACAAAAATATTGTGTAGTTTGTATCCCAATAGTCAACTCAAATAAACATGATTATATACACTCATGTATGTGGGTTATATATAGTTCGATATTACTTTAGCATTATCTACTTACTTTCTAAGTTTAAACTAAACATCAGAAGGCTAAATTTGCAATTAACTTCAGCGTTATCTACTTGTTCTTATGACTCTAAACTAAGTATTCAAATAGACTTTAATTTTGACCAGCATAATATGTGTGTCTCTGAGTGCAAGCCCACTCCAATAACTACAAAAGGCCAATACCTTTAATTGATTTCATTTTCTCTTTAATATAATCAATTTAATTGAGTATGGAACAATATATTGTTCATATTTAATTCTTCAAATACGTATCCCAAAATATGCTACGATAATAACAACACGAGTATTTAATGAAACATCTTCAAATTTAAAGAAAAAAACAAAGATCAAAGTGAAAAACACACTATGTAAAAAATTATTACGACTGCACATTTTAAATAGATGGGGCCCTACTCACAAATGAATCACATGGTCAAGACCACTGCTAACTATCTCCACCTAAATGTTGCCACGACAGAAGCACGCTCCCTCAATGAAGATCTCCATATCTTCTGTTATCAGCGCAACGCAGTCTTAAGTTTCAAACATAGAAGATTACCATGCTCCACCATACAAACATAACCACTCAAAATAAGTCCATTTCACACGGACCATGTGAAAAGATGACTTTGCTGATAGTTATGATGTAATTCCCAAGTTTGGCGCCCCAGGAAGTCATCACTCATCGGCATGAATTTCGAGCATAAAACTTTCATTAATGTCCGTGTGCAAATTGAACCCACTAATTTAAAATCATGTATCATGGAAGTTTTAGGATCTTATTCCATCAAGATGTGCATGTTGCTCATAAAATGCCACTCAAGTGGGCAATGTTTATTTCACCATCAGTATCACCATTTACTAACTCCAAACTTTTGTTGAACTAACTTCAAGTTTGAGTCCACACCCCAAATAGATATTTTTCCCAAAGTTCTTCTTCCTTCAATCATGAGCTATTATTGCATAATTATCACGTGTACCTTCACTGATCTAAGCATCTCTACTAACAAAAAAAAGTCTTGCTAGTAATAGTAGAATAACTAATGTTATCTTTTGTTTGAATCAAGATCAGTTTTATGTGCTCTATAACAAATGAGTCTCAATGTTGGATCATCCTCATCAGTCTGAACTCCAATAGATTCAAGTTCAATGACGATTCAGTTAAGTATGGTTAGATTATCTAAAATACTCATACACTTGTTCATCCGAGATATGTGAAGCTTCTCCTTCAAGTACCCACAATTCAAGATGCCCTTTGTCATATATAACTCCTCTAGATTTTCTGAGATTCCTTTTGGTGGTAGATAACCCTTACACATTTGCAAATATATTTTTGACTTGACACAGACGAATTGCATTTCCCACCCTCAAGTGCATATTCTCATATTCATCATCGTCCATACAACTTTGCTTGTTTCACTAGAAACTTTATTAGTTTCGCTTGTTTAACCTTTACTTTTAGGGGTAACTTCACCTTTCAAATCCATATTTGACTGAATCAAAACATCTCTAAGTTGCACTTCCCAAAGTCAAATTTATTATTATTCCATCAAATGTCTCTAAGTTAAATTTTACCTTAATCGTGATCTTGCTCCCTGACATGCACCAATGAGGTTCGATGAATTTATAGTGGATTAACATACTATCCAAGAAGGTCGCCCGCAAAAACAAAGAGTTTGATCTTTCTGGGCACAGAGAATTGGTGAGGTAACAATGGTCCAACTTAAAAACAAAATTTCTTTGACATACCCGCCTTAGAACATACGTACTTTACAATTATTGTCAAAGCTCCATCCGGGCTAAAGGTCCACCAGTAGGATTTGCGCTCTGATACCACAGTCAGGTATCTAATCTTCCAAGTTCTCGAGAAGGGGCAGCCGTAACTTTATAGATATTTATAGAAATTTTAAACCTAAAATATTCAAATTCAGATTTAAAAATTAATGCAATACATAATAGTATTAGTTATATTTTTCATTTGAAAGCTTTATTTGTTATATTAATTTTAAGTTTAATTTAATGTCTCTGAAGCAAGATTGCCATGTATTGCAACCTAAGTTACATAATTAATCCTCAATCACCTACCACACCAATGCACCAGTAGCTGCAAATTGAGTATTTCCTCCGCACTAATCGTACTTTACGTATATGTAAATATATCTTTTGCTCCACCTTTCACCTATCATTTAGTACCTTCTCCGTTGATTAGGTTGGAGGAGTAATTCAACAAAGAAAAGTTAGAAAAAAAATTACAAAACCAAATTGGAAGTAAGAGTGGAACAAAACCAAATTGTAAAAAGAATAATTGCAAAAAAAAGAAGAAAATGTACAAACAAAATATTGAACTGAAAAAGCGTATAAGTTCTGACTTCTGACACAATACTTCTTGAGACTTAATAGGTAAAAATGTAAAAATAGGGAAAATTACAGATTTAGAAAGAGTAAAATCACGGAGATAAAGGAAATGAAAGAGAAAAAGTATTAGCCGTTGTTATGTATTGGCTATTAATAGTAAAGTTAGAAAAGAAAAAAAAATGTAAAATTGAGGAATCATCAATTGAATTCGTTGTTTTCACTAGAAAAGAAAACAAGAAAGGTGAAAGAAAAAAATATACAATTACTCACATTTTAAATGAAATTCATTCCCTGAACACATAACTTAGACATCAAATTAGATTTACATCCTTTATTATTATTTATCACTTTGATCATTTATATTTATATAAATATATATTTAAGTATTCTTAAAAAATGCATTAAGGCGCACTCACATTCACGAGATTTTAAGTTTAACTCACTGACGAACACGCTCTTTGTCCCGCGCCTTCGCAGTCACTCACCCATCCGCAATACGTGACTTAGATTGTAACACAAACTTAAGTAGGTGGCAGCCATATTGGATGCAGACATGTCAAAGCGTTCAATTTTTGAAATTTTGGCATATAAACCTAGCATTTTTGTTATATAGCCTTAAAAACAAACCTAGAGTGACTGTTTACAACTTATTCGACAATACAATCATGTAGTGTTCACCCGTGGTTAAGATGAAGAAACAACTTTAAAAATAACTCATTATAACAGAGATTGTTCTTACTCATGAAGTCTAATTTCTTTTCTAAGAGCCACATTACTTTGTCAACATGAATCAAAATTTTAACGTATCCTACAAAAGTACTAAGGTTTTCATTCTCAACTATGTGAAAATAACATAAAGTAATTTCATTGTCTGTTCCAACAACTATATTATGAACTATCATAGGTGAAAACGATCTCGAAACATTAGAATTTTATATTTCAGATATCTTAGGGATTGAAAATAAAACTGAAATCAAAACTTTTGAAGGAGAATTTAATCCTCTTTACCTTTTTAACTTAATTATTTCTTGGTAAAATAATACTTATATGAATCAAACGAGAATTACATTGAGTTAAATACATGAATTTTACTTTCCACTAGTCCCACTAAAATGTCTTTGTTTAAACTTCTAAGTTCTAAATCTAAACAATTTACAGTTTTCATATAAAATACATGGAAAAAAAAGTAAAAAAGAAATAGTAGATAACTGCCAATATATTTGTCTCTCATTTCTTCATAGAAAGATCATTTGTCTATCGAACATAAATATAATGCTGGCATTTCGCTACCAGGTCCAGACTATAATACCACCTCCTCAAGCTTCAAATGACTTCAAAATGCTATAGCAGTTAAAGGACAACAACAACAACAACAACAACAACAACAATCTCAACTACCACACTAAAACATACGACAATTCCCAATAACAATATGTAGCTTTGGTAACTCATAGAGGTTCCTCCAGGCGTGGTTGACGCACTTGGAGGCTGCTGCTTCATTTGTTGAAGCAGCTGGTGCTGGTGTAGCTGTCGCAGATGTTGTTGTGCTTACAGTCATTGGCCTGGGGATAAATACAATCATATCCTGCAAAAAGGGAATCGATAATTGCAAGTTAGTAAGGCCATAGTAAATGTGATCAATTGTCGTGTTAAGTGAATAGCTATAGGACCTTTTTGCATAGTTTATAATGTTGTACCCCGGGAACGAGCATTCCGAACAAACGGTAGGCTTTGTCAGAATCTGAAAGCAGCAGTGTTTGGGACGGTAACTGTATCACTGCACACAGAAAAATTTAATACAGTGAGGGACAATAGGATAATTACTGCCAATGACATAGTTGCAATTTCTATTGATGCTAGAATGAGTCGTGCTCATCCGAGCTTAGCATAGAGACCTAGTCAATTTATGATTCAGCTTTTGGGGTCATGGGAGGGAGTGAGATTTTTCGTGTTGGAGAATCCATGACAACAGTTATGAAATGCGAAGTTAAGAAACAATAACAACTTGACAAAGAAGTTCACAGTTAACAATTCATATTTAATTTCATGATAAGTGGTCAAAATGATTGATTATATAATGAGGGTTTCTTTAAATCCATGTCCTCTAATTTCCCACTTGATTTGAGATATGTTTTGAAGAAGCTCTCTATTTAAGCTGAGGTAAGAATATTAAAAGTGTGCGGAATCGGTGATATTTTCTCAGTAATTGGTAACGATTATGAAGATTTGAGCATTATGACAACTACTAATTGTATTAGTGTAAACTTTCAATAAGAGCATCTCATGCATGTCTATCAATCAGTTTGGACCCTTGGATATTGCTTCAAAAAATAAATCTAGCACACGGCGTTCAAAACGTTTCCTTGAAGTTCACCAACCAATAATAGTAGTTGAAAAAACACTACATAATGTTTACTAATTCCATCACTGTGATCATACTTTTAACAGATAATTAAGGTTTGCCATGACTTACAAGCCTTTTCTCTTGCAGCTGCTTGAGGAACGTAATCCATGCTGATTCGTTGCTCGAAAAACTAGAAAATCAGCCTTGCCAACATATTGCCTAGCATATTTAACAAAAAATTCAAACCTCCAAGGAATTGTTTTCTTTACTAACATGTATTAGAGTTAGCTCCTCTAAGGAATATTACTTGTTGTTCATGTGATCCTGGGATATGATGCGTACTATCTCCATGGATGAGGGCCAATATGCGGCAAGCCTGAAAACAGAGCAAACAATGTCAAGAGACAATTGTTGATACGATTCAGCTAAGTAAGGACAAAAAAGGCACATTGTTAGGACCGCAAGTCCGACACCTTTCAAACTCGGCTGAACAGTCAGGACTGCCAGGTCGAACTAGATTTTATTTCCTTGTTTGCAAAATTATTTTAAAGGAAAATTCGGTTTTATTTACTTTAATTTATTTACTTATTTATTCACACGGTTTTATATGGAATTTATCTTGTTATTAGACGCGTGAATATTTAGGTGAGTTTGGAAAGATTTAACTTGATCTTATAGTATCTTATCTTATGGAAAGTTAATCTTTATCAAACTCTTTATTATATCCTTTAGTAATCTTTTCCTTGTGGAGTTCTTCTTTGTCTTTGGTGTGCACAATATACGAAGATCATGAAGATCTTATCAAACGGAAACAAAGACTTATCAAAAGAAAGAATCGCCTTATCATGGAAAGATTCGGATATATTTGGAAAGATCCTGTCTCGACTGGATATGGAGACTAGCCGAGATTCAAGGATATCTTTCAGGAGAGCTATCCTATAAATAGTAGAAATCCTAGGAATCAATGTAGAACACTCGTGTAACAAAATATACATCTTTAGGTGTTCTCTTTTATTTTGATTTCTTAGTTTTCGCCCTCTTGAGTTACATCAAGAACGTAAGAAGCCGACAAGAGTTGAAGGGAGTTCAACGGGAAAGGATTGCGCCAGTTAGAGGGATCTATACGTACGTGCAGTTCGCTTGGAAGCATTCTCATAAGAAGATCACTACGGGAGTTCTGGTCTTACGGGTCAAACGGAGTAGACGCGAAAAAGGTTCCGGTGGTATCAACATTAGAGGGATTCGGTGTTAGAGTAAAACCAGTTGGTGTAATAACTTTTGTCCGTTGAAAGAAGTTTGATTCAGGCGAAAGCCTCGTGGATGTAGGACATAGTCCGAACCACGTTAAAATCTGCTGTCTTACTTTACTGTCTTACTTACCTGTCTTACTTATCTGTCTAGACTAGGTACCGCAACTATTGCTTGTAACGTAAAGTATTAGACTTAAAGATCTATCAATTGGCATCAAGAGCCTATCACCTACTTAAATTGGTGAGATTCTGGTTTTATTTAGATCTTGCAGATTTGATGGCACAAAACGTTGAGGGATCATCATCATCAAAGCCGCCGCTCTTAAATGAATTTAACTATTCATACTGGAAGGTGTGCATGACAGCTTTCATCAAAAGGGAAAATTAGAAAGCGTGGAAAAGCATTCTCAAAGGATGGTCTCCACCACTAGACAAAGATGGAAAGCCGAAGCTAGAGCTCGACTGGTCTGACACAGAAGATCTCGACGCGAGCCACAACTCCATTGCAATCAATGCAATTTTAAATGGACTCGACCTAAATCAGTTCAAACTGATCTCCAAGTGTGAATCGGCCAAAGATGCATGGAACGCCCTCCGCGTTGCCCATGAAGGTACCCCATCCGTGAAAAGATCCAAAAGACAAATCCTTGGTACACGGTTTGAGAACTCAAAATGGAGGATCATGAAACAATAGCTCAATACAATGCTAAACTTAGAGACATTGCTAATGAAGCCTTCCTCCTCGGTGATGAGTACAGTGAGTCCAAACTTGTTCAGAAAACTCTTCGCACTTTACCCTCAAGATTCGATATGAAAATTGAGGCGATTGAAGAAGCAAGAGACGTGGAAAACTTGTCACTTGAAGAGCTCATGGGTGCCCTCTCAACTTTCGAGTTGAAAAAGAATTTGAATGGAGTCACTTCAAAAGGTGTTGCACTTAAAGCTGAAATCAAAGACAAACCTCAAAGTGACGACAAGGACGAGTTCGAGAAATCTGTCGCGTTTCTCTCCAAAGGACTCCGAATGTTTTCCAAGTGGAAAAACAAAGGTACGAACACTTTCCCTTCTAACTCTGATAATTCATTAATATCTTCCGCTGCTAATGATCTTAGCTACAAAAGAAGAGGAAAATGTGTTCAATGCAGGGAATGCCAAGGCTATGGTCACATACAAACTGATTGTGCAAATCTTCTCCCGAAGAATAAAGACAAAGCCATGGTGTGCACCTGGAGTGATGAAGAGTCATCTGAAAGTGAAGATGAAACAGGAGAAAAAGCCAATATTGCACTCTCCTCTGTCATCAGACCTGACTCATCACCTGTCGCGACTGACCAGGACAACTCCGAAACTGCTTCTGAGATTAAATCGATTACATCTATATGCAGTGATGACGAGTTAGATTGTTGCATTGATGAATCTGAAGAAAGAACATTTTTTGCATTTTCTTCTATCCTTAATCATGACTTACCACCTGTCTTGACTACTCAGGAAAACAGCGAAGATACTGAGGACGATAATTCCCCTGATCCATTTCGGGAAATCAGAATCCTTAGAAATATTTTGTTTTCAGAGATACGTAAGAACGTTGATCTAAATAGACAAGTCATGGCCCTCAGAAATAATGTACAAAACATAAAAGAATCTATCACCATTTTTGAGGATTTGGAATCACACTTCCAAGATGTTCTTAAGGTTCTCAATAAGACTGTCATAGACAATCAGAACAAAGTTTCTGATCAAAGTCCTAGTCCCATTTTTAATCATGCTGGTCTTGGTTACCACCCACCGATCGGTCTAAGCAGGGAGATTCCTAGTATATATGATATGGATAATGATAGCTTAGCACGTGATCCTAATTTCACACAGCCTCATGTTTTTTGCAGGTCCAGTCAACCAAACAGGCCCAGTCCCGTTTGGTGGTCACGACGGATGCGCAAGTCAAGCAGAGTCTGTTATCATTGTGGTGGTCAAGGACATATTCGTTCATGCTGTCCTGACTTACAACAGAACTCATCAAGGAACACAGCAAAGAAACCTGTTGGACCACGAATCCCGACATCTCGGAAGACTCCACGAAAAACAGTGTTTAAAGACTCCGATGAAGATTCTGAACCAACGAATCACATAAGGGTGAAATGTTCTAATCATAAAAACATTCATTTTGCATTTTCTTCTGTTGAAAACGCCTCACCTGATTGTTGGTATCTTGATAGTGCTTGCTCACATCACATGACAGGGAACAAAAACCTTTTGACCAACTATGTTACTGGTCCAAGTGGAACAGTTCAGTTCAGTAATGGTAAAAAGGGTCAAGTGGTTGCAAAAGGAACACTCATTCTTAGCGGGTATCCTATACTTAATGATGTGTTCCATGTTGATAGACTTGAGCATAATTTGATTAGCATAAGCCAGCTATGCGATCAAAAGTTGGTTGTCACGTTTACACAAGATGAATGTCATGTATTTGATAACCAAAGGTTTTGTATTTTTTCAGGAAATCGGACTGCTGAAAATTGCTATACTCTAACGCAGTCACGACTCCCTATAGAACAGTTCACAAACTCTGTCTCAAACAGATCTATCTCTCCGTTTGTTAGTGAACTAATTTGCTTTTATGGTTCCCAGGTTAGTCAAGGAGCCAACAGATTGGTCATAGATCAATCCAAGTGCGTTCAATATACTATCAAGGACCTTGATCTTGAAACTGCAGAACAGTCGATGATTCCTGTCACAACTCCTACATGGGTTGTCAATGAAACAAGAGGCAACTTCATAGACCTCAGTTTCTCCACTTTTGGAATAGGAAGTCATCTCTACCTAACTATGCATAATTGTGTCATATTACTTGATATTGGTTGGGTTGATCACATGCTTAAGAATTTTGTTATTGTGCAAAGTGATGTGTTGGTCGTTAGTAACCACAACTGTGTATCATTGCTCATAATCATGTTAAGCACTTATGCACACAGCACACGGATATATGGCACCATCTCTTATGTGATTTAGGTGATAATGAATGTGCTGTCATTAAGCATGTCGCGACTGGAATACAAACTGCTGTTATTTTAAAGAAAGTTGTTTCACAAAGCTTTGAGACCCTCAGAAAGTCTCTCAGCATTTGTCTCCACTAAGCGCTGGTCGCGTGCCCGATTTAACTGAGATGTTTTTATTTGTTGGACTAACTGTCATGACTTACTTGCAGACCTGTTGGACAGCCGGTTCAGGAGCGTACTTAGAACTGCATTGATACACAGTGCACATCATTCCCTCAGTTAAATCAGTGAAATCGAAGGATTTTGCAACGGGTAATTTTTGTTTTTAATTTGTTCTTATAATCTCTTTGACATTGACATTGTCCACTTTTGCTACCTCATCACTTTAAAAACAGAAGAATTGAGCTGAAAGGAAAAGTATGAGTGATCAAAAGAGTTGTGAAAAGAAAAGAACAAAGAGAGCATGAGCCAAAAGAAAAAAGTGCTTCAAAAGAAAAATATATGGAGGAAAAAGCTGCCTAAACTCAATGAATATGAGTGAAAGCATTCAATTCATATTTCACGGTCATCACAAAATTGAAAAGAGCTACCATATTCTATATAAAGTTATGTGCAAAAGCTACCTCTATGCAAAAGGCTCAAAGTGTGTGCACAAGGTGCAATTGTATTGTTTGAAAACAGATATCTTGCAAAACGATTTTTGCCCCTTTCAAATTCTCTTCCCTTTCATCTGTTTATCATATGAGAATTCACACACACACATTTTATTGTATTCATCTGGTTCATGAGTATGCTTCAGTCTCGACCTGTTTTGTACTCAGTCTTATAGTCTGTCATGACAGGGTGTCTCGACATCCACTTACACCAGTTGAATCGGTCCTCGTTAAGTTATGTGAGTAATTTGCTGAGTTACTTTCTGTTTGTTTCTTTTAATTTGTGTTTTAATTTGTTTTAATTTTATTTTATTAAACAGGTGCTTTTTATTTTTATTTTGTCTTTAAAACGCGATATGTTTAATTTCGGCATGAATTTGTTTCCCGCCTATGCTTTGCCGCGTTTTAATTTCGTAGAGATTGAGTTGCGTATCTTGTTGGAATCTTTCCTTGATGAGTCTTAGTAAGAGTCCTATCACTTAAGAGTCCTATCTACTTGGTTCTCCGATCCGGCGTCCTGTCCCAACTGCCAGGGATAATGAAGCTGGACCGTCTGTTCCCCAGGGCAGTCTCGACAACATACAGTCGCAACTTGCCCAGGTCATTACACTGTTGGAATCCATGAACGAGTCACTTGCCCAATTAGCGGCAAAGCCTTGACTAGTTTTGGCAAAATGGGGGAGTAAAACAGAATATGTAGAATGGGGGAGTCTTGAAGAATGGGGGAGATTTCTACTGGCTGCTGCTGTTTTATCTTGTTATTTATTTTAGTGTGTTTTTATTATTCCGCTTAAGAACAATGTTTTAACTGCTTATTTTATTAAGTTGTTTTGCGGAGTGTTGCACCGCTGTTGCAACACGTTTTTACTGCTGTCGAGACTCGTTAGTTGATTTATGTGCCTATCTCTTACTAACTTGTTTTATTTCAGCATGTCTACATTTTCCTTGGGATTTAAAAGTGTTTTTGCCAAACAAGTCAATTGGGCGAGACTGTTAGGACCGCAAGTCCGACACCTTTCAAACTCGGTTGAACAGTCAGGACTGCCAGGTCGAACTAGATTTTATTTCCTTGTTTGCAAAATTATTTTAAAGGAAAATTCAGTTTTATTTACTTTGATTTATTTACTTATTTGTTCACACGGTTTTATATGGAATTTATCTTGTTATTAGACGCGTGAATATTTAGGTGAGTTTGGAAAGATTTAACTTGATCTTATAGTATCTTATCTTATGGAAAGGTAATCTTTATCAAACTCTTTATTATATCCTTTAGTAATCTTTTCCTTGTGGAGTTCTTCTTTGTCTTTGGTGTGCACAATATACGAAGATCATGAAGATCTTATCAAACGGAAACAAAGACTTATCAAAAGGAAGAATCGCCTTATCATGGAAAGATTCGGATATATTTGGAAAGATCCTGTCTCGACTGGATATGGAGACTAGCCGAGATTCAAGGATATCTTTCAGGAGAGCTATCCTATAAATAGTAGAAATCCTAGGAATCAATGTAGAACACTCGTGTAACAAAATATACATCTTTAGGTGTTCTCTTTTATTTTGATTTCTTGGTTTTCGCCCTCTTGAGTTACATCAAGAACGTGAGAAGCCGACAAGAGTTGAAGGGAGTTCAACGGGAAAGGATTGCGCCAGTTAGAGGGATCTATACGTACGTGCAGTTCGCTTGGAAGCATTCTCATAAGAAGATCACTACGGGAGTTTTGGTCTTACGGGTCAAACGGAGTAGACGCGAAAAAGGTTGCGGTGGTATCAACATTAGAGGGATTCGGTGTTAGAGTAAAACCAGTTGGTGTAATAACTTTTGTCTGTTGAAAGAAGTTTGATTCAGGCGAAAGCCTCGTGGATGTAGGACATAGTCCGAACCACGTTAAAATCTGCTGTCTTACTTTACTGTCTTACTTACCTGTCTTACTTATCTGTCTAGACTAGGTACCGCAACTATTTCTTATAACGTAAAGTATTAGACTTAAAGATCTATCACACATCAAAGCTAATAATAAGTGAAACACACAGGAAGATATCTTGCAATTTCATGATAGCAGATTAGGAGCACAAACATCAGTTGTACTATTCTCAAGGATCAAAAGCCAGAAGGGTGTTGCTGAAAGCTGAAAGCCCTCAGGCTAATGAATCTAATTCACATTGTGATGCACGGAACATATTTTGCCTAATTGTGAATGACTTCCTAACACTGCCCTAGTATTAACAGAAGTAGAGTATACAATTTTATGACATAGAGGTCCATGGAAGGAATCCCCTATGCCTTTTCTGAAAAATAAAGCAATGGTTCTTGTGACCAGCATGTTAATACATTTAGACTTCAGATAATATCTCGTATGCTGAGGACGGATCTATCAGAACTTTGAGTGATAATGAAACATAAATACGTGCCGCTTCTCAGCAACACTCTGAAACTTCTTACCTTGAAAAAGGCTACAAACCATTCTTCAAATCAACTCAATCAAAAATAGTATTCAGAGCAAGACCATGTAGAATCACTCGAGGTTTGGCCATAATGGATTCTGGCAATAGTGCTATCACTTCAACATCGGGGTCTGGTAAAACAGAAAACATGCAACAATTATTTTCAATAAAGATAAGCAAAACACCTCCGTGTTCTATGTAATCCGTGCAAAAATATCTTGATTTCTAAAACTAAAACGAAATGAAATCGACCTGGATGGCCTGGGAGGTTTCTCTTCTTCTTGGTTGCCTGAGGCTGTTGAGAATTCTGGGATGATATTGGATTAATTAAGCTGCCAAAATCTCGAGCCCTAGTAACAGAAGAAGTACTACCTTCCTCATAAACAGAATTTGAATTGGACATCATTGCAGAAAACATGACTCTTGAGAACAAAAAGAGAAAAATAACTAATCTGCAAGTAGGCTGGTTCAATAATGCAAAAAAGATTAGTTATGTTTCTCTTTTTGTTCTCAAGAGTCATGTTTTCTGCAATGGTGTCCAATGCAAATTCTGTTTATGAGGAAGGTAGTACTTCTTCTGTTACTAGGGCTCGAGATTTTGGCAGCTTAATTAATCCAATATCATCCCAGAATTCTCAACAGCCTCAGGCAACCAAGAAGAAGAGAAACCTCCCAGGCCATCCAGGTCGATTTCATTTCGTTTTATTTTTAGAAATCAAGACTTTTTTGCACGAATTACATAGAACAGGGAGGTATTTTGCTTATCTTTATTGAAAACAATTGTTGCATGTTTTCTGTTTTACCAGACCCTGATGCTGAAGTGATAGCACTATCGCCAGAATCCATTTAATCAACATATAACATGAATGAGACTTAATATGAGCTGCCAATGCCACAAACTTGCTGATGATGTGGGTATAAGAAACCAAGCACGAGCTTTCTTGGAGAAGACTTCCTAAAAACCACAAGGAACATGTAAAGACATCGAGCAGCCAATTCAAAAAGTTGCCCAGACTCAATTATTAGGTTAGAAGTCATCGTAAAACCAATATGGGACATACTGCATAACAGGAATGTCAAATACATTGGTCAATATCCAAATCAAAGTTCTGGTTGAAGTTGTTAGGAAATAATGATTCACATTGCTATGCTCCAACTAAATTTGATCCCAAAATCAACATAGTTTTGAGCATAGTGCATTAAACAACCAAAAGAATGAAGCTTTAATAAGAGAGGAATTATGCTATTGTATTAAATAGTTCAACTAAAAAAGAATTATAAGGAAACAAATTGACTTTACCAAGATTCGAACCCTGTGCCTTCAATCACTACTGAAGCCGTAACAAGGTGGTACTAGCAAAACATCTACCTCTCAGAACTATAAATTATTTGAAAAGGCGAGATTTCTCTGGAGTACATATTTTTAGCATAAGGTCATTGTTTAGCACCGACTGTTATGAACCAGCCTACTTGCAGAACGTGAAAGTAATTACGAAAAAAGGTGGCAATCCACCGAAAGAGCATAAATAAAGAGGAGTCTTACGTCTCGGATGCTTTGGTGCTCCTGTATCCTTGAAATTTAAAAAACTCGACAAATAAGTTACGCAAATAGTGATCAATATCATCTCTGTGAGTAAATAACTTTTGACATAAACATGACAATGTTCATGACTAAACTCACTTATATACAACCATCAAACATACCTCCAATCTAGTGATGAAATCAGGCTGACCTTGTCTTTTCCCATATAAATTTCCCCGCCATCCCATCATAAGAACTCAGAGACTGCTTACAGTTACATTACACTCTAGGTGATCATATTTATCAATCAATGTTTTTCATGTTCATTCAAATTTGTATATTTTAGTTGAGACTTTCCGTGGAGACAACAAAAAGAGGTGGTAGCAAGTTTGATATACAAGTAGTGACATGAATTTTAGGACCCAACCAAGTTGAACCAAACACAGTAGACAGTTTTTAGTAATTTAAGACTAAGATGTACTCTATATCCTAGTACAAGTACTGATTGTCGGGTTATATACACATTCAATCTCAATGTCATGTGCATATGGTTCACAAACAATTCCCATTTTCAGTAATCATGCAACAGAAAATAGCTCTAGGCTTTTCCTCAATGATGAAAAAACACCGAAATAATCTAAAGAACAGGACTGTAGTATAAAGGCTGAGAACACAGCATATAATATTGTAGCTAGTTCCTCGTAACATTACCAACATATAATGGACCAGGCTGAGCTTCATATTCCAAATCAATACCATATCAACCACTTTTTGACCTGTCATGACCTAATTTGGACTCTTCACCAAGAACCGGCATTCTCTACTCGGTCCTTGCTCATGCGCAATCATATATCCTCATTAGCTTCTGGTTATTTTCTGACCCGTACATCAGGCATCTATAAGAGTATTCTCTTCATTTTACAATATTCTACAAATTACTGTCCTGGGTTTCTTAAGACAATTCTCATTAGTTAGATTCTGCTAACATCTGCATGAGAAAATTCGCAAATCTTAAGAGCATTTAGTGTGGTCCAAAGAAATTGTGACAGTAAAACTCAATAAACCCAGTTACAAACTCATTTGTTTTCCATTATCTGAGGCTTGGCTTTAAGGTTGACTGTTCATATTTATTGAGCATGTAACTTTCCTGTCAATGTGGCTTTATAGACACAATAGAAAACATCAAAGTCAAGAGGGAAATGGCTATTTAATTATTCACTTTGATTATACAGGGTAAGGACATATTTGATATGTTTTTCTAGTTATCTAACATTAGACGGAAGGCAATATTAATCAAGTCATCTACAATTTCTTTTGGAACTGCTCTACCAGAGAACGCGGTACAGTACCCAGAATAATCATGTAAAATAATGAGTCAAGTGCAAGAAAATTTGAAAACGATAACTTTATAATGGACTCCTATTTGGTCCAATATCGAGCAACGAACTTCATCTTAATAGAAACAGCAGATCCAGAATAGCCAATGTTTTCTTCAAATTGATTCTCATAATTACCTCTCAGTCTCTAACATATTTTCGCGCTGCAGACTATATTGTGCTTGATGGTTGAAGGCTAGAATTTACCGGGACATTAGGAGTTGCGGAAGCAAACGATGCAGGAGATAAGTTGTGCTTCGTAACCTGGCCAGTTGAGGATACTGGCATCGACCTCGCAATCGATGTGTCACTAGATGGACTGACATTACAGTTTGCACAAAAAGGAGAGATGATGCCATTACACTAGATATCTCAAACCTAGGCTAATCAATAGTAGAGCCTAGCACATGAATCATGATACTAGTTCTCTATTAAATAGAACAGGTCATGAATAACTTTCCGATGCTTTCAAATATGATTCGTTAGAACTGAGAAGAGTAAACGAAAAGAGAAGAGTTACTAGATGAAAAAGCTTCCTTTGCCTTTCTTTCATAAGGTTTTCTTTCCGCTCCAAAGCTTAATAAAGGTTTTACCTGTTGCTTATTAGGAAGCTTTACTTTTCAGAAGATACCCGCGTGTAAGAACACTCTACTTGAATAAGATACCTTTGTAATTCATTCCCCTGAGTTTCGTTTCTCTTTTTCTTAAATCTCTCCGTACGAGTGCCTACTCGTTCGGCTTTCCTGGCTATTGTATGATTTTTGGTCTAACCTTATAAATGAGAGATTCTAATGAATTTCTGTTTGTGTTCAAAGCCCTCCTACTGCTCCTAATAACAGACCAGGAGAACGGGTAAGCTCCAATACATAGTTCCTTGGTTAGACCGTCAGTGATAATGAGAAGAACCTTCTTCAGGTAACCTCCTCGAGGCACTTTTGGCAACTCTGCAGCAGCAAATGCTAGTTACAATATGGGCTCCAACGAAGCCAATTTAGTAATTAGTAAAGCTGAGGTTAACGAGGGGACCACAGTAAAAAAATTAAAACCTAGAGCTCGAGGACGTAGTTATGCGATAAAAAGAACTACCTGTCATATAACGATTGTAGTGAAAGATATATCTTTAGATGATGAATACGGACAGAGATATTTATATTCATTAAAAAAACCTAGATGGAAAAAGAAGTATACAACTATGGTATATCATGATATGTATAGTAGTGAGGGAGTATGGGACAAAAAATAAATCCACTTGGTTTCAGACTTGGTACAACCCAAAATCATCATTCCCTTTGGTTTGCACAACCAAAAAATTATTCTGAGGGTCTACAAGAAGATCAAAAAATAAGAGATTTTATCAAAAATTATGTACAAAAGAATATGAGAATATCCTCCGGCACCGAGGGAATTGCACGTATAGAGATCCAAAAAAGAATTGATTTGATCCAAGTCATAATCTTTATGGGATTCCCAAAGTTATTAATCGAAAGTAGACCGCGAGGAATCGAAGAATTACAGATAAATCTACAAAAAGAATTTCATTATGTGAACCGAAAACTTAACATTGCTATCACAAGAATTGCAAAACCTTATGGAAACCCTAATATTCTTGCAGAATTTATAGCCGGACAATTAAAGAATAGAGTTTCGTTTCGAAAAGCAATGAAAAAGGCTATTGAATTATCTGAACAAGCAGATACAAAAGGAATTCAAGTACAAATTGCAGGACGTATCGACGGAAAAGAAATTGCACGTGTCGAATGGATCAGGGAGGGTAGGGTTCCCCTACAAACCATTCGAGCTAAAATTGATTATTGTTCCTATACAGTTCGCACTATCTATGGAGTATTAGGCATCAAAGTTTGGATTTTTATAGACAAGGAAGAGGGCTAAGAAAACTTTAATTGTTTTTCCCTTCTATCCATTAATTGAACAAAAACAGGCAAACACTTCATGCTTTTTCTGACGAATAAAAAGACGTAATTCTAATTCTTAATTCTATAGGGTTGAATAAAAATTCGATTAACCTTTTGATATAATTGCTATGCTTAGTGTGTGACTCGTTGGTTTTGTTTAGGGTTAGGATTAAAAAAGCCCAGCTCGGTAGTATGAAAACCAACTCATTACTTCGTATTATCTGGATCTAAAGAACCAGTCAAGATATGATAAATCAGTCATATCTTTGTAGCAACTGAAATTGAAACTTTATAAAGAGGAAAGGTGTGGATAAATGGAAGTATGAGAGAAAGAAAGAAAAAGAATATCAATGCTATAGAATTCCAATATGTAAGGTCTATGAGTCATCTCATAAAGGGCAGTGTAATAAAGCATCAACACTAATCGATTCATTCATAATGAAATATTAAATGAATCCTTAGTTCTAGAACAAGAGCTTCGGGCCAATAAAGACTAAGAAGGTTGACTCAAAAATAAATTGGATTATGAGCTCCATTGGCGAATTCGGACCTAACCATTAAATACGAAGCGGTGGGAACGATGGAATCTGTGAATGGAAAAGATTTTCTTAAACAAATGAATCTTAATGATTCGCTAGTCGGGATGGCGAAATTAACCAGAAATCAATTTATCTATTCTGAGAAGTCACAAACAAGCGTTACGACTCAAATAGAGATTGCAAGAGTAAATATTCGCCCGCGAAAACTTTTTTTGAAGGGGCGCATAGCGGAGCCGCTAGGTTCAGGGGCGATAGCCTATTCTATTACTGGCAAACAGTTCCCAAATAAGATCAGGTTGGGAAAGATTAATTCTTTATTCGTGAGCTACCATTCAACTGTGACTTTCCATTGATATATTGAGGTCGAACAGCAGCCATTCGTTTTTCTCTTCGAAACCTTTACCAACCGAGATGACATCACGCAGAAGCAAACGGAAAGGCAGCATTCGAATAGTGTGATCGCCTGAGAGCGAAAGAAAGAAAAGAAAAAAACTCTGAGATACGATAGTGGCAGCTAGTGTGGAATGAAACATAGAATTGAATGGAGGATTTCTCCCCAGATTCACCTTCAACTCCTCCCAGTGTAATTGCATCATCTGCCCTCCTGTGCAAACTGTAATGTCGGGTCCATCAGGTCGATTCCGAGGTCGATGCCAGTATCCTCAACTGGCCAGGTTACGAAGCACAACTCATCTCCTGCATTGTTTGCTTCCGCAACTCCTAATGTCCCGGGAAATTCTGGCCTTCAGCCATCAAGCACAACACAGTCTGCAGCGCTAAAATATGTTAAAGAGTGGGAGGGAATTATGAGAATCAATTTGAAGAAAACATTGGCTATTCTGGATCAGCTGTTTCTATTAAGATGAAGTTTGTTGCTAGGTATTGGACCAAATAGGAGTCCACTATAAAGTTAATGTTTTCAAATGTTCTTGCAATAGACTCATTATTTTACATGATTATTCTGGGTACCATACTTCATTTTCAAAAGGAATAGTTAAAATACAAGCAACTTAACTATATAAGGTTCAACCAAGAGGATCAGAGTAGAACTAAAGAATAATGTGGTCAATCAAAAAGATAAAGCCTTCATATATAAGGTTGTTGGTGGAGTTCAACTAACAGATAATAATATAGAGAAAATCAGAACTTGTGCACGCCTATCATGTTGAAGTAATTTTTCAGCAAAAAATATTTAGACTTTGAAAATTGATGTGAGATTCTAGATGTGAATCAACAAGGCATCAATAATCAGAGCCCAAGAAAAATTATAGACTAAACTCCCACCCGAGAGTTACAGAACATTTCTAAAAACTACCAATTCTAATAGCCAGAATAACCAGGGATTGCATTTCTATTTGAAGTGGTTTGGTAAAAGGAGAGGCTGGTCCATCATTTGCATAACTTCTTCATCTATGGTCTTAACAATCTTGGACAAGACAATTCAATGGCTGGTGAGAAAATATTCTTTGAGGTGACGGGTAAATCGGCCGATGGAAAGTCTGGTGTAAAGGGCTTGCAAGTTCGTCTCACTTGGTGGTTACCTAATCAGTTGGACGTTGCAGATAATCAGAAAATAAAAAAGAGGGGAATGACCTCCTAAAACACAACTAAAGAACTTGACAATAGTATTCCATTAGACTCCTCAAACAACGTCTTGTCACCCAAGTAAAAGTGTAAAATTAGAAAACTCTGATTTATAGCTCTTTTTCCTACTTTCGACATAAAAGGTTTTCACGTCACTGCAACACAATGCGACACATAAGAGATTGAGAATATAACCATGGTGATATAGCACGTAGGAGAATGCAGAGTATTAATCAAAATTAAACTTAAGGCAAGAGACTAAAAGCCAAATATGGAATACATAAGGAACTTGAAAGACTAGAGAAGACTTAGGGAAGACCAACTCAGCAATTTAATATGTCTGATATTGTAAGAATTCTTGAATGGGCAGAGTTCGCTTAATAAAGTGAAACAATATTACTCAACATCACATTCGATTTTGATGAAAATTTAGTTTAAGAAGCTCAATTCTTCACAATGGTTGCATTACACATGATAAGCATCGAACGTAGATAACACAACAACTATAAGAACATAACCTTCACATGGGCTGCAAAATCAATAAATTCCACAACTCCATACGCATCAAGTAAAAAATTAGCTTCTTGTATGTCCCTAAGAAAATTGATAAGCATCAAACTTGGTCAGCAAGAAATACTTTACCTCGGATAATAACTAATCGCCGGAGAAGATTTGCCACCTTTTCTACAGTCTAAGGCAGCAGCAACCTTTTAGCAAAAGCGACGAGCAGCAATTTCTTATTAGATTTGGAGATTTTGCTGGTAAGTAATTGTGAGACTTATTTGTTTCCTTACATTCTTTGTTATGAAAACTAAAGTGATACATAATAGACAAAAAACTTTCATCGATCGCATTTTTAAAGCCTTACTAACTTGCAATTATCGATTCTCTTTTGCAGGATATGGTTGTACTTAGACCCAAACCAACAATTGCAAGCACAACAACATCTGCAACAGCTACAGCAGCAGCAGCAGCATCCGCTTCAACAAATGAAGCAGCAGCCTCCACAAATGCGACAACCATGCCTGGAGGAACCTCTATGAGTTAACAAAGCTACATATTGTTACTGGGAATTGTCATATGTTTTAGTTTGGTAATTGAGATTGCTGTTGTTGTTGTCATCGATCCTTTAACTGATTTAGCATTTTGAAGTCATTTGAAGCATGTCACTGTAACACAATACAACGCAGAAGAGATTGAGAATATAACTCTGGTAATATAGCAAGTACGAGAATGCATAGAATTATATAATCAATAGTAAACATAATGCAAAAGACTAAAAGCCAGATATGGAATACATAAGAACTTGAAAGACTAGAGAAGACTAAGGGAAGGGCAGCTCAATAATTCTTAAACGAGCATAGTTCGATTAATAAAGTGAGAGAAATATACTTAAGAAGTCCCTGAAAGTTGTCAAAGAAGAATTAAATACGCACGGCAACAAGAATTTGAGCATTGAACACGACTAGCGAAAATCAGATACTTGTCATTAAGTATTAAAAAGAAAAATCAGCAACAAAAACATGACATATCTAACTTATAAGTTATACCTACCTGCCCTGTTGGATCATTTCCGCAAAAGCATTTATAAATAAATATCAGAAAAACTAAAAAGTTAATAATAACAGCTCAATAAATGATTACTGAATAATTTACTATAGCATCACATTGGATTTCAATGAAATTCAGTTTTAGAAGCTTAATTCTTCACATCAAAACATAGATAACAAAATAACATTCATATGGCTTGCAAAATCAACAAGTTTCACAAACTAAATATGCATCAACAAGTATAAAAATTAGCATCTTTTTACATCCCGAAGAAAATTGATAATCATCAAACTCCAACTCTTAATTAACTTACCTAAAAGGAGAAGATTCGCCGCCTGTGCTGCAGTCTTAGGGCAGCAGCAGCAACAGCGTCTCGCTGCCCATAGGTTCTTGAGAAGGGGCGGCCACAACTTTTTAGCTATTTATAGAAATTTTAAACCTAAAATATTCAAATTAAGATTTAAAAATTAAAGTAATACATTAATAGTATTAGTTATATTTTGCATTTGAACGCTTTATATGTAATATTAGTTTTAAGTTTAATTTATTGTTTTTAATCAAAATTGCCATGAAATTGTAACTAAGTTACATAATCTTCCATTCTAGCTACCACACTAGTCGGTACTCTAGTAAATTGAGTGTTTGCGGCCCGAACTAAGAATTCTTAATTTATACATTTCCAAATATACCTTTTGTTCTACATAGATTGGTATATAACTAGTTCCACAAAGATTTTCCAAATGCGCGATCTCACCTACCAATTCTTATATTATTACCTTCTCCGTTGACTAGGTTGGAAGAGTGCATGACTGGACAAAATAAAATTAGAAAAAAAAAATAATTACAAAAATTTTGAGGACTGAAGTAAGCGGAACATAACCAAATTGTAAAAAAATAATTGCAAAAATTTGAACGACAATATAGAAACAAAATCTTGAACTGAAGAAGCGTTTAAATTCGGACACAGTATGTTGCTTGGGACTTAATAGGTAAAAAGTAAAATGGGGAGAAATTAAAGATTTAGAAAGAGCAAAACCACATAGATAAAGGAAATGAAAGAGGAAAAATATTATCAAATGGCTATGTTGTTATGCATGGGCTAGTAAAGTTATAAGAAAGAAAAAAGAAAAAGTAAAATTGAGTAATAGGTAATGAATTCAACGTTTTCACAAGAAAAGAAAATAAGGAAAATGAAAGAAAAAAAGATACAATTACTTACATTTAAAATCAAATTCACTCCCATGAACACATAACTAGACATCAAATTACATTTACATCCTTTATAATTATTTATTACTTTGATAATTTGTATTTATATAAATATATATTTAATTATTCTTAATAAACGCACTAAGGCACACATACATTCACAAATTTTTAATTTAGCGCATTGAAGCACATGCTCTCCGCTCCCACACTCACTTGCGCATCCATACTACATGACTTAGATTGTAGCACAAACTTATCTAGGTGGCAGCCACATTTGATGCAAACATGTCAAAGCGTTCAATATTTGAAAATTGGCATACATACCGAGCATTTTTGTTATTTAGCGTCAGTGTTTAAAAAGGCGTGTTTGGGTCGCCCATTGAGACTTGCCCTATAGCAAAATTGAGTTAAAGCTCCCTGAGGTAGCTGTTAAGGTGTAACATTTCTAAGGCGTACGCCCCATGATTTAGGGTATATGTCCTGCACGCAAAAGGCGTAATTTTTGGGACCAAAAGGCGTAAGTTCGGGTGTAAAAGGCGGAAAAAGAAAAGAAAATAGTTTATTTTGTTAAACTTTTTTATGATTGCTCATTCATATTTAGTCTTTAGTTTTTCTTATCTGATAAGAATCATAAGTCACTTTAGTAAAATGTATTTTTACTTTTTTTATTATAATTTTTAAGTATATATTTTTTGGTTTGTAAATTCATCTTTTGATCATGAATTTTAATACTAGGTATTTAATTCGTTATCCATATCGTGGATCTTTTTCTGTTATATGATTATAATCTTACTTCAATTTTCTTATAACTATTAAATAGTTCCACAATATATGTTAATATATGTGAGGATCACATGAAATATTTGTATGCAATTTAGGTAGTGCTTGCAAAGGGAAGGAAAAAAGATTAATTTTTCTCAGTGCTATTATATGATTATAATCTTACTTAAATTTTTCTATTATATGATTATAATCTTACTTAAATTTTCTTATAACTATTAAATAGTTTCACAATATATATTAATGTATGTGAGGATCACATGAAATATTTGTATTCAATTTAGGTAGTGCTAGCAAACGGAAGGAAAAAAGATTAATTTTTCTCAGTGCTATTTGTAATTAGTCTTATTCAGTAAAAATATTATCTTATTGTATTTGTATTTATGCATTTTTATGTTTTATTATTAAAATTAATATTTCTTTTTGAAAACATAAATGCCAAAATTTGTAGGCCTTGCGCCTCGCCTCCAAAGAAGTAAAACGCCCTGTTTGTTCTCTATGCCTTTTAAAACACTATTTACCGTTAAAAACAAACAATAGAGTGACTTTTTACAATTTATTCAACATATACAATCATGTTGTGTTAACCTAACCCGTACTTAAGATGAAGAAACAACTATAAAATTAACTCATTATAACAGATATTGTTCTTGCTGAACTCTTATTTCTTTTCTACGAGCCACATTACCTTGTGACCATGAATCAAAATTTACAAACGTATCCTACAAAAATACGAAAAAGTTTTCATCTCAACTATGTCAAAACAAGATAAATTAATTTCATGGTTTGTTCCAACAACTATATTTAACGAATTTTCAAAAGCATGAGAAAAAGATCTAAAAAACGAAACACTAGGATTTGTTTTAGATATCTTAGCGGATTGTAATAAATATTGAAGTCAAAACTTTTGGAGGAGAACATGATCCTCTTTACCTTTTGAACTTAGTTATTAGTTATTACTTGCATAAAACCAAACAAGAATTACATTGAGTTAAACACATGAATTTTACTTTCCACTCGTCCCACTAAAATGTCTTCATTTAAACTTCCAAGTTTTAAATATAAATATTTTACAGTTTTCATATAAATTACATGGAGAAAAAGAAGTAAAAAATAAGACCTGGTTGACCAATTTTAAATACATTTGTCTATAGGAAGATTATTTGTCTTTCTGACATAAATATGATGCTGGCATTTCGCTATCAGGTCCGGACTATAATACCACCACCTCAAGCTTCAAATGACTTAAAATGCTAAATCAGTTAAAGGACAACAACAACAACAACAATCTCAACTACCACACTAAAACATATGACAATTCCCAATAACAGTATGTAGCTTTGTTAACTCATAGAGGTTCCTCCTAGCATGGTTGTCGCACTTGTGGAGGCTGCTTAGCTGTTGCATATGTTGTTGTGCTTACACTCATTGGCCTGGGGGTAAATACAATCATATCCTGCAAAAAGGAATCGATAATTGCAAGTTAGTAAGGCTATAGTAAATGTGATCAATTGTTGTGTCAAGTGTATATCTATAGGAACTTTTTGCATAGTTTATAATGTTGTACTCGGGAAAGAGCATTCCGATCAAATGGTAGGCTTTATCAGAAACTGAAAGCAACAACTTCTGGGATGACAACTGTATCACTGCACACTGAAAAATTAAATACAGTGAGGGACAATATGATAACTGCCAATGAAATAGTTGCAATTTCTATTGATGCTACAATAAGTCGTTCTCATCCGGGCTTAGCATAGACCTAGCCAATTTGTGATTCGGCTTTTGGTTTCATGGGAGGGAGGGAGATTTTTTCGTGTTGGAGAATCCATGACTATGAAATGGGAAGTTGAGAAACAATAACAACTTAATAAAGAAGTTCACAGTTAACAAATCATATTTATTTTCATGATAAGTGGTCAAAATGATTGATTCTACAATGAGGATTCTTTATATCCACCTCTCTAATTTTCCCATTGATTTGAGATATCTCTGTAGGCAATCAAATTTTGTGCGTAATTAAATAAATGCATTTGAATTTAATTTAATTTTTACTATTTGAATTTTGGGATTTTACTAAAATAAATTCCAATATGAAATAGTTAAATTAGTTAATTTTATAATATATTCTCATCGGCCAATGAAATGACGCCATGTGTCAAGATGAGGTGTTGAAGCTATTAAATCATATTCAATCATGTGACCAATGAAATCAAGACATGTGTCGTATATGATGTGTTTTATTTAATTAATTTCTGATAAATACAAATTTATTTGGTATTTATCTTGAAAATGGAAGAACCAATGGTATGCCTCCACTTCAGCGGTCGATCTTATCAAGACTCTACTTCTACACCTATAAATAGAGGTCTTCACTCAATGGAAATTCCCAACACAAATATTATATTTTGAAGAGAGAAGCTCTGGAAATTCTCACTCAAGTTAATCATCTTCGATGAGTTCTTCGCGGGGATCAGGATCTCTTTTCACAAGGATTAAAGTTGTGGAAAATCTCTCTTTGATTAAAGTTATGGAAATTCTCCCTCAAATTCATCATCTTAAAAGCGTTCTTCGCGGGAATCAAGATTGTTCTTCACAAGGAATTAATAAAAACTCCATTTGATTCAAAATTAAGCTGCAAAGCCGTTGGAAACATTGTTTCTGAGGCTCTCTTCTGCTAAAGAAGATTGAACTTCAAATATATTCAACAAATTCAAGATGAAGATCAAATTGTTCGTCGTAAATACCAAGTCAAGTTGATTGTTGATTCAAGATCAAGCTCAAGCGCCCTTGAATCAATGTTCAAATTAAAGCCACGTGGAAGAGATCAAAATCAACTCCACATAGAAGTCTACCAAGTTTATATATTCTAGAAAGAATCAGAGGATTATTAAGATTGTAACCAAATATTCTTTTTGAATAAATATAAAGTTTTTTGTTCTAACTTTTCTTGTCTTTTAATTTAAGGACTTGAAATTTCATAGCTACAATGTCCTTGAAGAAGCTCTTAGCAATGGTTAAGCTCTCTACTTAAGCTGAGGTAAGAATATTAAATGTGTGTGGAATCGCTTATATTTTCTCAGTAATTGGTAAGGATTATGAAGATTTGAGCATTATGACAACTACTAATTGTATTAGTGTAAACTCTCAGTATGATAAAGGGAAAATACTTCATGTAAGAGCATCTCATGCATTTCTATCGATCAGTTTGGATCCTTGGTGGTTGCTTCAAAAATTAAATCTAGCACACCACATTTAAAATTTTTCCTTGAAGTTCACCAACCAATAATAGTAGTTGAAAAAAACATTACATAATGTTTACTGATTATCACTATGATCATACTTTTAACAGATAATTAAGGTTTGCCTTGCCATGACTTACAAGCTTGTTCTCTTGCAGCTGCCCGAGAAACCCATGCGGTTTCATTGCTCGAAAAACAAGAAAATCAGCTTTTCAAACATATCGCCTAGCATATTTCACAAAAAATTCAAACCTCTGTATTAACATATCTGTCCACAAATAATAATAATAACAATATAATAATAATAAAAATAACAATAATATTTTTTGTATTTCTTTAGTAACATGTAGAAGAGTCTTAGCTCCTCTAAGGAATATTACTTGTTGTTCTTTTTTTTTTTTTTTTTTTTTCCTTTTTGATCAGCAAAAAAGAGAATTTTAGTAAAGGGAGTATAAGAGATACTCCACAAAGATTTCAACAAGTAAAATGGACGGGGGAAGATGACAATTCAACAAAAGAATATGTTAAAGCTTTAGACTTCGCTTTTATCCAACACCACGTCTTGACTTTTATCATATCCACAACTTCTTACACACTCATAGAACCACTAGTGAAAACGACCCGATTTCTAAATGACCATATGACCCATGTCGTGAATAACCAAATAGCAGCAAGATCCGGGTTCTTCTTTGATTTTCTGTTCGGTAAGATACCCGAAAAGTGTAGGAGGTGGGGTTGCAAGTACCTGCTCAGGGCAGATTCATAACCGAGCCGCCTAAGAATATTCATCCAGGCCTGGTATGTGAAAGAGCATCTACAAAAAAGATGGTCAGATTCCTCTTCACCTCGGGTACAAAAATCACAATTCGTATTCCCCCCTCAAATTTATCCCTCTCCTGACCGGATTGCACTTAGTTGGGATTCGATCTTGAATCAATCTCCAGGCAAATGCTTTCATCTTTAATGGTGCATCCATATCCCACGAAATTTTATAAGTACGGTCCTGAAAATCATTTGGTTCCATAGCGAGGATCCTATAAGCTGATCGCACTGAAAACTTTAAGTTATACTCCCAATTCCAGCCCCATGCATCACATTTATCAGATTGTGGGGAGAAAACCTCAATAATCTTGCATAAAGCCTCTAACAAGAGCTGCTCCCATGAGTATAGATTTCTTCTCCACGTCCATTTCCAGTTCAGACGGCCATCTATGCATGCACCTTTTTCATGAATGGTAACGTTTTTGTCATTTGCAACGGAGAAAAGTCTACCAAACCGCGAGTAAAGAGGTTCATCACCAACCCACTTGTCCTTCCAAAATCTTGTGACTTCTCCGTTACCCACAACTTTTCTAACTCCATCCATAAACCACTCCTGATTCAGACTATCCCTGTCCAATTTGATAAGATCTTTCCACCAAGTAGAAGCTTTATTATTGGTTCTATTCCAAGGTTAAAATCTGCCAGCGAATCAAACCTTCCATATTTTGCAACTAGAATCTCGTACCACAATGAATCTTCTCTTCGCAAAATTCTCCATTTCCATTTCGAAACTAAAGCTTTATTAAAAAGCTCTATGTCCTTGATTCCGAGCCCACCGAGTTCTTGAGATTTGCGAATCTGTTTCCACTTAATCCATGAAATTTTCTTCGTATCAGCGCTGCCCCCCACAAGAAACGCCTTTGAAGTTTTGTGAATTCTTTGATAATCCTTTTGGAGCTCTGGAAACAGTGAAGAAGAACAGAGGTAAGCCAGTAAGGACATATTTGATAAGAATAATTCGACCTCCAAACGAAACATGCTCGCTGTTCCACGGAGACAACTTGTTCTTGAGTAGATTGATCAATGGTTTCCACATCTCAATGCGCCTCGGGTTTGCTCCAGTTGGGATACCCACGTATTTGAATGGTAACTTTTACATTTTACAATTCAGAACTTTAACATACTCCAAAACCATTTCCTTCTCGATATTAATACCGACTATGCTACTTTTGAGGAAGTTCACCTTCAACCCTGATACTGTGAAATAACCGATTCAAATCATGTTGAATCTAGTGAATCGAACAACAATCGGATTGAAATCAACAAAAACGAACTGAAATTAGTATTGACGATTGTGTCAAATTACAATGAAAGTTGAAAGATTGTGAAGAACAATCTGTTGAGAGAGTTTGATAAAATCTTCTCTCTACGATCTAATCTAATGAATTAAGTGAGTAAAAAATAACTAATCAACTCTATTTATATGAGAGAGGATCAGCCAAGAGGTGTGAATGTAGGTGGAAGAATATTCCACTTCTGGAAAGTTCAGCTCCAACGGTCATAACCGTTATTCAAAATATTTCCAATTATGGAAATATTTTGTGTTGAATATATTGATCAGCTAAGAGCCCCCCTCAAGATGGGAGTGAATGTTGATTAAGCCCATCTTGGATGTCATGTTGTTGAAAGGTCCAGTTGATAGAGGTTTTGTCAAAATGTCTGCTACTAGATGAAGGTTTGAAATGTGCATAAGTTTGAGCTCTTTATTGCTGATTTTCTCCCTTACAAACAAGCAATCAATCTGAATATGCTTGGTTCTTTCATGCTGCACAGGATTTGTGGCTATGCATAGAGCACTCTTGTTATATGTGAAGAGAATAGGAGTCTTGGAGCAGGTTATATGAAGCTCAGAAAGTAGCTGTTTTAACCAGAGGATCTCACAAGTTGTGGTGGCAATAGCTCTATACTCTGCTTCTGTACTGGACCTGCTAACTGTAGCTTGTTTCTTGGCCTTCCAAGATATGAGGGATTCTCCCAAGTAGACTAGATAACCTGTGACACTTCTTCTAGTTGCACTGCACCCAACCCAATCACTATCACTATATGACTTGAGCTGAAAAACATCAGTGTTAGCTTTGTAGAGCAAGCCTTTTCCAGGAGCAGCTTTGATATATCTAAGAACCTTGTGTGCTGCAGTTAAGTGAACTGAGGTAGGCTTGGACATATGTTGTGTAAGACATTGGATGGAGTAGCATATGTCAGGTCTTGTAATGGTGAGATACAATAATCTCCCCACAAGTCTTCTATATTCGGTGGGATCAGCTAAAGGAGCAGCTTCTGTGTCATTGAGCTTGAGATGAGGGTCCATTGGTGTGGAACTTGGCTTGCAATCCAGGTAGCCAGAGTCAGCAAGTATGTCCAGTGCATACTTTCTTTGGCAAATGGAGATTCCAGAGTTGTTCCTTGCTACTTCGATGCCCAATATGTACTTCAATGTACCTAAGTCTTTAATTTTAAACTTGTTGTCAAGAGGTGTCTTTATATGCTTGATTTCATCTAGATCATTTCCTGTCAAAATGATGTCATCCACATAGACACAAAGTACTGTTATAGAAGTTTTCTTTTGAAGTATAAACAAAGAACAATCAGATACAGTTTGTTTAAAACCATAGGCTAAAAGACAATTAGTAATTTTAGTAAACCACTGTCTAGAAGCTTGTTTGAGACCTTACAAGCTCTTTTTAAGTAAGCAAACTCTTGTGTCACCAGGTTTGCAATAGCCTGGAGGAGGTTTCATATAAATCTCCTCATTCAAATCTCCATGGAGGAATGCATTATTTACATCGAGTTTATGAAATGCCAATTCAAAGATGCTGCAAGAGCTAGAATAACTCTAACTGTAGTGAGCTTAGCAACTGGACTAAATGTATCAAAATAGTCCAATCCTTCTTCCTGTGTATAGCCTTTAGCAACTAAGCGAGCTTTGTAACGCTCTATAGTCCCATCAGACTTGTATTTGACTCTATACACCCATTTGCAACCTACACAATTCTGATTAGGAGGTAAGGTAGTAAGTTGCCAAGTGTTGGTCTTTTCAAGTGCATTGATCTCATTCTGCATAGCTGCTCTCCATTCAGGTGATTTATTTGCTTGAGTAAAGGTTTTAGGTTCTGTAATCTGAGAGATGGAAGCAGTGAAAGCTTTGTATGAATGGGACAAAAGATCAGTAGAAAGGTATTTAGATATACAGTAAGTAGAAGCAGAGTTAGATTTATGCAAAGATTGAGGTAACTTATAATCATAAACTTGCAAATAAGATGGTGGAGCAGAAGCTCTAGTGGATCTTCTCTGTGGAACAATATAAGGTGTAGGAGGAGAAGGGAGTTATACTGAAGTACCTTGTGCAACATGATCATGTTGCACTATTTCATTTTCCACAGCAATTGGTTGAGCAGCTACTGAAGGAGGATTCTGAATAACTGAATCAGTGGAAAAATGACTATCTGCTTCATATACAGGATCATATGTTGGAGTAATTTGGTAACTATAGTTATCAGAGAAGTTATCAGGAACTTGATCTACTGTAGGAACAACAGGAAGTTCAGGAAGAGTGACAGGATCATGACTAATATTAGGAATCAGCTTAATGAAAGCATCAGTATTTGACCTGTGACTAAGAGAAGAGTTAAGGTCAGTAGGATCATTTGAGCTTTGAAAAGGAAATAGAGTTTCATAAAATTTTACATTTCTTGAAACAAACACTTTATGAGTTTCAAGATTAAGCAGTAAAAATCCTTTTGTGTTCTTTGGATAACCAAGGAAAGCACATTTGACAGCTCTTGGATCAAACTTCAACCTGTAAGCAGTAATAGTAGAGGCATATGCTAAACAACCAAAAATTTTCAAAGAAGAGTAATCAGGAGGTTTGTTGTAAAGCAACTCAAAAGGAGACTTTAGAGAAGTGTGATGAGAAGAAGGTAATCTATTTATAAGACATGCAACAGTATATATGCAATTGCTCCAATATTCTATAGGAACATTAGACTGGATTTTTAGTGATCTTGCAACCTGTAGAAGATGCTGGTGTTTGCGTTCAACAATACCATTTTGTTCAGGAGTTTCTACACAACTAGTCTGGTGAATGATCCCTAGTGTGTTATAAAAGTTTCTAAGAATGAACTCAGAACCATTATCTGTTCGAATAACTTTTATGTTGGTGGAAAATTGAGTTAAAACCATGTTATGAAACTGAAGCATGTAATGTTTGACATCAGATTTATGTTTGAGCATACAAATCCAAGTGCACCTGCTGAAGTCATCTACAATAGTCAGAAAATACTTGAACCCTTCATGAGATTCAACAGAAAAAGGGCCCCAAACATCACTATGAATCAAATCAAAAGGAGCATTAGATATGGAAGTACTAATAGGAAAAGGCAACTTCTTCTGCTTAGCCAAATGACAAGTTTCACAGTGCAATTTATTACATTTCAGAGTAGAAAGCAAAGGTAAGGAAGACATCTTCTCTGAGGAAGGAGGTCCAAGTCTTAAGTGCCACAAGTTAACCTCAGTGGACACATTATTACATATAGCAACAGAATGTAAAATCTCAGAATTACATGGAGTAGAGTTACAGATAGCAGGTAAAATGTAAAGACTATCTTGCTGTCTAGCAGAACCAATCATCTTCTTGGTGATTGACTGCTGCAACAAACAAATAGAAGCAGTAAATAAGAGATTAACAGAAGATGATTTAGTCAATTTTGACACAGATAAAAGGTTATGCTCAAAATCAGGAACATATAAGACATTGTCTAAGATAATGTCAGAAAATAAACATATTTTTCCAATATGAGTAGCAAAAGTTTTACTTTGTTGGGTAAATGAATCACAACACTTATAGGAGTAGGTTTATCAATAAACAGTTGAACATTACAGATCATGTGATCTGTAGCACATGTGTCAAGAATCCATGCACACTTATAATTGATGGATTTCTTTGAATAAGTAGTAAAAGCAGAGATTTGATAGTTTTTACCATTAGCTGTAGTTGCAGCAAAATGCTCAGATGCAGGAGTAACAGAGTGACTGGTTTCCCTAGCCTGCTTGTAAGCCATGAATTCATCAAACAAAGCCCGATGAGAAGAGACAGAAACATGTTTAACCTGCACATAACCAGAATTGTCAGTTTCAGTAACTTGTGCATTGTTTGCCTGAGAAGCATGGATTCTTTTCCCTTTAGGACCATCCCATCCTGGGAGATATCCAATCAACTGATAGCACTTATCCACTGAGTGCAGCGCAACTTCTTTTTATCCTTGGAATTAGGCTTATACACCTGTGAACTAGGCCCTGGAGCAGAGTAAGGAACCTTATTCTTTGAATCTTGATTAGAATTGTGCCTTGTGAACATAGCTAAGGCATCAGAAACAGTAGGATTGGAGTATAAATCTCTCTAGTGTCCTCATTGCAACATCATAGAGTACACTTTGGAGAGAGTAGGTAGTGCAGAGTTCAACAAAATTTGACTACGCAGAGCACTAATGAGTCATTTAATCCAATCAGAAACTTCAGCACACAATCATATTGTTGTAAATCGATCATTTTCTTGTTAACATCACATGTGCATAGACCACAGCTATATGCTATAATAGGTCTTTGAGTAAGAAACTCATCCCACAGTGATCTAAACCGATTATAATACTCAGTGATCGAATTACTTCCCTGAGAAATTGTGGAGAGTGTTTTCTGCAGTTGATATACTCGAGATCCATCAGCTCTGTCATAGCGAGTCTTCATCTCCAACCAAAGATCAAGAGCAGACTCAAAATAGAGCAAGCTTAGATGCAATTCCTTAGATACATAATTCAGCAACCAAGACAACACAAGGCTATTTGCACGCGTCCAACAAGTGATTTCCAATGGATCTGCAGTAGGTTTTGGCAAGGATCCATCAATGAAACAAACTTTGTTGCGGATCTTTAACGCCATTATGATTCCTTTGCTCCAGGCTATATAATTTTTGCCTATGAACACATCACCAACAATAGAAACACCAGCATGATCATGAGATCCTAAAAAATAAATCGATGATGAATCATCACTCGGATTTCGCCGATTTGAACCAGAGTTCAGAGGATTAGGACGAGTAGACATTTTAACAAACAAGATCGATCACAGAATAAGATCGCAGCAATTTGATCGAGACGATCAAAACAAATATGATCAAACAGATCAAAATCGAACAAAATTAGGTTAGCGGAAGAAAATTTTTGGCCCGATCGAATGATACCATGTGAAATAACCGATTCAAATCATGTTGAATCTAGTGAATTGAACAACAATCAGATTGAAATCAACAAAAACGAACTGAAATTAGTATTGACGATTGTGTCAAATTACAATGAAAGTTGAAAGATTGTGAAGTACAATCTGTTGAGAGAGTTTGATAAAATCTTCTCTCTACAATCTAATCTAATGAATTAAGTGAGTAAAAAATAACTAATCAACTCTATTTATATGAGAGAGGATCAGCCGAGAGGTGTGAATGCAGGTGGAAGAATATTCCACTTCTGGAAAGTTCAGCTCCAACGGTCATAACCGTTATTCAAAATATTTCCAATTATGGAAATATTTTGTGTTGAATATATTGATCAGCTAAGAGATATCAACTCAAAGTTCCGAAGTAAACTTTTTAGTTCAATGACATTCAATGGGGAGTTCTCACAAAACAGAATTGTATCACCGGCGTACTGAATATGCGTAACTTCTAATTTCTTATTGCCGATATTAATTCCCTTCAGCAGCTGCATTTGATTTGCTCTCTTCACAAGATCTGATAAACCCTCGGCAGCTAAAAGAAAAAGAAGTGGCGAGAGCGGATCCCACGGTTGATATTAAACTGTTCCGCTGAGGGGCCATTCACAATAACTTAAATAGAAGCAGACTGGAGACATTCCTTTATCCAACCTCTCTAAATGTCATTGAATCCCATGAGATGCATCATATTGTCCAAATAGTTGTAATTGACGCTGTCAAATGCCTTCTCAAAATCTGCTTTAAAAATCAATCCTCCTTTCCTTTGTCTATTGACTTCATCAATGATTTCATTAGTAGCAAGAATGCTGTCAACCATATGTCTACCTTTCACAAACACGGTTTGTCCATCACTTTCCCCAACCCATTTGCTAACAATTTTGCCAAAATATTGTAAGGGCTGGCAATTAGAGAAATGGGGCGAAATTCATTTACCTGCTACGGGTTAACTTTCTTGGGAATAAGAATGAGAAAGGATGGGTTTGCACCACGAACTAACTTCCCGTTCCTCTGAAAATCTGAGATAAATTTGCATAAGTCTTCTTTAATCGTATCCCAATATCTTTTGAAGAAGTTTATATTAAATCCATCCGGCCCTGGAGATTTTGAACCATCACAACTCCAAAGTGCTTCTTTTATTTCAGCCTCCGAAAAAGGCTTTGTAAAGAGATTGTTCTCCTCGCTACTAATCTTAAAAAAGGCCAGGTCGCAAAACAAAGGATGCGCCCATTGTTGTTCATAGAAAAGATCTTTGAAATGCTTCTTAATTTCATTCTTTAACTCTGCCACATCTCCTGTCCAACAATCGCTGATATAATGACCTCTAATGGAGTTTTGCACCTTTCTTCTGTTAATACATTGATGAAAAAATTTCGTGTTCGAGTCACCTTCGCGAATCCACTTACTTCTCGATCTTTGAAAAAGGAAACTTTCTTTGCATTTGAGTGCATGCCAAAGTTCTCCCAGTTCTTTCCTTTTCTTAGTTTCCTCAATTGAGAGTGGAGTCGATTCCCCTTTTAAATCAATCATTGCGATTTCTGCCTTCAACTCACTGATTTTTGTATCCATGTTTCCAAATCTCCGTTTATTCCAACCTTTCTTTGTTGTTTCATCTTCTTAAGTTTCTCTTTCATGACGAAAGCTCCCCATCCATTGAAATTCATCTGGCTCCATTCCTTCGAAAGAAAATTGTTGAAATCTCTATGGTGAAACCAACTGTCCATAATTCTAAATGGTTTAGCACCCCAATCTTGGACCTGTGGCTTAAGAAGAACTGGGCAGTGATCAGAAATCGAACGGTTTAAACCGATTTGAACAAAGTTATTCCACTCATCCATCCACTCCTCTGAGAGCAAAAACCTGTCAAGCCTACTTGAACTGTTTCCTCTATACCACGTATATTTTCTTGCCAACATAGGGATGTCATTCACTTCCATATCTGAGAAAAATGCGTCGAACTCTAACATTTTTGATCTGGAACAATGAGAAAGTGATATCCCTCTTCGTTCTTGAGCTGACCTAGTAGCATTAAAATCACCCATCAAACACCATTTTCCTCGAGGGCCAACCTGCAGCGAGTCTGAAAGCAGAGCAACCAATCAAGAGAAAATTGTTGATACGATTCAGCTAAATAAGGACAAAACGGCACATCAAAACTAATAATAAGTGAACCACACAGGAAGATATCTTACAATTTCATGATAGCAGATTATGAGCACAAACATCAGTAGTGATATTCTCAAGGATCAAAAGCCGAAGGGTGTTGGTGAAAGCTGAAAGCCCTCAGGCTAATGAATCTAATTCACATTATGATGCATGAAACATATTTTGCCAAATTGTGACAGACGTCCTAACTCTACCCAAGTATCAACAGAAATAGAGGACAGTGTACATGGAAGGAATTCCCTATGCCTTTATGAAGAATAAAGCAATGGCGTTTAAGACTAAAAAGGGTTATCGTCCGAAAGGTAATTGAGACTTCGAGAAGACACATTTGGACTTCAGATAATATCTCGTTTGCTGACGACTAATATATCAGAACTTTGAGTTGTAATGAAACACAAATACGCAACACTTCTCCGCAACAATTGGAAACTTCTTACGTTGAAAAATAGCCACTTGGATATTTAAATCAATTGGAAGTATATAACGCTACAAGCCATTCTCCAAACCAAGTCAATCAAAAATAGCATTCAGAGTAAGACCAATTTGACTCACTCAAGGTTTGGCCACATTTAACCAACATATAACATGAATGATACTTAATATGAGCTGCCAACACCACAAACTTGCGGATGATGTGGGTGTAAGAAGCCAAGCACGAGATTTCTAGGACAAGGAACATGTAAAGACATCGAACAACTAAATTTAAGAAGTTGCCCACACTCAATTCTTAGGTTATAACTTATAAGTCATCGTAAAACCAAAATGGAACATGTTGCATAACAGGAATGTCAAATACCATTGATCTATATTAATAGCATATCATATCTTTCCATATTTGTAATTATCTTGTATCATAATTAGATTAGATCATTACCTTATTTATAGGCTAGATTATAGCATTGATTTGAGCAATATCTTTGTATATATGTTTCATACGTTTAATGAGAAAGGCAACATATTATATTCCTTCATGGTATCATCCTAAAATCGATCCTCTCTACCTCTCTCTCTCGACCAATTTTTTTTCTCTCCATGGCTGCAGACAAAAGTTTCACCCGGCCCTTGTAGTCAATAATATTAAAACCTTCATGCCGATCACTCTTGAAATGGAGAAGGTGCAATACACTACTTGGGCCGAACTCTTCAAAATTCATTGCCGTGTCTATGAAGTCATCGATCACATCATTCCTCCGACCAATTCGTCATCCACTCCATCATCGGAAACTTCCGAAGAAGACTCCACCCTTTGGTCTCGCCTAGACGCCGTTGTCCTTCAATGGATCTACGGCACCATTTCTAGTGATCTACTTCATACTATTATTGAGACGGATGCCACCGCACAACAAACTTGGGAGCGTTTGGCGAGCATTTTCAATGACAACAAAAATCAACGAGCCCTATATCTCGAAGAAAAATTCAAGGATGTGAAAATTGAGGACTTCCCTAATGCTTCGGCGTTTTGCCAAGAATTGAAAATGCTCGCTGACCAACTCGCCAACGTTGGCGCCTCCGTCTCAAATCAGAGGTTAGTTTTACAACTTATCGCGGGTCTCAATGAATATTATGATGGTGTCGCCACTATTTTGCAACAAAGTGACCCGTTGCCTCCTTTTTACGAAGCTCGCTCACGGCTTATTCTTGAGGAAACACGCAAAGCCAAACGAGCCACAACCTCTGCTGTTCAAGCCGACATGGCTCTTATCAACACTGGATCCAATTCCGATGACGACGGAAATACCACTCCCTCTCGCGGCAATAGTAACAAACGTGGTTCTGGCCGATCCTCCAACCGCGGCCGCAATAACAATAGGGGACGGGGAAATCGTGGTAGTCACCAAAACCAATCTCAATCGATGTTTCCTTGGCAAGCATCTTAGTGGCCATCCTTTCCTCCGTGGAACACGTGGGGTCAACAACCATGGTCGCCTCCTCCTCCATGTCCGTACCCGACCACCGGCTGGACTCGCCCACCATCTCCGAAACCCGGGGTACTCAGACTGCGACCTCAGGCTTTTACAGCCGACTCCACCCTGTCTACTTACGCTCCAACTGACATCGATCAGTCCATGCACACCATGACTCTCAATGCACCGGACGAGAATTGGTACATGGATACGGGAGCCACATCACACATGACGAACTCTGGTAATCTCTCGTCTTATTTTAATTTGAGCAATTTAAATCGCCATATCATTGTCGGCAGCGGCGAATCCATTCCCATCAAAGGTTCCGGTCATACTAATATATCTTCTCCCCATCCTCCTTTTAAATTATCTAATGTTTTACATGCCCCTAAAATCATAAAAAATCTTATCTCGGTTCGTCGTTTTACTACCGATAATCATGTTTCCATTGAATTTGATCCGTGTGGTTTTTGTGTGAAGGATCTACGAACAGGGGCTCCTCTAATGAGATGTGAATGTTCCGACGACCACTATCCCATCTCCTCACCACATCACCACCCGTGCGCCACCCCGCCTCTTTTGCTGCCGTCTCTCCTTCATTATGGCACAACCGCCTCGGCCATCCGAGCTCCTCTATTTTACGTTCTTTGCTCAACAAAAATTCGCTTAGTCATTCTCGCATGTCTAATATTTTCTGTGACTCTTGTATTTTTGGCAAACATGTCCGATTGCCTTTTTTTTGCATCTTTAACTCATACGTTGCTGCCCTTTGATATTTTACATAGCGATTTGTGGACTTCTCCCATTTTAAGTACTGCAGGACATCGTTATTATTTACTTTTATTAGATGATTACTCGGATTTTCATTGGACTTTTCCCATTGGTGCTAAGTCGCAAGTGTTCTCTATATTCTCCTCGTTCTCTGCATCTATGCATACGCAATTTGGTCTTAAAATTAAATCTCTTCAATGTGATAATGGGCGCGAATTTGATAATGAGCAATTTAAATTGTTTTCTCGCCAAACAGGTTTACAATTTCGATTTTCTTGTCCTCACACCTCTTCTCAAAATGGCAAAGCGGAAAGAAAAATTCGCACCATAAATAATCTCATTCGCACTTTATTAGCGCACGCCTCTCTTCCACTCTCTTTTTGGTACATGCATTAGACATGGCAACCTATCTTTTAAATATTATCCCTCACAAAATCCTAAAACATGTATCACCAACCGAAATTCTTTATCAAAAACAACCATCTTATAAACACTTGCGCACATTTGGGTGTCTTTGTTTTCCGCTTCATCCCTCTACCACTATAAATAAATTACAATCCCGCTCTTCCCCTTGCGTGTTTCTCGGATATCCATCTCACCATCGTGGTTACAAGTGCTATGATTTGAATCAAAAGAAATTAATTATCTCGCGCCATGTCATTTTTAATGAATCAATTTTTCCTTTCTCAAATATACAGGTTCCCCCCCTTCTTATAATATTTTCTCGGAATCTATATCTCCTCTCTTAACTAATCATTTTGTTTCCCAGGATATTCGGCCCACCACTCCTTCTCGGCAGGCGTCTCCCCCTCAATCTCCGCCTCCGAATTCCGAGCCAAGTCTCATCCCTCCTCCTCCTATAACTATCGCTCCATCACCACCTACTCGCACCATCACCACTCGGTCTATGCGTGGCATTGACAAACCAAAAATTCCTCTCAATCTCTCGGTCACTGTAGCCATATCTCCTATTCCCTCTAATCCGCGAGTCGCTCTTTCCGACCCCAATTGGAAAGCCGCAGTGATAGATGAATTTAACGCTCTTATTAAAAATAAGACGTGGGAACTAGTCCCTCGTCCTGTTGATGTAAATATTATCAGTTGCATGTGGATTTTTCGCCATAAAAAGAAATTTGACGGTTCCTTTGAGCGTTATAAAGCTCGTCTTGTCGGTGATGGACGATCACAACAGGTGGGAGTTGATTGCGACGAAACTTTCAGCCCGGTGGTGAAGCCCGCCACAATCCGAACCGTGCTTAGCTTGGCAATTTCTAAATCATGGTCCATTCATCAACTTGACGTGAAAAACGCTTTCCTCCATGGCGATCTCCTTGAAACAGTCTATATGCATCAACCTATGGGATTTCGAGACTCGACTCTTCCGGATTACGTTTGTCTCCTCAAGAAATCTCTTTATGGTTTGAAGCAGGCGCCCCGTGCTTGGTACCAACGGTTTGCCGATTTTGTTTCTTCTATTTGATTTATTCATAGCAAAAGTGATCACTCATTATTTATTTATCACAATGGTGCGGATTTGGCTTATTTATTATTGTACGTTGATGACACTATTCTCGCCACTTCCTCTGACACACTTCGTTGCACTATTATTTCTACTCTTGCTTCTGAATTTGCTATGAAGGATCTCGGCCCCTTGAGTTATTTTTTAGGTATTGGCGTGACCCGACATGATGGCGGTTTATTTCTTAGCCAACGAAAATATGCCGAGGACATTCTTGAACGTGCCGGTATGTCGGATTGCAAACCATGCCCCACTCCTGTTGATACCAAGTCCAAACTTGGTGCTAACGACGGCCCCCCGTATGCCAATCCGACTCATTATAGGAGCTTAGCCGGCGCACTTCAATATTTGACATTTACTCGTCCGGACATCTCCTATGCCGTTCAACAAATATGCCTCCACATGCATAATCCAAAGGAGGTTCATATGGCTGCTCTCAAGGGAATTCTTCGCTACATTCACGGAACTATGCATTTCGGACTTCATTTATTTCAATCCGATACTTCTTCTCTTCTATCATTCACCGACGCAGATTGGGGCGGCTGTCCGGACACCAGACGATCAACTTCTGGTTATTGTGTATTTTTAGGCGACAATCTTCTCTCTTGGTCATCAAAAAGACAGCCCACCATCTCTTGTTCAAGTGCCGAAGCCGAATACCATGGAGTTGCCAATGTTGTTGCTGAATCATGTTGGCTCCGTAACCTTCTTCTTGAGCTCCGCTGCCCTCTCACCAAAACCACACTCATCTATTGTGACAACATAAGTGCAATTTATCTTACCGGCAATCCCGTCCAACATCAACGAACGAAGCATATTGAAATGGATATCCATTTTGTTCGTGATAAAGTTGCAAAAGGCCAAGTACGTGTTCATCATGTTCCCTTTCGTCATCAGCTCGCGGATATATTCACTAAGGGTCTTCCACGCATTTTATTTGAGGATTTTTGCACCAGCCTCAGCGTCCGCGAGCCTCCCGCTTCGACTGTGGGGGTGTAATAGCATATCATATCTTTCCATATTTGTAATATCATATCTTTCCATATTTGTAATTATCTTGTATCATAATTAGATTAGATCATTACCTTATTTATAGGCTAAATTATAGCATTGATTTGAGCAATATCTTTGTATATATGTTTCATACGTTTAATGAGAAAGGCAACAGATTACATTCCTTCATATATCAAACCTGTTACAAAGTTATGATTCACACTGCTTTGCTCCAATTAAATTTGATCCCAAAATCAACATTGTTATCCTCTTTTTCCGGCACCCACTATAAATAAATTACAGGCACGGTCTACTCCTTGCGTCTTTTTGGGTTTCCCGTCAAATCATCGGGGTTCTATATCATCCCACAAAATCATAGTTTCCCGTCACGTTCTTTTTGATGAGTCAAAATTCCCTTTTGCTTCTGTCTCTTCCTCTTCCCCGGAATCCTATAATTTCCTTGACGAATCGCCAAATTCCTTATTTTTTTGGCCGACCCAACAGCCCGGCGTGTCGTCACTCGGCCCAATCAGCGTCTGTGTATGTGACGAGTGGAGATTGATGATTTGAACATGTGAAGTCCAAAATCCCGAGAACCCTGAATGTAACGCAAGATGCGTTTGAAAGCGTCCATGTGAGATGTTTTGGGGTCATGCATATGTAAACCCACTTGCTGAACTGCATAAGGGATATCCAGGCGAGTGATAGTTAAATATTGCAGAGCCCCAACGAGACTTTGGTAAAAGGTGGGATCGGCATAGGGAGAACCGGAGTCATGACTTAACTTGGACTGGGTATCGACTGGAGTGGCGGACAGTTTGCAGCAAGACATCCCCGCCCGATCGATGATTTCAGCAGCATATTTACGTTGAGACAAGAAAAGACCCCCGGGATGGCGAGTAACAGCAATACCGAAAAAATAACTCAGAGGACCCAAATCCTTCATAGTGAATTCCGAGCCGAGAGACTGACTGATCAATTTCCGAAGAGGTACAGAAGAAGTTGTGAGAATAATATCATCAACATAGAGAAAAAGATATGCTATGTCATTCCCTTTCCGAAAAACAAACAACGAGTGATCCGATTTGCTGTGAGAGAAACCAATGCGAGAAGCATAACTGGCAAAACGTTGATACCACACCCGTGGAGCCTGTTTTAGCCCATACAAAGGCTTCTTCAATAAGCAAACATAGTCCGAATGAGTAGAATCCCTGAAACCCAGAGGTTCATGCATATACACAATTTCCTGAAGATGACCATGGAGGAAAGCATTCTTCACATCCAACTGATGTATAGACCAAGAGAGAGACAATGCAATGCTAAGAACAGTCTGAATAGTAGCGGGTTTGACCACCGGGATGAAAGTGTCCAGACAATCAACTCCAACCTGCTGAGACCTGCCATCACCAACAAGACGGGCTTTGTGCCTCTCAAAAGAACCATCAGAGTTAGTCTTATGACGAAAAATCCACATAGAACGAATAACATTCACATTAGCAGGACGAGTGACTAAATCCCACGTATTATTCTTACTAAGGGCATTTTATTCGTCAATCATGGCCAGTTTCCAGTTGGGGTCAAATAAAGCACTCTTGGGATTAGAAGGAATAGGAGATGAAGTTACAGAAGAGAGGAAATTGAATTGACGTTTGGGAGTGAAAATCCCGCGCATACTACGGGTCATGATGGTGCGCGCGGGAGGAACCGCGGGCGAAATGGCGGGGTCAGAAGTGACAGCGGGCGAGGGGTCGGACCGTAATGGCGTGGAAGAGTGGCCTACGGGCGAGGGGCCGGGCGAGGATGTCGTTACGGGTTGGCTCGCAGGCAGGGGGCTGGGCGAGGAGTGCGGCAGAAAATGGCCCGTGGGCGAGGGGCCAATGACGACGCGCCGGGTTGTTGGGTCGGCCAAAAAAATAAGGGATTTGGCGATTCGTCAAGGAAAGTATAGGATTCCGGGGAAGAGGAAGAGACAGAAGCAAAAGGAAATTTTGACTCATCAAAAAGAACGTGACAGGAAACTATGATGTTGTGGGATGATAAATCAAAGCATATAAAACCCCGATGATTTGACGGGAAACCAGAAATACGCGAGTAGACCGTACCTCAAATTTATTTATAGTGGGGGCCGGAAAAGGAGGATAACAATGTTGATTTTGGGATCAAATTTAATTGGAGCAAAGCAGTGTGAATCATAACTTTGTAACAGGTTTGATATAGACCAATTGTATTTGACATTCCTGTTATGAAACATGTTCCATTTTGGTTTTATGATGACCTATAAGTTATAACCTAAGAATTGAGTCTGGGCAACTTCTTAAATTTAGCTGTTCGATGTCTTTACATGTTCCTTGTCCTAGAAAGCTCATGCTTGGTTTCTTACAACCACATCATTCGCAAGTTTGTGGTGTTGGCAGCTCATATTAAGTATCATTCATGTTATATGTTGGTTAAATGTGGCCAAACCTTGAGTGAGTCAAATTGGTCTTACTCTGAATGCTATTTTTGATTGACTTGGTTTGGAGAATGGCTTGTAGCCTTATATACCATGTAAGATAATAATTCTGTGTGTGTTCTCATTAATCAATCAAATGTATATATAGTACAAGGAGTCCTATCCTACTAAGGTACCTAAAATATATACAAAAATATTTACATATTGTTTTCTAATATTTTGAACATAGTGCATTAAATAACCAAAAGACTGAAACTTTAATAAGAGAGGAATTAGGCTATAATTATTTTAAAGAGTTCAACTAAAAAATCTAATAAGGAAACAAAATCTACTTTACCAAGATTCGAACAATGTGCCTTCCATCACTACTGAAGCTGTAACAAGGTGGTAATAGCAAAACATCTGCCTCTCATAACTATAAATTATTTGAAAAGGCGTAGATTTCTCTGAAGTACATATTTTTAGCATAAGGTTATTGTTTAGCACCGAATTTTATGAACTAGCCAACCTGAAGAACCTAAAAGTAATTACGAAAAATGGTGGCAATACACCACAAGAGCACAAATAAGGAGGAGTCTTACGTTTTGGATGCTTCGCTACTCCTGTATCCCTGGGAAATTTAAAAAACTCGACAAATAAGTTATGCAAATAGAGATCAATATCATCTCTCTGAGTTTATAATTTTTCAAATAAAACATGCCAATGTTCATGACTAGACTCACTTATATACAATCGTCAAACATACCTGCAATCTGGTGATGAAAATAGGCTGACCTTGTCTCGGCGCATATAAGTTTCCCTGTCACCCCATCATAAAAGCTCAGAGCTTGCTTAGAGTTACATGTATACTCCAGATGATCATATTTATCAATCAATGTTTTTCATGTTCATTCAAATTAGTAGATTTTAGTTGAGACTTTCCGTGGAGACAACAAAAAGAGGTGGTAGCAAGTTCGATATACAAGTAGTCACGTAAATTTTAGGACCCAACTAAGTTGAACCAAACACAATAGACAGTTTTTAGTAATTTAAGACTAAGATGTACTCTATATCCTCGTACAAGTACTGATTGTTGGGTCATATGCACATTCAATCTCAATGTCATGTGCATATATGGTTCACAAACAATTCCCATTTTCGCTAATGTTCATGCAACATAAAATAGTTGTAGGCTTTTCCTCAATGATGAGAAAACACCGAAATAATAGAGGATACTATCTTTCCTACATCCACTCCAGTCTTGTTTTAGTAATCTAAGGAACAATAGTATAAAGGCTGAGAACACATCATATAGCATGTTATTACAAATTGAAATTATATCTAGTTCCTTGTAAGATTACCAACATATAATGGACCATAACATACTCCATTCTAGGACCATGCAGCGCCAAGAAACGGTATCTTCTACCTAATCCTTGCTCATGCAAAATCATATATCTTCATTAGCTTCAAACCATTTTCTGATCCGTACATCAGGTATCTATAGGAGGATTCTCTTTATTTTATAATATTCTACAAATTGCTTCCCCGGGCTTCTTAAGACAATTCTTATTAGTTAGATTCTGCTAACAAATGCATGAGAAAATGTGCAAATCTTAAGAGCATTTAGTGTGGTCCAAAGAAATTGTTAAAAACGTTTTTCATTATCAGCTGGCTTGCCTTTAAGGTGGGCTCTTCATATTTATTGAGCATGTACGTTTTCTTGTCAATATGGCTTTATAGACCCTATAGAAAACTTCTATGTCAAAGGGGAACGGTTATTTATTGATTCACTTCGTTTATACAGGGTCAGGACACATTTGATATTTTTGTCTAATCATCTAACATTTGGCAGAGGGCAATATTATTCAAGTCATTCAATATTACTTTTAGAACAGCTCTACGAGATAACGAGGTATGGTACCCTTTATAATGTAAAATAATGAGTCTAGTGCAAGAAAATCGGAAAACAATACCCTTTACAATACCAAGCAACAAACTTCATCTTAGTAGAAACATCAGATCCAGAATAACATATGTTTTCTTTAAATTGATTATCATAATTACCTCCCACTCTTTAACATATTTTTGTCATGCCGACTGTGATGTGCTTGATGGCTGAAGGCTAGAATTTCCTGGGACATTAGAAGTTGAGGAATCAAACGGTGCAGGAGATGAGTGGTGCATTGTAACCTGGCCAGCTGAGGATACTGGCATCGACCCCACAATCGACGTGACACCAGATGGACCAGACATTATAGTTTGCACAGGAGGGACAAATGATGCCATTCCACTGAGTATCATATGTGAAAGCATCGATAAGTTATCCAAAAGAATCGCAAGAAGCCCAAAATTTAAAGAACTTGATCAATAACCCAAATAAAATAAACGAGAAGGAAAAAGGAGGGGCAAATATAATGGATGTAGCCATATTTCTCAGTTTAAAGTATTGATTAACAACTCATCTAAAACCTAGGGTAATTAATAGTAGAGCCATTAATCATGATAATAGCAATGAGATTGCAATTCATGACCTATTCTTGACTAGAGACTAGTTTGACCAGTAAACGAATTTAAAAGCCAAAATTAACAGAAAGAAGAGATGAGATTTTTAATCTCCAAAATAAAGTATGCCACAACTCCAACTGGATGTTCTTAGATAAACTAAAATATAGACTATCTAGTATCTAGAAATGACTCTATTGCCTAACAAAAAGGAAAAGCTCAATTTATGAACAATTTCGCAAGATGAATTTAGAACCATTTTTCTTTGACAGTGCACATAAAACTCAGATATCTCCGATAAGTAGCCTAGATCTTAAGTTGCGCACAGAGGACGACCAAATAATCATTTTTTATAACTTTGTAGAGCAACTTACTCTAAAGGTTTTGACATAACAATCAATCATCACAAAGGAATCTAAGTTGTTCACTTTTGCTCATGGTTTTTCTTTCGTCAGTTTCCTGGTGGTTTTTTGTTTTTAAATATTTTGTGTTTGCTGTGAATGATCCCAGTTCTTTTCATTCGAATGCAATCTTTTATGCAAAAAAAGCAAAGGAAAATAGGAACCAGCCATCATTTCAGTCATCATAATAGCATAAACTTATACCAGCACCAACATAAAGAGTTATGTACTTTTTATGTAAGCATCATCAATTAGAAAAGGAGCAATAAAAGAAACTAAAAACAATACTTCAACGTCTCTCAACCGGAGTCAAGTGTATTATAGGATCTCTTCCGAAACCATGATCGCTTATCAACGAAGACGTATGACAACTAATATTTCTGATATATGCTATACTGATAGCTTTCGCGTTTGGTTGTGTTACACAACAATACGATGATAGAAAATCTTACATGAAAAGTAGTAAAAGACACAATGATTTGCTTACCAAATTCGTTAGAAAAGACTATGTCTGGGGACGCAGCCAAGCTAGGACTTTCTACTATTTTCGACGAGATGGAGTACAATTACACATGAGAAGGCTATTTATATTAGAACCACAACCCAAATAAAACTTCACGAAGACTACCAAAAATACCCCGCACAATCCAGTAGATTTATTAGCAAAATCAGTAAACCAGCACAAAAATAAAAATTTTCTCATATGATCGTCAACTTAATGCCTCAAATTACAAAAGAAAATCCCAGTATTAGGAAAGTGCCATCAAACCTATTAAAATGTGTGAATTTCCCCCCCCAATCCAATGAAAAATGTGCGAATTGCCCCCTCATGCCAAATCCGACGGACCAAAATGAAGTCACATGACTAAAATGAATGGTTGATGAATGACTCAGAGACACCTCATCAACTTATTCCAGGAAAGATTTTGTTTCTACAAGTAGAAATGATGAATAAATTGCTTAGGTTGTGAATGGATGGATCCGAGTGGGATATGAACCAACATTAGAGAATTTCTGCAATTTGAAAAGTTTGGAGATAAAATAGGAAAAATTGTGAATAATTAAACCTTCCATGTGGATTTTGAGGAGAGTTTAAAATGAAATTCCATTTACCCCTTTAATCAAACTCATGTGCATAATCTGTCAAAGATTTGTCCAAATATTCATGTTGCAATAATTGAGGGGGCACCATGTGATTAAATTCAAAGATATCGAGGGACACTGCAACTCGTCAATAGGTTACGTAGTAAGTGCAAAACAGCGCAAAGGTGGAGTGGCAAAGTGTGATTTTCACTAACTAATATAAGCCTTTGATTTTGGTTGCCTTAAAAAATATTACGTAATTGGAAATCAGAATCGACCTAAAGCGGAATTAGGTCAGAATAATGAAACTCAAAGCAACTGAAACTCAAAGCATATGCCCAAGCAAGAGAAAACATCACCACTGACCATCGAAGCCTTAGCAAGCCCTTCAGCAAAGGCAGCATCATTGAAACCACCACCTGAAAAGCGTAAAGCTGAAAGCCACTGAAAGAACGTATCCATGTCCTTGGTCCAGCCACTCCGTTGCTCAAGGCAAGCTGAACAGAAAAACATTATAATGAATAGTTGAAATACAAGCTACTTAATTATATAAAGTTCAATCAGAAAGATAAAGCCTTGATATGTAAGGTTGTTGGGGATTTCAACTGCAGATAACAATATAGAGTAAATCACAAATTGTGCACGCCTATAATGTTGAAGTAAATTTTCAGAAAAATATTTAGACTTTGAAAATTGATGTCAGATTTCTAGATGTAAATCAATAAGGCACCAATAATCGAGCGAAGAAAAGTTAGAGAGTAAACTGCCACCTGAGAGTTACAGAACGTTTCTAAAAACTAACAATTCTAATAGCCAGAATAACCAGAGGATTGCTTTTCTCCTTTTTCTCCTTTCGGTTTCAGAGAAGGGAGAGAGGAGTGTGAATCTATGGAGTTCATGGTTTGGAAAAAGGAGAGGCCGGTCCATTATTTGCTGGCGTGAAACTATTCTTTGAGGTGACGGGTCAAATGGGCAATGGAAGTCTGATGTAAAGGGTTTGCAAGGTCATCTCGCTCGCTTGGGGGTTACATACTCAGTTGGCTGTTGCAGATAATGAGAAAATAAAAAAGCGGAGAATGAACTTGTACTGTCTAATAGACTAAAAAGCTTTGGCAATCACCTCCTAGAACACAACTAAAGAACTTGAAATAGTATTTCATTAGACTCCTCAAACAAGGTCTTGTCACCCAAGTAAAAATGTAAAATTGGAAAACTACGATTTGGAGCTCTTTTTCCTACTTTCGACATAAAGGCTTCCATGTCACTGTAACACAATACAACGCATAAGAGATTGAGAATATAACCATGGTAATATAGCACGTAAGAGACTTCATAGTATTAATCAAAATTAAACTTAATGCAAAAGACTTAAAGCCAGATATGGAATACATAAAGAACTTGAAAGACCAGAGAAGACTAAGGGAAGACCAACTCAACAATTTCAGATGTCGATAATGTAGAAATTCTTGAAAGGGCAGAGTTCGATTAATAAAGTGAGACAATAATACTCAACATCACATTGGATTTTAATGAAATATAGTTTAAAAAGCTAATTCTTCACAATGGTTGCATTGCACATGATAAGCATCAAACATATATAACAAAATAACTATTCTATAGCAACATAACCTTCACAGGGTTTGCAAAATCAAAAAGTTTCACAGCTCCATATGCATCAAGCACAAAATTAGCATCTTTTTATGTCCCTATGAAAATTGATAATCATCAAACTACGTCAGCCAGAAATAGTTTACCTTGGATAATAACTAATCGCTGGAGAAGATTCGCCGCCTGTTTTTCAATGTAAGGCAATAGCAACCATTTAGCAAAAGGAGCGAGTAGCAATTTCTTATTAGATTTGGAAATTGTTTCCTTATATTCTTTGTTATGGAAATGAAAGGTAATACATAATAGACTAAAAACGTCTATTGATACTAACTTGCAATTATTGATTCCCTTTTTGCAGGATATGGTTGTATTTAGACCCAAGCCAACAACTGCAAGCACAACAACATATGCAACAGCTCCAGGAGAAGCAGCAGCATCCGCTTCAACAAATGAAGCAGCAGCCTCCACAAGCGCAACAACCATGCTTGGAGGAACCTCTATGAGTTAACAAAGCTACATATTGTTACTGAGAATTGTCATATGTTTTAGTGGGGTAATTGAGATTGTTGTTGTTGTTGTCATCGATCCTTTAACTTATTTAGCATTTTGAAGTCATTTGAAGCATGTCACTGTAACACAATACAACACAGAAGAGATTGAGAATATAACTCTGGTAATATAGCAAGTACGAGAATGCATTGAATTACATAATCAATAGTAAACTTAATGCAAAAGACTAAAAGCCAGATATGGAATACATAAGAACTTGAAAGACAAGAGAAGACTAAGGGAAGACCAACTCAGTTATTTAATATGTCGATATTGTAGGAATTCTTAAAAAGGCATAGTTCAATTAATAAAGTGAGAAAATAGTACTAAAGAAGGCCCTGAAAGTTGTCAATGAAGAATTGAATACGCACCGCGACAAGAACTTGAGCATTCAACACAACTAGCGAAAATTGGATATTAATAAGAAAAACCAGCAACAAAAACATGACACATCGAACTTATGCCTAGCTACCTGCCCTGTTGGATATTTCCGCAAATGCATTTATAAATAAATATCAGAAAAACTAAAAAGTTAAGAAGAACAGCTCAATTAATGATTACTGAATAACTACTATAACATCACATTGGATTTTAATGAAATTCAAGTTTTAGAAGCACATTCTTCACAATGGTTTCATTGCAAATGATAAGCATCAAAACCTAGTTAACAAAAATAAAACTATTCTATAGCAACATAACTTTCACTTGGTTGCAAAATCAACAAGTTTGACAAACTAAATATGCATCAACAAGTATACAGTTAGCATCTTTTTTATGTCCCTACGAAAAAATTACCTAAAAGGGTAAATAAATCGCCAAAGAAGATTTGCCGCCTGTTCTATAGTCTTAGGGCAGCAGCAGCTTCTCGCCGCCCATAGTTCTTTTGAGCTTTAACTTAAACTTTGAACTTCTCTTCTTGAGAAGAGTTTGCAAACACCAACTTAAGATGAACAAACAACTATAAAAATTACTCATTATAGCAGAAATTATTCTTACTGAACTCTAATTTCGTTTCTAAGAGCCACATTACCTTGTCACCATGAATCAAAATTTATAGACTTATCCTACAAAAGTACTAAAAAGTTTTCATTCTCAACTATGTGAAAACAACATAAAAAGTTTTCATTCTCAATTATGTAAAAACAGCATAAAGCATTTACCATGTATGTTCCAACAACCACTTTAACGAAATTCAGAAGGCTGAAAAAGATTTCGAAACGTTTAAGATTTTTTTAAAAAAATATTTTTGCGGAATGAAATATACATGAGAATTTAATCTTCTTTATTTTTGAACTTAATTATTACTTCCACAAATGATACATATATGAAACAAACGAGAATTACATTGAGTTAAACACATAAACTTTACTTTCCACTCGTTGTACTAAAATGTCTTCATTTAAATTCTAAGTTCTAAATATAAACATTTTACACTCTTCATATAAAATACATGGGAAAAAGGTAACAAGTAAGACATTATGTAACCAATTTTAAATATGTTTGTCTCTCATTTCTTCATAGAAAGATTATTTGTCTATCGAACATAAATATATAATGCTGGCATTTCGCTATCAGGTCCACATCATAATACCATCTCCTCAAGCTTCAAATGACTTCAAAATGCTAGATCGATTACCACAGTAAAACATATGATAATTCCCAGAAATAGTATGTAGCTTTGTTAATTCATGGAGGTTTCTCCATGCATGGTTGTCGCACTTGTGGAGGCTGCTGCTTCACTTGTTGAAGCAACTCGGGTTGATGTAGCTGTTGCAAATGTTGTAGTGCTTACAGTTGTTGGCCTGGGGGTAAATACAATCATATCCTACAAAAAGGGAATCGAAAATTGCTAGTTAGTAAGGCCTCAGTAAATGTGAACAATGGTTTTGTTAAGTGTATAACAACAGGAAGGTCTAGTATAGTTTAAAATGTTGTACCCTGGGAAAGAGCAATCCGATCAAACGGTCGGCTCTGTCAGAAACTGAGAGCAGCAACGTCTGGGATGGTAACTGTATCACTGCACACTAAAGAATTTAATACAGTGAGGGACAATATGATAATTACTGCCAATGACATACTTGCAATTTCTATCGATGCTAGAATGAGTCGTGCTCATCCGAGCTTAGCATAGACCTAGCCAATTTGTGATTCAGCTTTTGGTTTCATGGGAGGGAGTGAGATTTTTTGTGTTGGAGAATTTATGACATCAGTTATCAAATCGCAACAATAACTTGTGATAAAGCAGTTTACAGTTAACAAATCACATTTACTTTCATGATAACCGGTCAAAATGATTATATCCACCTCCTCTAATTTCCCACTTGATTTGAGATAGGTCCTTGAAGAAGCTCTTAACAATGGTTAAGCTCTCTATTTAAGCTGAGGTAAGAATATTAAAATGCAGAATCGGTTATATTTTCTCAGTAATTGGTAAGGATTATGAAGATCTGAGCATTATGACCACTACTAATACTATCACTGTAAACTTTCAGTATGATAAGGGAAAATGCTGCATGTCTATCAATCAGTTTTGACCCTTGGTGGTTGCTTCAAAAAATAAATCTAGCACACCACATTCAAAACTTTTCCTTGAAGTTCACCAACCAATAATTGTACTTGAAAAAAACATTACATAATGTTTACTGATTATCACTATGAACATACTTTAAACAGATAATTAAGGTTTGCCTTGCCATGACTTACAAGCTTTTTCTCTTGCAGATGCCCGAGAAACCCATGCTGTTTCAGTGCTCGAAAAACAAGAAAATCAGCCTTTCCAACATATCGCCTAGCATATGTCACAAAAAATCCAAACCACTATATTAACATATCTGACCAGTGACCACAAATAATAACAATATAAAAATAATAATAATAATAATAAACTAACAAAAAAAAATTGTTTTCTTTAGTAACATGTGTAATTATAACTACACGATTTCTCAGTATGAAACACTATTGTTGCATATTTTTATTGCCTGAATTACAATTACATTTTGGGAATTGAAAACAACACAATTTCATGTTAAAGAGGTATAAACTTATTATGGGATGCATTGAAAGAAACTGATATAAATGCAAGCAATGGGGGTTTAACTGAGAATAGATATTCATATCTTAGTTGATGCCATATAATAATGTTTCTTCAAGTTAAAGATTAGAGGGTGGTAAACTGTGGGTGATATATATTAATTAACAAGGTGCGCTTCTGCAATAACGAGGGGTACAACTTTCAGTTATAACATCTATTTGGAGATAGTCACCCCATGATCCCTTGGTTTTTGCGTAACTACATAACATCTATTTAAGGTTTGAATAGTTATATAGACGTTCCTTGATAATTAATATATATCTCACAGTCACGAAAGTATTTGTCACAAGAAGCTTAAACAAACATCACAACAAGTTTATGTGGCGAAAAAGGGCCTCTTCAAATTCGTCGCGGAAGGCCTCTTGCAAAAGGGTTAACGTGACGAGATTTCCAGTTGACAAAAGTTGCGACAAAACACAACTTCATCTCTATAGAGTATCTTTTCGCGACTTTCGTCATTTAACTAAAAGAATTTTGCTTCAAGATCTTTATTCATCACAAAAGGGGTCACTACAAGAAAATGTAGCAATGGGGTCAAAACAATTACTCACCATTGCTATATTTTCAGTGAGCATTGATCAATGGCTACAAAAAATTTTTTAACCAGCTTTTGTCACTATTGGCCTCGTAGGCATAAAGTTATGTCAGCAATGACTACAAATTAATTAGTCACCAACAATACTGTCAAAAGAATCACTCACCACGTAGTGTCAAAATAATCTGTAGCCATGACGTGGTGTCAGATGAATTTGTAGCCATGCAATTAGATTAAAAGAAAAGCAAAAATAAAAAAAAAGGGTGGCGCCCGATTATTTTGACGCCACTATTTTTTTTTTTAAAGCGTGGAGTCCAAAGAATCGGACGCCACGCTATTTCCTATTTTTTTTTTTTTTAAATCGTGGTGTCAGAATAATCTGACACCACGATTGTACTGTGGTGAGTGAATAATCACTCACCACGGTTTTTTATTTTATTTTATTTTTTAAAAACCGTGGTGAGTGAATAATCACTCACCATGGTTTTTTAAATTTTTTTTTTAAAACCGTGGTGACAGATTATTCAGTCACCACAATTCGAAAATTTTAAAAAAAAATTGGTGGCGGATTTACCGCCACTTTTTTGCCAAATTTTCAAAATTTTCAATTTTGTTGGCTTTTTCCCTCCATTTTATTATATATACATATATAATTAATAGTATACCAACACACACAAATATATAAATATAAACATGATATATGTAGTATATATATACATATATGTTTAAAAATATATTTATATATATATATATATATGTTATGTAGTGTGTAAAATATATCTATATACATATATATAAACACACAAATCAATATACATATATATATATATATATATATATATATATATATATATAATTATATATATATATATAAACACCCAAACTATACATAACTAATATAACGCCCAAAAAAAATTAATTAAAGAGAGGATTTTTCGAATTTTAGAGTGAGATTTTCATTTTTTTTGAGGGAGAGGAGATGATTTTCGGATTTTTTGAGGGAGAGGAGATGATTTTCGGATTTTTTGAGGGAGAGGGGAGGATTTTCAGATTTTTGAGGGAGAGGAGATGAAGAGATGAAGTTTGTGAAAAATGGGATATATTTATAGATATATGAAAATGTGGTGACAGATTTTTTTGACCCCATTGCTATCACAAGGATTGTGCCCTCAATGGGGTCAAAAAAATCACTCACCGTTGATATCACATGGATTGTGCTTTTGTGGGGTCAAAAAAATCACTCACAATGTCAGAACATGGTGAGTGATTTTTTTGACCCCACAGACTTTAAAGCAATGGTGAGTGATTTTCTTGACCCCACAGACTTTAAAACAATGATGAGTCATTTTTTTGACCCCAAGTGTTGGATTTTATTTTAAAAATTAGGAAAAGTTAAGAAATATTATGGAATTTAGGATAAAACTAAAATTTAGGATAACATAGGAAAATTAGATTAATTTGTAGTTTAATTAAATGGCATGATTACATTAGTAATTAACACTTTGATGATAATTATTGTATAATTAGTAACTAAACTATAAATTTTATAGTAACTTGAGTAAAATTAATTAGTAATTAAGTTTAGCAAGGTATAAATCATGATTATATATGTGTACTTATTCTATAATTAGTAGTAATTAGGAGAATTTCATTTTAATTAGGATAGTTTCAGTAAAAGTGTTGGATTTTATTTTAAAAATTAGGAAAAGTTAAGAAATATTATGGAATTTAGGAGAAAACTAAAATTTAGGATAACATAGGAAAATCAGATTTGTAGTTTAATTAAATGGCATGATTACATTAGCAATTAACACTTTGATGACAATTATTGTATAATTAGTAATTAAACTATAAATTTGTGTTCTAATTTTACCATTACACGTTTACTATAAAATGACATGTCACAAACGTAAATAAAAAAATAACTTGATAAGATTGGACGTGTTAGAAAACGATATATATATATATATATATAATTACTTGCACTATAAACTTGAACTTTTAAACGAAATAATAGTTATTTTCATAAATTTTTTATAAAATATTTTGACACGCTTCACGAGGACGTCGCGTTGCATACTTGTAAAAAGGAGTCGCGGTTCGAATAAGAAAAGAACAAATATGTCGTCACATGTTATAACATTAAACAAATTGATTTGAACAAAGACAATGAATCGCAATCTTTTATAGTATTGACTAACAATTTAAATTTTTGACTTGAGTCTCTTTTAGAGCATACATAAATGGAAAAGTCCAATTTAAAAATAAAATGATTCAACAATGACCTCATGAAGTGTGACATTTTTGAATTAATCCAAGTAACAAAGTATAGTTTAATACACTAGTAATTAGCTAGTGCTCTTGCAGTCTCATCCTCAGTTCAATAAAAATACATGCATTACACGTTGAAATCGAAATAATAAATCTAATTAACATAAATCTAAATTTTAAAACAAAATCCAACACTTTCACTAAAACTATCCTAATTAAAATTAAAATTCTCCTAATTACTACTAATTATAGAATGAGTATACATATATAATCATGATTTATACCTTGCTAAACTTAATTACTAAATAATTTTACTCAAATTACTATGAAATTTATAGTTTAATTACTATTTATACAATAATTATCATCAAAGTGTTAATTACTAATATAATCATGAGGCATTTTTTTAACCTACAAATCTATTTTTCCTATTTTATCCTAAATTTGAGTTTTATCCTAAATTCCATAATATTTCTTAACTTTTCATAATTTTTAAAACAAAATCCAACACTTTTACAAAAACTATCATAATTAAAATGAAATTCTCCTAATTACTACTAATTATAGAATGAGTACACATATATAATCATGATTTATACTTTGCTAAACTTAATTACTAATTAATTATGGTTAAATATTATGGGGTCAAATGCATTTGTAGCCATACAATTAGAATAAAAGAAAATCAAAAATTTTAAATCGTGGTGTCAAAATAATCGGACACCACGATTTAACGGTCCGGATCATGCAAAAATGCATGATTCGGACCGTTTAAAAAATAAAAAAACATCTTTTGAACAATAAAACGGAGCATGGCGTCCGATTTACTGGACGCCACGCGTGCTGTCAGAAAAATCTTACAGCACTGTGGCGTCCAATAATTAGGACGCCACACATTTGAGCATTTGTGGCGTCCGAAAAGTTGGAAGCCGTGTAGTACAAAATAACTTCTGCTATATATATGTATTCTGTCACGTCTAAATTCAACTAAGACTCGCACTTAATTCACCAAATCAAAGCAGGGGCCCCACCCTTAAGTAGTTATATAGAGATTATATTATATACTATTATATTATTCATTTGACCAACCAAAAAAGAGTAAAAATTACCAAAATAAGGTTGAAAAAACACATACGGGTAGTTATTGAAAAGTGAAAAAGAATACTACATCATATTGTGATATACATATATATTGTTAAATATGGTTCTAAATGTTTCAAATTTGTATGTAAGTTAAATTTCATACCCAATTTTGTTGTCTTTTTCTTTTTTAACTAATCCAGTTCTCTATTTTTACAATAATTTATTTGTAGCTTGTATTTTTACTTTTAAAATTTATCTTAATCTTTTCATGTAGTAATAAATAAAGGTGATAATCTGTATTTAACATTTTAGTGTATGTTAATTTTAGGACAATTGATATTTTTCTTTGACAACTTTACAACATAGAATTTTTTCCTTTTTTGAGAAAAAGGTTTGTGGAGAAAAATATAGAATAAAACCAAATATTTTCTCAATAATCTCATTGATACTACACATTAAAAAAGAAATTACCTAGTATTTCAATATTAATTTAGTTAGAATCCAATAATCTCTAAAAGTATGAAACACGTTTAAGTTAACATAAATAGTAGAAAACTTTAGGAGTTGACGGGCCAGATCGCATGATCTGGCCCGTTTACACGTGGCGTCCGATTTTTCGGATGCCACGTGTTAGATTTGTTTTTTTTAATTTTTTCTTATTTTTCAGACGCCACGTGGTGTTCGATTCTTTTTATATTTAATTAAAATGAAATTCTCCTAATTACTACTAATTATAGAACGAGTACATATATATAATCATGATTTACCTAGCTAAACTTAATTACTAATAAATTTTACTCAAATTACTATGATTTTTGTTTTATCCTAAATTCCATAATATTTCTTAAATTTTTCTAAATTTTAAAACAAAATCCAACACTTTTACTAAAACTATCCAAATTAAAATGAAATTCTCCTAATTACTACTAATTATAGAATGAGTACACATATATAATCATGATTTACCTAGCTAAACTTAAGTATTAATTAAGTTTACTCAAATTACTATGAAATTTATAGTTTAATTACCAATTATACAATAATTGTCAACAAAGTGTTAATTACTAATATAATCATGAGGCATTTTATTAAACTACAAATCTATTTTTCCTATGCTATCCTAAAATTTAGTTTTATCCTAAATTCAACTTTTCCTAATTTTTAAAACAAAATGCAACACTTTTACTAAAACTATTCTAATTAAAATGAAATTCTCCTGATTACTACTAATTATAGAATGAGTACACATATATAATCATGATTTACCTAGCTAAACTTAATTATTAATTAATATTACTCAAATTACTATGAAATTTATAGTTTAATTACCAATTATACAATAATTGTCATCAAAGTGTTAATTACTAATATAATCATGTGGCATTTTCTTAAACTACAAATCTAATTTCCCTATGTTATCCTAAATTTTAGTTTTATCCTAAATCCCATAATATTTATTAACTTTTCCTATCTTTTAAAACAAAATTCCAACACTTTTATTAAAACTGTCCTAATTAAAATGAAACTCTCCTAATAACTACTAATTATAGAATGAGTACACATGTAGAATCATGATTTATGTACCTAAACTTAATTACTAATTAATTTTACTCTAATTACTATAAATTCTATAGTTTAATTACTAATTATATAATAATAGTCATCAAAGTGTTAATTCCTAATGTAAGCTTGTAATTTAATTTAACTACAAATTTTATTTTGCTATTTTATGCTATATTTTAATTTTTTCCTAAATTCCATAATATTTCATAACTTTTCCTGAATTTTATAACAAAATTCCATCACTTTTACTAAAACTATCCTAATTAAAGTGAAAGTCTCCTAATTACTACTAATTATGAAATGAGAACACATAATGTGGTCCTAATTACACTTTAATTTTCTAATAACAAATAATTAAGACATCCATGCATGCTTAACATTTTAATTAACACTACTAATTGCTTAAATAAATATAAAATGCTAAATATTAAATAAAAATTATAAAACAAGCAAATATCCAACAAATATTATATTTTGCTAACAACATTCATAAACACAACAATATCAACATTAAAATGCATACAAACTAATTATAAGAATAAATAGAAAAAATTAAGAAATCTAAAACATACAATTTAAAAATAAAAATAAAATAAAAAATAAAAAAAAAAGAAAACCGTGGTGTCCAATTTTTTGGACACCACGGTTTAATAGAATTGAAAAAAAAAATCGAAACTTGTGGCGTCCGAAAAATCGAACACCACGGTTTTAAAAAAATAAAAATAAAAAAAACTCCAAAATCGTGGTGTCCGAAAAATCTGACACCACGGTTCTAAAAAATAAATAAATAAAAAACTCCAAAAGCGTGGTGTCCAAAAAAATCAGACACGACGCTTTTGTGGACCAGATCATGTCGTGTGGCATGATCTGGTCCTTTAGACCATGGCATCCAATTTCTTGGATGCCTGCCATGGTGTCAGATTTTTCTGACACCACGTGGCATTCGAAAAATCGGATGCCATTGCCTATTTTTCGTTTCTTTTTTTGGATTTTTTGTTTTATTTACATGGCTACAAATTATTTTGTAACCATTGTGTCCAATGGTGACTGATTATTTTCACCCTATGCTTGGTGAGTGGTTATTTTCTCACCATTGCTGGCTACAAATTTTTTGGACTCCATTGATTTAAATTCAGTAGCTACATAGCTACAGATTATAATCACTCACCATATTTTTGTAGCCATTGCCTTGTATTCTTGTAGTGGGTGTTCAAAACAATACTATGAAAAAATTGTTCATTACTATACCCGGAATCTTCAAGCGACGACTTTTACGTCACAACAGCCCTCAGTGATTGATTGCATTGTGACGAAATATTCGTCACAAGTGCTTCAAATATTAATTTTTTTATTATTATTTTTGCTACCTACTTTTTCAGTACAGAGTCTTCTTTGTTTACTATGTTTTTACATCAATAGTCATCATTCGTTTAACTATACCTATTGAAATTTGTCCAATCAACGAAGCTAATTAAAAAAAAGGATAAAAGCATCAAACCCCCTATACTATAGGGGGTGTAGCGATTTGCCTCTGAACTTTTTTTTTTGGCAACAAGCCCTCTGTACTATCGATAAACAAGACTTTTTGCCCCCTGATCGAATTTTCGGCCAATTTTTGCCGAAATTTGAAACGTGAACATGAGGATTCATTACTATTTAACTCAAATTCAATAAAATGCCCTTTTTTCACTTCGGTTTTGTTATATTTTCTTAATTTTCAAACCTTAGTTTAAATTATCCAAATTTTATGTTTGAAAATTCAGAAAATATAACAAAAATCAAAGTGAAAAAGGGGCGTTTTATTGAATCTGAGATTAAATAGTGATGAACCATCATCTTCACGTTTCAAATTCCGGCGAAAATTGGCCGGAAATTCGATGAGGGGGCAAATTATTTTTTCAAATCAATAGTTGAGGGGGCAAAGTGCTTATTTATCAATAGTACAGGGGGCTTGTTGCCAAAAAAAATAGTTCAGGGGGCAAATCGCTACACCTCCTATAGTATAGGGGGTTTAACGCTTTTATCCCTTAAAAAAATAGCATTATAATAGATAAAAAATACTTTCATCTAAAGATGTAATTTAGCATCTTCATTACATGTTATTATAATTTTCTAAAACTCTAGTAATTCACACCAACGTTTAAAGAGTTGGAACAAGTAGAAAACAATATATATACAAAATCATTGAACATTCGTAACTCTGAAAAATGATGTACCACCGTCAATCTATAAATTCACTCTTCAAACTTCTTCCTTGTATCTAGCAATTAGAGGTTCAAAACACCTTCATACACAAATGATGTACACCCTAATGGCATAGTTCATCCCAATCATCGCATACTGAGGCAGGGTAGCACTGGTCGTGTGGCAGGGCCATCACTGGTAATTGCATGGGCATCAGTAGTACGACAAGGTACGGTCGTCCAGCAGACTCCAAACCCGGAAACTTGGCTGTCTTCCTGGCAGTCTCGAGGCATGTGTGATTGAATCCTGTCTTAAAAGCTCCCAAGTTTTTAGCTTGCTTGATCGCGCCTCTAAAGCCTCGTAAGTAGTCAATTCCTCCTCGCGAGTCGACAATATGCTGATTAGTTCCTGACTTGAAAAATTCACAAACCACACCAATTTTCTCGGCATGACTCAAATCCTGAAATAAAAAATAAATGAACACGTGAAATATTAGGCAAAAGAGGATGCAGATAGGAAAAACAATTTCTATCGATACCCACAGCAGCAACTCCGCGTTCGTAAGCAGCCTGCTCAAGGGCGAGTATCTTTGCTAGATCACCTTCAATGGAGGATATTGTCTTGGCTCGGCTAGAAAGACACCCATCCCAAAGTTTAATGCTGGCGTCCCGAGTATCAATATCCTCCCTGTCATTCTGCAGCTTCCCAGTTTGAAGCTCCAAGGAAAGCTTAACTTCTTTCAACGCCTCTTCCCCCTATACTAGAGCATCACTTCCTCTTTAGCCACTTGGGCCACCTTGCATGACTCCGCGTTAGCCTGATTGGCTTAAGAGGCAGCATCACTATGCTTTTGTATTTTGAGATTCTTCTTCTCTACATCAACAAGGAGGCATGCCAACTCATCCATCGCAGATAAAATTCGTCAGCCTGAGAAAAGAGAAATATATCAAACCAAGTCTAACACAAGAAGAAAAAGATTGAAAATGTTCATAAAAAACAATACTTACCTAGCAAGTGTAAAAACATGGTTTCGTTTCATGTTCTAAATACCTAAAAGCCTCAATAGCTCTCTATGATCCACTGCGGCCAAATCATGGTCCCAATGATTGAGCCCCTTGACATTAGTAGTGTATGCTCACTCAGACGCCAACACTTTGACCATCTAAATCATCACCAGTAAAGGCTCCGCAAGCAGGTCGTTTCCCTTGACGAAGACCCTCTCAAGAATCGGCAGTGGCTCTCTTACGCTTCTGACGCTCATGCTCGCGCTCGGCATTTTTGGTAGAAGTTTCCTCAGAACCCATCCATGAAGCTTCCGTACGGGTACCCAGGCTAGTAGTGGTACAAACTCCAACACTGGCTGGAGCACCAGAAGAGGAGAGAGTTGATCTAGATCCATGTTGGCAGAAGGCCCTTTTGCTACATAAGCAATACGAGGAGGAGAAACTGGACCGTCTAAAAATCCTGGAGAATGAGGGGCGGCAAATTGAGAGTCATCAAGAATAGTCCTAGCTTGCAAAGATCCGGAAGCAGTAGCTTAAGGATATGACTCTTCTGCACGAGGATGCCGTGGTGGAGGATCAGGATAGACAGCGGCTCTGAAGGACAATTCACACTAGTTCTTCTTCTTCCTTCTCTTCTTCTTGCTTTGGCCATTCTCACCGTCAATCGAGCGATGAGCGGCTCTCACGCATGTTCTCTTGGACGCAACCTCTTCTGCAAACAAAGAGCTTGAGAGTTAGTTGAAGCTCGAATGAAAAATATTAAGGTATAATATAATTATAGAAACAACAAAACAACAAAGAGATAAAAAAAAAAAAAAAAAAAAAAAAAAAAAAAAAAAAAAAAAAACAAGGGTAGCAGCCCCAAAATATGGTTTATAAGAAACTGTGGCAGCACGCAGAACGTTTAGCTCAAGAACCATCGCAGTATCAGGCTTGGTAGTGGTAAGGGCGTCTATTTGCTCATCGGTAAAATCACCTTTCTTAAGCTTTTGGGGCGTAACACCATCAACCTTGTTATGTGTGAACCTAAATATACTCGCTTGCGACTTTAATATAAATGAATTTGGATTTCCATGGGCCATAAACACTTTGCAAAGGGGTGAGAAAACTACGATTGTGACGGCTGTTAGTGTAATAAAACTCCTGGTTGCCTCCCTTACTATTATGACTAACGTAAAAGAGCTGGAAAAAGGTGGAAGGAGTGCAAGGGAATCCTTGGGCTTTGATGATAATGATGAACCCGAGGAAGACACGATAAGTATTAGGAGCAAGTTGAGTAGGGCATACTCTATAAGCATCCAATTTGTTGGCTACTTCAGGGATTATAGGAAATAGAAGGTAAGTCTTCAGTTGTGCTTCAAACACTTAAATACAACCGGATGGTGGCACATGCACATGATCGTCGGCGGAAGGTTTTACAAGAGTATAGGTAAGAGGGATGTCGTACTTAGCATATAAAGGAGCTAAACTACATTTAATTCAACAAATGAAGCGATCAAAGGGAATCCTAATTCTGTACACAGTTCTGGTAACAGAATCCAGGAAATCATGAGCAAGTTGGTCAGGGTTGGAGTTATCGTTTAAGCTACCTAGTAACACTTCTAATTCAGAACCAATCTTCTCACCATCATCTCCCTTGGGATTTGTCCCACCACCATCCTCAGGAACAGCTTCGTCCCCGGTATAAGGATTATCCATTTTCTTTCTCACTGTGCTAACTAAACCCTCTGAAGAAAACTCGCAAACGGTGGCATTAATAATACTATTTTCCTTTTTAGTCCTTATTCTCTTGTATAGTTGTCTCGGGGACGCAAGTATATAAGGGCCATTTAGGATCGTTGTGTAAATTAATTCATTCACATCTTTCATCCGCCTCTCTCATGAACCCTAATTTCTCTCATCGTTTTCTCTCTCTAAAATTGCTTCACAAATCTGTGTGATTTGCTTCAATTCACATGGTATCATTCGTTGGGAATGATCGATCCGCTATTCCGCTACAATTTCTCCTCTATTTTCTGTTCGAAATTCTTGTTCGCATCTCGCTTTCTCTGCGCGTTTGAGATTCTCCTCGCGATTTCTCTGTTTTTTGTTGATTTCCTTTGGAAATCTTCATTGTTTTTGACGAATCTACTGTTTTTCTTACGGATCTCTCAGTTCTCTTTGATTTTTGTTTTATCTCAGTTATTTGCTATTTCTCTCTCCGATCTGCTTCATCTTCTTCAAGATGTCTCTCAATCCGTCAACTGGTGGGAAAAATCCAAGCGAATACTCGTCGTCTGTCTACTTCCTCGGATCACAGGACTTTACCGGTGCTTCTATCGTGGGTGACATTTTCAACGGTCAAAACTACATTTCTTGGTGTAAAGGCATCGAGATGGCCCTCAACATCAAGAACAAAATCAAGTTTATCGATGGGACACTGCCAATACCGGAAGATGATGATTCACTGCGCGTTTGCTGGACTCAAGCCAATAATCTGGTTCTGTCATGGCTCCTCAATTCAATTTCCAAGGAGCTTCGCCATAGCCTTCTCTACTTCACCACTGCACTTGAGGTTTGGCAAGAACTCAAAGTCAGGTATGATCGAACCGATGGTTCTCGTGTTTACCAGTGGTTTCCCATGATGGTTTTAAATACTTTTTAACTGTGGTTGATGATTTTTCTAGATGCACTTGGGTTTTTCTTTTGAAACAAAAATCTGAACTGCAAAACAAACTTACTATGTTTTATAAGATGGTTGAAACTCAATTCTCTACTAAGATTAAGGTCTTGAGGACTGATAATGGCACATAATTTATTATCAAAGACTTCTATGATAATATTGGTATTTTTCACAAAGAAGTTGTGTGGAAACACCTCAGCAGAATGGGTTGGTGGAAAGAAAACAACATCACTTGTTACAAGTGGCCAGGGCTTAAAAATTTGAGTCTAATGTTCCTCCCATCTATTGGAGTCACTGTTTATCTACTACTGCTTTTATCATTAATAGATTACCCTGTAAAGTTACACATAACAAGTCTCCTTATGAGTTACTTTTTAATAAACCCCTGATTATAACATGCTTAAGTGTTTTGGTTGCTTATGTTATGTTTCTACTATCACTGCTAATAGGAATAAATTTGATCCTAGGGCTGTTAAATGTGTATTTTTAGGTTATCCTTTGGGTTCTAAAGGGTATTTTGCTTTAAATTTAGAAACTGCTAAAACCTTGATTTCAAGAAATGTTCTCTTTTATGAAAATGTATTCCCTTTGAAACATCATGATTCTGTTACTACTAACCATAGACAAGACAAACATAAAGTTTTACAGAGTCATTTATTACCTTGCAGGATCAGGTTCTTCAAGATCCACCTGTTCCTTCTGCAATAATGCCAGCTGCTGAAGTTCACTCCCCTAATGGCTCTTTAGCAGATGTGGAGTCTCAGATTGCTACACCAAACTTGTCACCTGAACAAGATGTTCACCCTTATTTCCATCCTGATTTCTCTTCCACAGATGTTACCGAATCAAGTAACCATAACTCCCCTTCTTTATCTTTATTGCCTACTACTGATCTTTCCAATGTTGATCATTATACATTATCTCCTGCTACTGTACCTGCACATGTTATTGTAGACCATGTCTCTGATCTGCCTGCTATCCCTTCTAGGAAATCTGCTAGAAATATTGTCCCTCCTGCATATTTAGATGATTATTTATGACTTACGTGCATACAAACATAAGAGCAATGTTTCCTCCAAATCCAAAGTTATTAGGTACCCTATTTGTTCCTACATGTCCACTGCTCATTTAGGTCCATCTCATAAGGCTTTCACTTATTCTATCTCACATGTCATTGAACCTAGAACCTATAAGCAAGCTAGTAAACTTCCTGAATGGCGGCTACCATGAAAATTGAAATTGATGCTATGGAAAAGACTAAAGCTTGGCTTTTAACTGATCTTCCACTTGGTCATAACTGCATTGGAAGTAAATGGGTTTTTAAAGTTAAATTAAAATCTGATGGCTTTATTGAGAGATATAAAGCTAGATTAGTTGCTAAGGGCTACACTCAAGAGGAGGGCTTAGACTACTTTGACACTTTTAGTCATGTAGCTAAGCTTACAACTGTTAGGGTTCTACTTGCTTTGGCATCTTCTCATAATTGGCACTTGCACCAATTAGATGTTAACAATGCATTCTTACATGGTAATTTGGATGAGGAGATATATATGACTCCTCCTCCAGGATATTGCTCTAACAATGAAAATAAGGTTTGTTTACTCAAAAAGAGTCTTTATGGCCTCAAACATGCCTCTAGACAATGGTATAACAAACTTACATCCTACTTACTTGCATTTGGTTATACACAAATTGTCTCAGATTCTTTTTTATTCACCAAAAAGACAATTGCTTCCTTTACTACTTTATGCATTTATGTTGATGACATCATTTCGGTTGGTTATGATATGCATGAAATCTCAAAATTAAAATCTCATTTACATGATGCTTTTACTATTAAAGATCTTGGTCCTCTAAAATATATCTTAGGAATTGAGGTTGCCACATCTACACAGGGTATTACTTTGTGTCAACGCAAGTATGCTTTAGACATCTTAGAAGAATCTGGTTATTTAAATTGCACACCTATCTCTACTCCTATGGACTGTCATATTAAATTGCAAACTGATGATTCTTCTGGTTCATTGAGTGATCCCACAATTTACAGAAGGCTAGTTGGGCACTTGTTATATCTCACAATAACAAGGCCTGATCTTAACTTCAGTATCCAGAGTATAACTCAGCATATGGATCATCCTACCAATGTTCATCTGACAGCAGCACACAGGGTGCTGAGATATATTAAGAACAACCTAGGTAAAGGGATCTTTTATCCAACAAAATCTGAATCTCACTTAAAATCTTTTTGTCACAACGATTGGGCAAGCTATCCAGATTCCATAAGAAGCATTGCTGGCTTTGCGGTTTACCTTGGTGACTCCCTTATCTCATGGAAGGCCAAGAAACAGCCCAGTCAGTCACTCTTCAACCGAAGCTGAATATCGAGCATTAGCATCTACTACATGTGAAGTTCTCTGGCTCAATCAACTCCTCACTGATCTTTACATCATTGAAAGCCGAGTTCCTGTCATCTTCACAGACAGCAAAAGGCGCAACCTGCATTGCAGTTAATCCAGTCCAATATGAAAGAACAAAACACATCCAAATAGATTGTTTCTTTGTTCGGGGAAAAGTACACCAAGGGATCCTTAAAGTTCAACACATCTCCAATCAGCACAAACTTGTGAATATCTTCACAAAACCGTTGTCTCCTAAACCTTTCTTCAACATGATGTCCAAGATGGGTGCTCCTCTTGGGGCGGGGGGTCTTAAGTTATGTAAATATACGCATATCTGCGTTTTATTCTTAAGTTATGTAAATATTTGCGTATATGTATTTTCCTTCTTTGCACTATTTTCCTTTTTAGTCCTTATTATGTTGTATAGTTTTCTCGGGGCCCCCAAGTATTTAAGGGCCATTTAGGATTGTTTTGTAAACTAATTAATTCATATCTTTCATCCGCCTGTCTCGTGAACCCTAATTTCTCTCATCGTTTTCTCTCTCTAAAATTGCTTCACAAATCTGTGTGATTTGCTTCTATTCACACTTTTCAAGCCACACTAACTAGAGCTAGACCCAGAACTAGTCATATCACAACCCAAACTCAGAAGAATCAGTTATATCTACTATCAGAAGAAGAGTTTACCATAATTAGAGGATCTTGAACGATGATGGAGTGAAAGAACATGACCCCTCAACTTCCGAATTTGTCGCCTGGGGGTAGTAGCTTCATGGAGACGTTAGCGAGTAGGAGATCCATAAACGAGCCTAGCACGTTCGTGCGAGTTGTAAGTACCGCCTTGACAAGCATATCGTCGGTCACGTGAGGGACTTGGAGCGTGTAATTGGTTCCGATTCCAAGATTATGTGATACGCCGCATTTGAGTATGGTAATAAAGAGAACGAGTTGAAAAGTGACCACGGTATTGGCTGTGTCGAGCAATGGTGGAACTTCAAGTAGAAAGGTATAAGAAAAATCAGTTCTACAATTCAAAAATTTCATAAGGATGAGAAATCGAACTTTTACCAAGTGTACTACAAAAATTTGATCTAAGCAGAAATATCAGGAAAAATGGTTAAGGCCAGGAGTTAGATCGAAACATTCAATCTCATGAATAATTCATTCCAACAGAATTATTTTATCTCTAATAAGTTAAGAATCTTCGATGTATCTAAGTTGAGATAAAGTAGTTCTATGGTTGAGCTATTCGAGGTTATAAAATTTCATTTTCTTCCTCAAAAATTCTAAGTTTTGGAGATCAAATAAATATTGTGTAAGGATTATTCGACGACAGTGGAGACGGATCGAATAATTCAAGAGGGAAATTGTTCGATCAGGTAAATAATTTTTGGAAAATGTAAGTACTGAGGTGGAATAATTACGTGAGACAGTAATTTGAGGTGAAACGTTTCGAACTGAGGGAGTAAATTCGATGTCAGTAATTCAATCTCGCACCGGGAGAGAAGTAGACTTTGGCTGGGATTCCGATTTCATGCCAAGTTTTTGGACAATATACAGAGGAGGCGACAGATAAATTGCATAGTGGTCCTTTCCTTTTAAAGAGTTCCCGGATGAATAATTCAATCTCGCATAATTCGTTGCCTACTCCGTATAAAACTTTCAGTAATCGATCTCACGGAGGTCAAATAATTCAATCCATGGAACGCTAAAACATGTCAATTTGGCTTGATAAATTATGTTTGAACTATAGTTTGCTGTGCGGTCTCGTGTAAAAGGACCACATGACAAATTGTGGGACTCCTATTGTGACATAAGTTTGTAATGCAACGTGGCAAGATAAGAAACCTTCATGGTGCAAGAAACTTCATGAATTATGAAAGGGTGAAATGGCAAAACCCTCGTGGAGATCGAATTATTGGGATGTAGACAATAATTTGACCTCACAGGATAGATCAAATGTTTGCCTCATTAGGTAATAATAAGATCTCCGGAGGCAGGCTAAATATTCGCTTCATCGAGGAATAATTTGATCTGGCCAAGGAGTAATGCATTCGATCTTAATGTGACATTGAATCATTCCCCCAAAGGGAAATAATTCAATTTCAAGGTAGGAGTTTGATTCCAAGTGAAATAAGGACTTTTAGTTCTAACTGGACTATAAATCAGATAATTATGGATAAATTCGCCTATATAAGGATTAGTATTCATCATTATAAGATACATTTTTTTATTGAGCATAATATTCGATCTGAATTTTACGATCCCGGAGAAATAATTCGATATGCTACTACTCGACCTTTGGAGGGTATATTCGTAAATTTAATTCCACAGCAAAAGTTGAATAAAGTGGTCTATGGTCCGAAAATTTTGATTGCCTCTAATGTAACAATTTTTTTTTAGCCATTCGCCTTTCCAAAGAATTATGTCACACCTGTCATTTCATTCGAAAAATTTAAGTCACAACTTAACAATTTTAAATATAATAATTGACATGAATATTCGTTATCTAGGAAATGAGATTTCGAATTTAGGGCAGTAGTAAAATGTGGCAATGTAGTTATGTAATTCAAGGATATCAGTTTTATAGGAAAAAAGAAATAAACTATTGACTTGCGAAAAATCCAGAAAGATCGCTAAGTATTATCTAGTTTAGTCGCTATGCAGTGGAGGAAATTTCAACTTTCGTCCTCTAACTTGGCTCCGATTTGCAATTGGTCCTGTAACTTGGCACCACATAAAATTAGTCTTATAATTTGGCAAAAAATTCAATTTCAGTTCTTCAGTGCCTTAATTTGGCCGGATTCGTTCACGTGACCACCCACATGGCCCCAATTTTAGATATTTGATTATAATTTGGGGAGGAAAACAAACTTTACCCCATTATTACCCCCCAAATGATGATAGGGGATTGGGTAGGCTAGAGCAATCAAGTCAATTTGAGCTTATTTGTGAATCAATTTCAATAAAAAAATCTTCAAATTGACGCCATGTGGGTGGTCTACTGCGCGAATCCGGGCAAAATAAGTAATTTTTGGTGTCGGAGGACTGATTGAATTTTATGCCAAATTAAGGGACAAGATTTATGTAGTTCCATTGAACAATTTTTGAATCAACGCCAAGTTAGAGGACTAATGTTGAAATTATCTCCTATGCAGTGCCCAATCAAACATCAGAGCACTATATATCATTTATTCATGGGCTAATTGCAGCAAACCCGCCAAACTATGGGGGTCGGAGCACTTTACACCCCTGAACTATCGATTTTGTGCGTTTTACCCCCTGATCCATTGACCGGCAACTGTAGCAAAAACGTGCTCGGCACGTGATTGCCGGAAGGGCAATTTCGTCTGTTCAATTTTTTGGTATTTTGACACATAGAAAATGTCCCACCCTAAACTATCATAGTGTACCCACCGAAGTATTGAAGATGACCCCCCTGAACTATTGTACCGTACCCCCTAGGTTATTATATTGTTCATATCGCATGCCCCCTGAACTTTGTAAAGATACCCCCTGAACTTTGTAAAGATACACCCTGAACTACTATTTTTCTTCATTGTTACCCCCAGAACTAGGGCTGGGAGTTCGGGTTCGGGTTTCGGGTACCCGACCCGACCCGCGGGTTTAATACCCGAGCGGGTAACCCGAACTCCATATTTCGGGTAGTACAACTACCCGATACCCGATTTCTCATAATGGGACGGGTATCAGGTATCTAGTCTGGTACCCGTCGGGACACGGGTGCCCGATCGGGTAATGAGAAATCAAGAAAAAAAAACAAAAATGTTGTCTAACGAAGTGGTTTTTCCGGTGATTTTGAGAGAGAAGATTAGTGTGAGATGATTTAGAAAGAAAAAATTAATGAGAGAGAAGATTAGTGGGGTGATTTTCCGTAATTTAGAAAGAGAAAATTAGTATAAGAGAACTAATGGGTCAATTAGTATAAGAGAACTAACGGGTCAATTAATTACTATTAATTAGCAGGTTTAGCAATCACAAAAACTAAGAAATTTTTTTGAAGGTACCATTATTTAGGGAATAATTATAATTTAGGTTAATTGCAATTACTTCTTGAGCACAATTAGTGATAATTCCTTTACTATAATTAGTCCTCCTAATCGATGCTTGTAAAAATTTACTACCATTTACTTTATATAGTAGAGTTTGTAATTTTCATAATTTTTATTTACCACATTCAAAATTGTGGATAAATATCTTTTCCTCATTTTTAGCTATTATGTTATCTACGTAATTTTGATAAGGATTTTGGTAAGATTTCCTATTATTTGGTGGAGATAATGAAAACTCGATTCACTCCACAATAATTGTGAAAAACAAAATTGTGTAATTGTGATAAGGAATCTTGTGGGATCTCCTATTATTTAGGAAATAAAGGAAACTCTATTATTTTCACATTGATATGCAATTTTGATTAGGATATTCGTGGGATTTCCTATTAATTCGGTGGAAATAAAGGAAACTTAATTATTTCCACCGAAAATCTTGCAATTTTTGAAATTTATTACAGTCAACTATAATTGTAAACTCGGTGAGTCGGTGGTTTCAAAATTTGAATTTTCAGTCTAGGTTTTTGGCATGGCAGTATCTCCATTACCATCAAAATGAAAAGAGAAAGAAAAAACACTTAGCAAGAAGACTAGAAAACGTCGGGTACCCAGCTACCCGCTTCGGGTACCCGCGTCTTCGGGTTCCCGTTTTTCGGGTACCCAAAAATTTAGCAACTCTCGGGTACCCGATTGTTTTCCACCCGCGGGAACGGGTACCCGGCCGGAAATACCCGAACCCGCGGGTACCCGGCCCGCCACAGCCTTACCCAGAACTAAGGTAATTGTTCGGGAAGTACCCCCTAAACTTAAAAGAATGTGCGTCAATACTACCTAAACTAATATACTTGTGCACAAGTGCCCCCTTACTTATAATTTTGTAAACTCCTTTTCATTTGTTTTTCTTCTTGTGCCTAAACGTGTAACTAACATGTCACTAAGTAGACCGATAAAACCAATATTTATCACTTAAATTGCAAATCCTACACAATAAGCCATTTACAACAATGTGTTTGCCATTAAAACACATCAAATGCTGCCAAAATAATTGAGGTGCATGCCATACCATAGACATTCTAATATAGGGCTATTGTTCGCCATTACAAAACATGGACTGGTGACAAAATTAACCTGGACAGTTTAAGGCCAACCAAAACACATACATTTCATCCTAAAACTACTACTTCTCCACATCCAATTTTCTTCGAACAGACCTAGTTGCGTACACCGTGTTAGCTTCCATCCAAGCCTTTTCCTTGGCCCATCATGCATTTATCTCTTTCTCCATTTTATCCTCAATAGCAGCTGGATCGGTCATAGAAATGCCAACACTCTTCTCCTTTCCTTTACCCCCTGGATTCTGCTGTTTCTTTTTAGAGACATCAATTTTTGGCTACAAAAATATGAACAAATTAGGAGACTACTAACAAACAGTACTTATGCAACCTTCCAAAAAACTGCTAACCTCAACATCAACACTCTTCTCCTTTCCTTTACCCCTCCTTTCCTTTACCCCCTGGATTCTGCTGTTTCTTTTTAGAGACATCATTTTTTGGCTACAAAAACATGAACAAATTAGGGGACTACTAACAAACATTACTTATGCAACCTTCTAAAAAAATGCTAACCTCAACATCAACACTCTTCTCCTTTCCTTTACCCCTTGGATTCTGCTGTTTCTTTTTAGAGACATCATTTTTTACCTACAAAAAGCACTAACATGTTAGTGTTACTTAGAAACATTACTTATCCATCTAAGAGAAAGTGCTAACCTCAACATCAACACTCTTCTCCTTTCCTTTCACAGCTGGATTTTGCTTTTTCTTCTTTGAAACATCATTTGTTATCTACAAACACCATGAACAAATTAGTGTTACTTAGAAAATTACATGTTATGAGACCATTCCATGTTTCTATAACAAGTTAATGTAAAACTAACCATGACTGTGGTCTCTTTCAATGGCACCACCTCTTTGTTTTTAGTTGTTTCTTTTCCTTTAACATCTTGTTCATTTTCTTCCTCAACAAATCTCACCACCCTCTTTCTTGTCCTAATAGGAGGCAGCTCCATTTCACCTCCAGCCTGCTGCATGTCCAACACTACATTATTGTTTTTTGCTTCCTTTTTTTCCAGATTAGTAAACACTCCAGATACTTTATCCTTTTTTGGTGTGGCCTTTTGTATTCGAAGAAATTCAACTCCAGGATATTGCTCTTCACCTTGCCTCTTACTCCTTGTAGTCATTGGGGATGCCATTACTGCTTTTCTATTCTTGTTAGATTTGGGAATTACTTCACCATTGCCCTCACTTATATGCTCTTCAACAGTTTGTGGAGGCACTTGAGCCTCATCCACTTTGCCATGCTGAGCTACAACTGTATCAACCTGTGGCTCACTCATCTACTCTGTCACAAGTGGAGGGGGCACAACAACATCAACTTTTATGGTCCTTGGCCTTTTATTGTTCATGGTCCTCTTGCTTTTTGGTGCTGCTGCTAGAGCCTCATCAAGTTGCTGCACCAAATTGGTCTGCAAGACATATAAGATCATCATTTTTTCCATTACATTCAAATCAACTAGTTGCAACACCCAATTTTTACCATGTTATATTACCTCAGATTCTGTTATTTTTTCTTTAGATTTTAGTTTCCCCTTCTTATTTGTTCCAGTGGCATGTGGGGATTGGAGATCAACTTCAAGCATCTCAGTAGCTGGAGTCTCATTTGTTTGAGACTCAACAGCTTGCACTTCATTGGATATATGATCATTCACTACCAATTTCTCAGCCTCCACACCATTGCTGTTGGTTTGTGAAGTTAACACATTGTCAAGTTGCTTCACCCAAGTGTCCTGTATGGCATACAATATAAACAGTTAATTTACATAAGAATACAAATATACAAAGGGTAATTGGTTGTACTAGTTTTTGATTCTGTAAAGTTACCTCAGCTTCTTTTTCATTGGTTGTGCTCCTTTCTTTCACTTTTCCTTTTCCTTTCTTCTTCTTACCAGTTGTTTGTTGGGCTTCAACCTCACCAGCTGGAGTCTCATTAGAAAAATTAATTTACACTTTATTTTAGAACAAATGAAATTTTATAGCTTAAGGCTCCTAAACACAAATTAACTAGAAGAAGCCCCTTGACATGTTGACTAGAAGAGGCCCCTACACACATTGAACAGAGACCTGATTCACAAATGTTTTACATGACAAAGGAAACTTGTAACACATATATGGTCAAGTGGGCCAATCAGAAAGGTCAGTCAAAGGCCATTTTCTGATTAATACATATGCGTGCAGCTGCCACCTGAATTTCATCTCTATGTAGTTATTTGATATAGGCGTACAGTCAGCCAACATTGGTGAAATTAACAGAAAGGAGTTTTTGTCTCTTAGAGGTATGAACTTAAGCTCTATGATCAACAACAACGAGTCTACCAAATGATGAAACGTCTCGATAATGTTTTTAAAAGGAATCACCTACGTGTTTCACCATCTTTTTGTATCAATTCTAGTTGACGTCTACAAACATTGGAAATTAAACAGAAACATATCAACTCCTAAATCTTTTCTTCCGACAAATTAAGAAATAAAAGCAGTGAGGCAATGCATTAAACACAAGATGCATGCAACTTCCCTAGATTTTATGATAAAAGAGTTTGAAATCTTTATAGCAAAACCAAAGTCAGCAAAATAAAAGAGGAGTTTGGTACTTCATAAAATCCAACTGTGAGTTATTAACGGATCCACTGATCTGGAATCTTCAAGTGGCTGTTGTGGTGGTTGTGTTGTTCTTGTTGGCGAGATGATACTTGTTATTGTGAATCCAAATTTTGAGAACTTTCCTCTTGATGCCCATCTCCTCACAAAAGCTCCGCACCGCAGAATCATCAACCAGCAAATGCATGCATCTTTTCTTTTTGTTCTTGACTGAATTTTGTCCTAAACCTTTTTTTCCCAACTCCTTGTGTACCAGATTGATTGCCACAGAGGGAGAGGCACCAGCAGTAGCAGCAATTTTGTTGGTATTATTCAACGAGGGTTGTAGTTTTATTTCTTCCTGCATGAGAATTTTGCGATGAAAGTTTCGGTGACAATTGCATGCACAACATATGAGTGCTTCAAGTGTGCCCTGTTCTCCTCCGGCCATAAACTCGCCACATCCGTCTGTTGCGTTCCCTCCTATAGACTTGGCATGATTTTTAAGACACTCCATGTACTTCACTTGACCTGATATTTTTGAATGCATGTTAATCAAAGGTGGTGGACAAAAAATGAAACAACAAAGAAACGCACGCTTCCTTAGAAATAAATCTTTCCCTTTTGCAAGAAAATATGAGAGTTGCATACAAAACCAATGTTATTATTATAAATTCTAAGAAGGAGGCGTGAGTTTCTTTGTTGTGACTGAGAGAGGAGATTCCGCAAACATTACGGCATGGCAAACATTTGTTTCACTTTGCTACACTGTCAGTACCCTTTTTTGTTGTCTTTCTTACTTTTTTTTTCAATTACTATTTACTAGCACCTAATTTCTTTTCTCTTTAGCCCACAGATAATTTAACTAGTTTATGGTTAAAGCAGAAAGCAAAGGAAATTTATTTTGGTAGTTGAGGGGCAGTCTCTTGTGAAACAAATTTATTTACCGAAATCTGCATAAATTTAGTTTAGATGGTAGAAAAGGTTTGTCGAGTACATTAAGTAAATGTGTTCTCAAGTGAAATTTGGTCACGCATTTCAACAATGATGGGATTTAATACATTCACGAGAGAGGCATCACACAATATATTTATTAAACACAATATCCTGAGATGAAATGCATTTATCCTTCAAAGATTTTTCTTTAGCGGGCTTTACATTATTAATTAATGATTGTATTATGAGTAAGCTAATTATGCAATTTCTCAGTATGAATACTATTGTTCCATATTTATTTTGCCTGAATTAAAATTACGTTTTGGGAATTGAGAACACCACAATTTAATGTTAAAGAGGTATAAACTTATTATGGGATGCATTCAAAGTAACTGAAATAAATGGAAGCGACGGGGTTTAACTGAGAATAGATAATGTTTCTTCAGATTAAAGGTTAGCGGGTCATACACTGTGGGTGATACAAATTAATTAACAAGGTGCGCTTCTACAGTAACGAGGTGTACAACTTTGAGTTATAAGTGTCTTTTATTTGGAGATAGTTACGCCATGCTCCCTCAGTTTTTGCCTAACTACATAACATCTATTTAAGGTTTGAATAGTTATATAGACGCTCCTTGATAGTTAAAATAAATCTCACTTTAAAAAAATCAATTCAAGTCACAAAAATATTTGTCACAAGAAGCTTAACAAGCATCACAAAAAGTTTATGTGGTGAAAAAGGGCCTCTGGAAATTCATTACGGAAGGCCTCTTGCAAAAGGGTTAACGTGATGAGATTTTCAGTTGCGACAATACACAACTTCGTGATTATAGAATATCTTTTTGCGACTTTCGTCATTTAACTACAAGAATTTTGCTTCAAGATCTTTATTCGTCACAAAGATGGTGCTCGAAACAATATTATGACAAATTGTTCATTACAATACTTGGGATCTTCAAGCGACGACTTTTTTGTCACAAAATCCCTTATTAATTGATTGTATTGTGACGAAATATTTGTCACAACTGCTTCAAATATTAACTTTTTTTATTATTTTTGCTACCAACTTTTTTAGTACACAGTCTTCTCTATTTACTATGTTTGTACATGAATACTCATCATTCATTTAACCATACCTGCCGAAATTCATCAAATCAACGAAGCTAATCAAAACAAAACCATTATAGCATCTTCATTACATGTTATCATAATTGTCTGAAACTCTAGTAATTAAAACCAACATTTAAGAGTTGGAACAAGTAGAAAACAATATATATACAAAATCATTGAACATTCATAACTCTCACAAATGATGTACTCCGCCATCAATCTATAAATTCATTCTTCAAAGTTCTTCCTTCTATCTGACAATAAGAGTTCAAAACACCTTCATAAATAGTAACAATGACTAGACCACTATGGTGCCGCCTTCTCGTGTTGACGCTTTGTCTAACTCTACCATTTTAGCATGTACGGCAGTTTTATTCAATATTAGTTTAACTCAACACTTACAAAACTCTAATATTATGTAAAGTAAGCCAAAAGTCTTACATAGTTTCTTCTGAAGCTCTATTCACAAACTTGCCAGTCTTATCAATGTGGCTACTCTTCCAAAGTTGAATCTTGTTTGTCTTAAGTGTGGTTAATTTTTTCTTTTTACTGCTCTTCCATTTTTCTTTATGGAAAAGGTAACTAATCCTCCCTAAAGATTGGTTGAACTCCAAACATTTGCAACTCTTCTTAAGTCTTGGTCCTGAAAACACCTAAAAATAGTATATATGTATTATACCCTATCATAAGCAACACAAATAATCAATATTAAGAACACACCATAGTAATATCTAATTTGCATGAAGGTCGTAAGTAAAACATAAGCTATATAATTGTTTTAAAAAATTAAGTAATGTTACATAATCTTAATCTTCTTCATTGTCATCTACTTCTTCTTCTTGTTCTTGTTCTTCTTCTTCTTCTACTTCTTCCTCTTCATATTCTTTTACTTCTTAAAGTTTGATTTCTTTTGCCTAGGATATTATCTACACATGAATTTTCCTAAAGCTTAGAAGCTATTAGCACATTACACTAAACTTATGGTCCCTGATGTTAGTCACCTGACTTTTACATCTACACACTAAAACGATGCAAATGTAATTTTGCCTTAAAATGGACATGTCCCATGTATAAACTTTAGCTCTGGCTGTGGACTTAGGACCACATTCTGGACTGTTTGCCTGACTTTTGAAAGTAGTATGCGATCGGTATAATTGCATAGAGTTTGAATGCGATTGGCTTAGAAGGTTGTTCAGCAACAATTTACCATTTTCTTCATATATTTTTCTACAAACCTCCTATATCACTTCCGTTTATTGTGCTGGACTCTACTTTTGTCCTTCTACAACTTTGGTGTGTACAACTGCTTCAGATTCTGACATTATGAACGTGGTATATAGCATCAAAGTCGTGTTTTTCCCGTCCAACAACAACAACTTTCCATCTTTGCGTGTCTTCACCATTTTGGCTATAACTTCTTCTCTAGATGTCAGAATTGGGATTTGCTTCTTGAGTAAGAACAAGACATCCGTCGCGCTTTCCAATGGTATATAGCACCTTCCATGATTTGTCCAAATCTGTTCCCAGTAAACTCTACAAATTGGTGTTTCTACTTTTCTGTCTTTTTTGCGTCTATTTCCCAACAAGACTCCTAAACACAAAAACATATAAATCAACATTAAAAGACTCAAAATTCATAAGAAGAGAGCAATAAAATAAGTAAATGAGTGTTCTAAAAGTGCATATCTTAGACACTCATCACACCCCCAATCTTACCTTTCTGCACGTGCTTGAGCAAACAAAATAAAAGAAGGACACAAACTAAACATTCAAACAAAGAAAGACAAACATAGTTCACATCAAATCAATATTCATTGTAGACTTTTGATTTGATCCCTCTCAATCAATTTATGACAATGCATGAATCAAAGCAATCAAGTACTTAGTCATAACTCGAGGGTTCGTCAAATTATCACATACAATTCTTCATTGTGCTCAGCAGTGTGGATAGTTTCTCATGCAGATAAAAGTGACTTCTTGACTAAGTTTATAGAGATGAGTTTCATCAAAATTGACCACACCACCTAATCCCCTAATTTCCACTTTTTCTCTCCACTAATGTGGAAGAGTTCCACCAAATATCACTTGGGACTTTTTCAGCTTGTAATGTTAGGCTAGGGTGTTGGCTCAAATAGAATATAGGATAACAAAACCAAAGATCTAGAAAGTGTTGTTCATGTACTTCTTCCTTAACATTCATTAACCCACCTTGCCAATTTTGATCACTCTTCCAGATTAGATTTTTCATCCCTCTTCAACCGTCTTTTCCATCAATTCACAACATTCAAATTTTGGAAGCACATGAATCTCTTAAAAGGGTAGGATAAAGTGTAACGGTGAAGTGCGTTAGGTACATGGGACAAACAATTCAGTTATGAATTGCATGAAGGAATTTTTCTTCGTATGACTTCTCTTGCCTCAGGTCGAATTAATACAAAAAGGGGGATCAATCCCAAAAAAAAAAAAGGCCATGCTCTTTCTTATTAAGTAATTTTTAGATATCCACAACTATCCTTCTGATTATACAAGAATACTTGCCTATGAAAAGTAGAGAGAAGAAAAATATTGGGTCACATAGCAAGCTTCCGTTGAAGTAGAAAATCCTGCTATAAAGAGAAAGTTGGAATAAAATTCAATTAGTTCAAGCTCAGTCCTTGACATGCGCTCTATCATTCCTCATTCAAGCCTAGGACTGGTCATTTATTTCAAGCTTGATCCTGCCCTTAGACTCGTTACATTGTTTTACTGAACTCGTTGGCTCCGTGATGTATTTGGTCAGAACCCTGTTCGAGAACCTTCTCTCATAGATTCCCTATAGCTTAAAAGTGCATATCTTAGACAATCATCAATAAGTATTAACAACTACTCAATTGAAAAAAGTGAACCTTATATCGAAAATTCATTGTTGTATACCTTTCTCCTACATACTTACATCATTAAGTTACCTTATAGTTATAAAACAAAAAGGCTTAGAAAACATTATGATTAAGACGCAAAAATGAAGTACAGGTCAGCTCACATTTCTGTAATTGGTATACAATAGAATTTACTAAAAACTATTTGTTACCAAAATGAACTAATATGCAACACCCTCGTACTCTCAACTATTTGAATTTGAATTGGTTTTTAAATTTAAAATAAAACTATACCTTGAATTGAGAAAACAAAATACAGAATTCCTAACAAAGTATTCCATATATTAATGTATTTATATGCCACCATTTGAAAACTAATGTAGTAATCACTAAATTAATTGAATTATTTTTTCAGAAACAGGTCTTGAATGGGCATAGTATCAGGATAATCATGAATGAATTATTAGCTCAGATAAGAAAACAAAAGTAGATTAGATATTCAAACGTTCAGAAATGTCAATTTCCTATCAAGATTTTTTTCTCAAAATCATAAAATGATATCAAATAAGCAGATAGACATAACTTTTGTCAACATCTTGTTATCACACTCTAACGGGTAAACACAACAACTAAATGTTTTCAAAACTGCCATATGAATATTCAATTCAAGAGATTAACACACAGGAAGTGATTGAGTTCAACAGACAAAGAAGATGCCATTAAATGCAGAAGACAAAAATGTTAAAAACTCCTTGATTTCAATAATTCACTCCTTGATTTCTGAAGGGTGAGGATCCTCTGTACCACAATTTGTGGCACTTTTGTGTGCCACTTTCTAAAAATACTCATTTTTAACTAAATTTTAATTAACTCTTTTTAATTTAAAATAATAATTAATAAAAACACACCCACAAAACCAGAATACCAATGGATTTGGGATTCTCAAATGTTGAAGGTTTCTCTGATTCTCGATCATCCATCCCCTTCTCTCTCTCCATCTCTCATCTCTGTCCATGTCTTTTTCAAAGTTCAGTTATATCCATCTTCTCTACTTATAATCCTTGACAAGAATATATAGTATTAACAAAAGAGATGAAATAAAGGAATAAAAAGTCCACTGAGAAAGAGAGAAGAAAAAAGTAAATAGAGCAGCAAGACATATATAATCCGCCTTCTTCTCCGCTCAATTGAACTAGGACCTCTAAATCATTGGCCCTTCTTTAATTTATAGCATAAATTTGTGAGATGATTTTTTTTTTCCACTTCACTGCAAATACATATATCTAAAAGTCATAGCTTAACAAAAGCAAGAAACAAAAAATCTCAATAACTATTGGTTCATTTTAAACATACTTCTTGACAAATACACAACTTTGGGATTGTTTAAACTGAATAACAATGGATTCATATTTAAGGGAGAGTAATTTCTCAAAATTTGGCGTTGGGACCATGGGCATATTCTGGTGTGGATGGAGAGAGACGAGAGATGGAGAGAGAGAAGATGATGGAGATGAAAAGCCTTTTTGATGAGTGAGAATCCCGGTTCAATTGGGATCTGGTTTTGGGATTGTGTTTCTTTTAATTATTTTAAATTAAAAAAGTTAACTAAAATCAAAATGAGTATTTTGAGAAAGTGGCACACAGAAATGGCACAAATTGTGGGACAGAGGATCCTCACCCATTTCTGAAATATCCGTATGATTAAGATAAGAAACTGGAGAACTGTGTGTGCCAAACAAACCAAAAAAAAAAAAACCACCCCACCACAACCATTTAGTCTCTGCTAATAAAGCATAGCATAAACAATATGAAAATTTTAGGGTTATATTTATGTAATGAGAATTACTCCTCACTTTGTGAAAAGCTTAATCGTACCAACTATTAGATTAATTACTATATCAAAAAAAGAACTCTTAGCACCAAACATACCCAGCTCTAAACTTTCCCTTGATACTCCATGGTCACTAAGAAATGGTCGGAAAAAACTGCTTCAAATGGATTTGTGCAGTCGCCTTCAGGGTGGATTTTGAGCGGGTTCCACTTGATGTTTTAATGAGTTCAAGATGGAAACATGTTCTCTTCCGTGAGATCTTCAAAATGGTTCATGGATGAATGAGCAATAGATGCTAGAGGTGGGCAACTTAAAGTTACAAAATATTGGGAAAAAATAAAGACAAAGTGGGAGAAAAAATCAATATTAGTCCTTTATTGTGGTAGCTGCTCACTTTTAGTCCTTTATTGTGGCACCTCTTGCTTTTAGTCCTTTATTGTGTCATTTTGTACGATTTTAGTCCTCTTTGCCGGAAAATTGAATTTCAGCGGGAAGTTGCACACATGACTTGCACATGCAACCTGCACACACGCGAGTGACGCGTGTGTTGGGCGCCCAAGTTAAAAAATAAAAATAAAAACCAAAACAAAAAGAAAGTTTATTAAAAACGTACATTGCCGAGGAAAAATGTTTTTGAGCTGAGAAACATTTCTCACCCAAACAGAGTAATAAAGTTTAGAAAACCAAAAAAGAAAAGGAAAAGAACAGGGGTTTAGAAGAGAAAAACAGAGTGTGCAATTTCTTTCCCATTTCAATTGCTCATCCCCTATTTCCAAACCCTAACACCTAAATCCAAGCGATTTTCCATTCCTTTGTTAGATTTTGGGTATTAATCTATGCACCAGATGTTATGTTTCAGGTGTTGTATTTTTATGTTTTATGAATAGTTTTTGGATGATATCTTTTAATATTCAAATAGATTCTGATGGTATTAAACTATTCTTATTGCAAAATTTATAAACTTTTCGGGTTAATATACATAAGGGAAAAATCTGTTTGCAAAACACCCACGTTTCTTTGTTTCGAATCTTTATTTTTGGTTAGCGTTGTCAATGGGAATACCTGAAAATGTTTTATGTCAGTAACAGTATTATTGAGACATTCAGGGATTAAAATGAGAATTCTATAAAACTTTTGGGGGTGAAATTGAGATTTTTATTAAATTTTAAAGCCAAAGTAGAAATTTAGGGACTAAAGTGAGTATCCATTAATAATTTTGAGGCGAAATCATCATTTACAATAAATCTAGAGACAAAAACAGATGCCGGATTTTTGTTTTTTATTTTTTTAAAAAAAATTTGGTGCCAAAAATATTTTTAGTTTTTTTTTAAAAGATTTGGCGCCAAATACACGTGTCTCTCGCACGTGTGTGGATTGCATGTGCAAGTCACGTGGGCAACTTCCGGCTGAAATTTGATTTTCCGGCAAAAAGGACTGAAATCGTACAGAATGACACAATAAAGGACTAAAAGCAAGAGGTGCTACAATAAAGGACTAAAAGTGAACAGCTGCCACAATAAAGGACCAATATTGATTTTTTCTCACAAAGTGGGAAGTGAAGATCCTACATTGGAAAAATTTCAAAACTTCAAGTGTAATATGGAGGAGCACTTTCTATACTATGTAAGAATGTGTTACATAGAGCTGATCTCTCTCTCGTGCCGGGGACGCAAATTACCTATATATCAAAATGGGTTGGGCCAATGCACGTGCACAGGACGATACGTCATGTTGAATGCCGGTTTATTTAGCTTGCTAGTCTCGCCACTGTGTTGGCCTTGTTTTCTAGTTTCCAATGGTTATTTTTGTTACAAATTGGTGTAGCAAAATAATGTTTTTCTATAATAATTTATTTTACATAAAAATATTGTGCATTAATAAAATTAATAATTTTCTTTATCTTTTTGCAATGTGATTGTGATCAAATGAAAACAGAGAAAATGCCTACATTCATTCAGAGAATACATTACCTACTGAGCAAGTAATCATCAGTTATAGTCCTAGTAAAACTCGTTTTCCAAATAACTAAATCAAAAATTATGATTTTGTGGCATATTAAATAATTACAAAATTTCCTGAAACATGTTGAAATGCTTCCAAAAAATTATGAGAGTTTCTAATGATTAACAGACAAAAATATACATCAAAACCCAAATTATGATCAGTGCGGGATGGTTAATTGAAAAAAAAAATTGTGAGTAAAAACTTCCATTTGCTTGTATTATTATACATAGTGCACTAAGAAAACAAACGTTAAAGCGAGCTAAAGAAAATTTATCCCGTCAACAGTGGAAGAAATTAAACCTTAAAATATCAAGCTACCCAAAAGAGTCTTTAAAACAACGAACACGGTGAAGTTTCCACCGCTTCACAAGTTGCTATTAGAGCTCCATGAAACTACGTGGTATCCACATTAATTAATGAGCTAATTAATTATCCATCATTTTTACATTGGTGCGTTGAAGTATATATGTTTTCAAAGATAACAACCTAGCTATCTATCACGTTTACTAACTGACTTTGTTTGCGAAATGTAGTGTTGAAATTTTTGTTTCTATTTAAGGATACATGTCTCCCCAAATTAAGTATCTGGTTAGATAAAGGCAAAAATGCAAAATTTCCCATTAAGTTTGTCCACATTTAAATTTTACCCAGTAGTTTTTGGGGCCGAGATTGTGCCCTGTACATTTCATTTTTCTCTGCAAAATATGCCCATTTAGGTCGTGAACGGACTCTTTACCTACGTGGCATTCCAGCTGGTAAAATGCTATCCCACGTGTAAAATCGCGACGCCACCTGTATTTTTTCCCAGTAAAACACGTTTTTAAATAAATTCAAAAAATTAATTTTTAATGAAAAACAATAATTTACATATGACTTAATAATTCCTCAATATCTAAAATCCCAAAAAAAAAATTAAAATAATTTAGGTTAATGTATTGTATCGTATCAATAAAATTTCATGGACTTAATTAACATTATAGTATTTATTCTCATTTCAAATTAATGTAAAAAAATAAATGTTAAATTTGTTTTTAACAGAATTTTCAATATCAAAATTAAATAATAACTGAAAAAGAAAAAAAAAAGGGGGGAGTTGAATTGTCTTCCCCCCCTCACCGGCCACCCCACGCCACCACCAACCCCCCTCCTCACCTCAAACACCCCTCCTTCTCCTCATCATCATCATCATCATCATGATAACCGCTCAAATTGGTCGTAGGGGATGACTTCACAATTAGGATTTACGCGCCTTGAACCCCTTGATATGCGAATTGGTTTAGTTGGGCCATGGGTTTCAAAGAAGTGATGGACTGCAGGGATGATGATGATGGTGATGATGAGGAGGAGGGGGTGTTTGAGATGAGGAGGGGTTTGGTGGTGGGGTGGGGCAGCGGCGGTCAACCGAGAAGTCGTCTTCCCCGATGTTATTTTTCGAAGGCGGTGGAGATGGGGGTGTCTTAGACCTAGACACCGCGGTTAAAGATGGAGTCTTGGGCGGTGTTGCGGTTACGGTGGCGGTATTGGTAGAAGTTGGATTTGGAAAAATTGATTGATGAGCTTAACTTACCAGAAGTTCCATCAGGGGTTGGTGGTGGGGTGGGGTGGCCGGTGAGGAGGGGAAGACGATTCGTCTCCCCTATTTTTTTTATTTTTTTCCTTCTTTTCTTTTCTTTTTCAGTTATTATTTATTTTTAAAATTGAAAAATTCTGATAAAAACAAATTTAGCATTTATTTTTTTTACAAAATTTGAAATGAGAATAAATATTACAATGTTAATTAAGTCCATGAAATTTTATTTATACGATAAAATACATTAACCTAAACTATTTTAACTTTTTTTTGGGATTTTACATATTGAGAAATTATTAAGTCATATGTAAATTATTGTTTTTTATTAAAAATTAAATTTTTGAATTTATTTAAAATTTCTAAGCAAAATTACAAAAAAATGCCCTCTAACTTTTGGTAAAAAAGTGTTTTGCTGTGAAAAAATACAGGTGGCTTCGCGATTTTACACGTAGGATAGCATTTTCCCGGCTGGAATGCCACGTAGGTAAAAAGCCCGTTCACGGCCCAAATGGGCATATTTTGCAGCGAAAAATGAAATGTACAGGGCACTATCGCGGCCCGAAAAGCTAATGAGAAAACGTGGAAAATGGACAAACTTAATGGGCGAATTTTTCATTTCTGCCTTAGATAAACACAAAATTAAGAATGTGATTAACAGCAAGGGACACTAGAGCTGAATAAGGAAAAATGTAGTGACAGCTAAAATATTGATGTTTAAGAATAACTAAAAATTTAGATTTTGACTCGTAACTAGACGATAATGTTTAGTAAGACTGTACTTGGAATTTCTATCCTTAATTGGTAGGAGATGTGAGAGCGGAAGACGGTGTAGAGGATCGTTTCAAGTCGTTAAACGAAACCTTATAATTTTGGAGTATGTAACCAGAGTATGTACGTGGGGGTATGTACGCGGAGTATGCACCCATAACAACACAGAAATTCCGGGGTATGTACAAACAGTATGTACACGGAGTATGTACGCATAAGAAGACAGGAATTCTAAGGTATGTATACGCAGAAGAAGAAGAATAACATTTTCTGGATGATAGTATTCACAAATGTATAGAATATTATATACAAAGGAGAGTTTCCTATAAATTAGGAAACTAAATAAATGTACAAGGAAAGAGAATAAAAAGGAATTTACACAATCTTTATGATAATATCGGTAGCGGAACCAACCTCGGCACACTACCCAGGGTAACTGGAATGGATCCAGTTCAGTGGGCCTGTAAGTGTGCCTAATGCAGAGAAATAGGAGAGTGTAGAAACGACTAAAATGATCCATAGTATGCAACAAATGATGATGTACGTTGGGGTTAATGTAAAAAACAACGCGGAGAGACACCTGTAGCAGCAAAAGAAGAGAATAAATGAAGAGAAAATTCATTGATTATAAATTCGTTAAGTTACAGTAAAAATTAAAATGAAGACAGAAGGAGATAGATTGTACCAATAAGATAATTTCAATGAAGCTTTTCCAGAGATATGCCTTCTCTAGACCGATGCTTCTTATAATGTATTCTTCCACTATTGCTGAAATCACTTGCGTACCAGCCAACACTAGTGATCCTAAGAAAGACTCGTCAATTTGATAATCTCCGAAATGTTTGTACGTTCATTACTTTGACGTTTTCTATCACTTCATTAAAAGATTTTGGTAACATTATCTTTTATGGTCATGTGTGGTCCTCTACCACATTTATACAAGTGTTTTTTTCCCTCGTTTTGATAAAACAACATTTATAAGTGTTATTCCGGCAATTTATTCTACACGCTAGCTAAATTTAAAACAGTTGATGGTAAGAATTGTTTGGTAGTTCGACCCGTCATTACCTTCAGTTTATTGCATTTATTTATATGCGCCTGGCTATATTTTTATTTCTTTTTCTTTTTACCACACTATATTTATGTAAATGAATCATTAGAATCTAAAGGGGGTTTTCTTAAAGGCTTTATGGTCATAATTTCAGTAAATGAAGAAATATATATAACTATATTTATAATTAACCAAACCTAAAAATATTACAAGTTCCAAATTGTGGTTGTTTTCTTTTTGATGATTGGTACTATGCACCTTAAAAATAGGAAGTTTTGGCATTTGTGTACATAGGCATTTCAAAGTAACTGAGAATAATTCATCTCTTTGACTATTACACATGGATAGTTGGTTGTATTATTTTAATGTCCATCTCTTGGACTATTTTCGGTGGGAGAACTCTCTTAAATCTTCTAATGAATTAAATGTAATTAGAAAATATTTTTAACAACAGAGAGAACAAATTGATAAATTGGATACACACACCTACACACTGACACATGCACCCAGATATATATGGATATATACAAACATGTAGTTGGACAAAATGTTATTCGTTAAAAAAAGGAAAAAAGAATTGGACAAAATGTCTCATTATAAATATAGATATGGTCCACTTATTCATTGCATGGTTTTCGTGGAGAAAAGGATTATACGTTAAAATATCAAGCTAGCCAAAAGAGTCTTTGAAATAACGAACACGGTGAAGTTTCTCACTGCTTCACAAATTAATACTAGAGCTCCACGAAACTACGTACTCATATCCATATTAATCAATGAGTTAATTACTATCTATCATTTTTATATTGGTCCGTTGAAGTATATATGTTTTCAAAGCTAACAACCTAGCTAGCTATTACGTTTACTAAATGACTTTGTTTGCGGAGTGCATTGTTGAAATATGTGTCTACATTTAAGGATACATGTCTCCCCAAATTATGTATCGGATTACATAAACACAAAATTAAGATTGTGATTAGCAACAAGGGACACTAGAGCTGAATAAGGAAAAATGAAGTCACTGCTAAAATAATGATGTTTAAGAATAACTAAAAATTTAGATTGTGGCTCGTAGCTAGAAGTAAGGTTTAATAAGAATTTGCTTGGCATTTCTATCCTTAATTGGTAGGAGAGGTGAGAGCGGAAGACATTGTGGAGGATCGTTAAAGTCGTTAGACGAAGAACTGCTGATACCTTATAATTCGGGGGTATGTACGCGGAGTATTTAATCACGGTATGCACGTAGAGTATGTACGCGGAGTATGTACACAGAGTATGTACGTGGAGAATTATGCAGAGTATGTACACAAAGTATGTACGGCGGAGTATTATGCAGAGTATGTACCCAGAAGAAGACTGAAATACTAGGGTATGTACGCAAAAGAAGAAGAATAATATTTTCTGGATGATAGTATTCACTAGTGTATCCTCTAAACTAGGAAACTAAATAAATGTACAAGGAAAAAGAATAAAAAGAAACTTACAATCTTTATGATAATATCGGTTGCGGAACCAAACTCGGCACACTCCACAAGGTAACTAGAATGGATCCAGTTACGGAGGCAAGTGACTATGCCTGATGCAGATGATAAGAGAGTGTAGAAATGAATGCAATGATATCCATAGTATGCAAAAAATGATGATGTACGTTAGGGTTAAAGTGAAAAATAACGTTGAGAGGCAACGACAACAACAAAAGAAGAGAATAAATGAAGAGCAAATGCATTGAATATAAATTCATTGTATTTGAGAGTTATGATTAGGACTCTAATTAAAGATTCAAAAACATAGGAACAAAAGACAAAAATAACTTCCACAATAATCTAACATGAAGGAGCATGCCTCTTCCAAGTCCAGAAAGGTCGTGTCCAAATATTTCAACGAGGAGGTTCGGAACCATTAGTGTAATCCCAGAGAGTTGTAGAGCGACTTCAACCATTAGTGCTTTCCTCTTTCCCCAACGATTTTGAATAGAGAGAAAGAAGAGAGCCAATCATTCCAGCAAATGGAAAGATGGACCCGTAGAGAAATAGCCGCTGATCTCAGTACATGCAGTAATCATCCTCCTTCAACTGTCTTTGGTAATACGATATCTGGTGCGAAATGCGGACGAGATATTCATCAAGCCCTAACAAGCCAACTGCAAGTAAGAATATTATGAGTTAATTTATTATTAATAGGTAAGCCAACAAACTAGTTAAGACTATCGAGTATATGAGAGAATGTATGTGCTTTTTGGTGACATTCATGTATTAAGATATGCTTTATGTATTAAGTAAGATACATGAACTCGGCTAATTGAGTTTTAGGAATATGTCATATAAATATTTAGTTTACTCATTTTGATACAAGTCAATTAGGGTTGAGTTAATAGAGCTCTTCCTGCACTATTTTTGTGTTTGTTCAAGAGTTAAGTAATGACTTGTTTTGCCATTATTTTGAACACTAAAATTATATATTCAAAAATCTTCATTTTATTTTCCGATTATCTACTACATTGTGGAAATTCAAACATCAGGGTGATTCTACTACAATAAGCTTTTCCAGCCTTAGTTTCTCTTTTACAACCTACTTGTTGCAAATAGCGTGTGCCCTATCGCCCAACCTCTCGACACTACCAAATCTTGATATCTCCAAATCCATGTATTCCTGCATGTCATTGTTTGTTTAGTTGGTTGAGTAATCTTAACAAATTACAAATAAAATTACTTAAAAGCAAAAAAAAAAAAAAGTCATATGTTTTTCGCATATGACCTACACTGTTTGTAGTTAAGACCTGAATCCATATATTTCGGGGAACACCAGCTGCAGTTTCAGTATTCTCATCTTGAATCCCTTCATTTTCATCAAAGACTTCCATAATCCTCTCGATTTCGTTTGTAATCAGGGTATGCACGTAGAGTATGTAAGCAGAGTATGTACACAGTTAATAATATTCTCTGGATGATAGTATTCAAATTTGTACAAAATATTATTTTCTCTGGATATTCGTGTTTACTCGTTTTTTAAACAAAAGGGATTTGTATATTTATTTATTAAATATATTGTAATTTAGTTTGTACCGAAATGTTTGTACATTCATTACTTTGACTTTTTCTATCACTTCATTGAAAGATTTTGGTGAGATTATCATTTATAGTCAGGTGCGGTCCTACCACATTTATACGAGTGTTATTTTTGCTCGTTTTGATAAAACAACATTTATGGGTGTAATTCCGGTACTTCATTTTACACGCTAGCTAAAGTTAAAACATTTGATGGTAAGAATTGTTTGGTAGTTCGACTCATCATTACCTTTACTTTATTGCATTTATTTATATGAGCCTGGCTATTGTTTTATTTATTTTTCTTCTTAGCACACTATACCTATATTTATAACTAATGAAACCTAAAAATATTACAAGTTCCAATGTTTGGTTGTTTTCTTTTGGATGATTGGTTTTATGCGCCTTAAAAATAAGAAGTTTTGGCATTTTGTGTACCAAGGCGCGCATCTCAAAGTAACTGAGAATAATTCATCTCTTGGAGTGAATTAGGTAAGGAATTTAATTTGGTTAGCAACTTAGGTTGACATTAAAAAAACGCCATTGTTTAACTCTCATTGCGCTAACATCAACCTTTGGCTTTAGCCTCTTTGCAATGTCTAAAAGGAAACTGAAATAAAAATCTTCTGAAATTATAGTGTAGAAACATTTTACCTTTGGTTTTAACACTTCTAATACATTTAGCGCAGCTATTGCGCAAGACTATGTTGGGTTGTGAAGTCTGAATTGCCTAGGAGTAAGGAGACCCAGTTGGTTTGGGAACAAAAATCCGGTTAGCCTAGGAAGAGGAATCCTAGTTAATTTGGAAACCCTTGGAGTAGAATCCTAAATTACCTAGGAGTTGCAGAGTTCATGTAAAACTATAATTAGAAAAGCGTTCCTATTATAAATAGCCAGTAATATATAATTGTATTCTCGCGTTTGTCATAACACTCATCAGAAAATCCTGACTTGGCAGCGCCCCCAGAGGTAGTCTCTTGACAAACTGGGTGAACAAATATGTCGTCTTTTATCGCTTTTCATGTGCATGTTTCTTAACATCCTGATTGATGCGCAACAAGTGGTATCAAGAGCTCACGTTTGAGTGGGAGTAATCACGATGGATGTGGGAAAATCACGGATCGAAAAGTTAGATGGTTCGGACTACGGGTTCTGGAGGATGCAGATCGAGGATTACCTGCATGGTAAAGATTTGTGGAAACCTCTGAAGGACAAACTGAAGGACATGACGGAGAGGATTGGTCTGCTGGATAGGAAGGCGATGAGTGCAGTGCGTTTGTCTCTATTGCGGAACGTGGCGTTTCATACGGCAAAAGAGAAAACCACGAAGGATGTGCTAAAAGTTTTAGCAGACATGTTGGAGAAGCCGTCGGCAGTGAACAAAGACCTGAAGATGACAGAAATTTCTGTAGTTTCTGATCATCTGAATGAGTTCAATCTGATTACATCACAGTTGACCTCTCTCGGAATTGATTTTGATGACAAAGTTAGAGCCCTAATTTTGTTGTCTTCTTTGCCGGAGAGTTGGAGTGGGACAGTTACAGCTGTTAGTGTCTCAATCGATCAGGGCTGGGCTCGAACAAACAGGTCAGTGTGTGAGCCCGATTGAATCAATCCGTTTGTTAGTAGTTCAATTGCATTTGGACACAATTGCATTAAATGCCGATGTTGTTAATCTTTTGTTTGCCTCACTTATATGCAGCCGCTTCGTATGTGTCTTTATCGGTTTATGTTCATAAAGATTGAAACTTTATCGATTTTCTAAGGATTTATATCTGTTGTAACTGTTTTGGTGAGTTCAAGAACGATGCTTTTCATATTTGTGAAGCAAATTTGAGTGAATTCTCGTGTTTTTGACTTCATTTTCGATCTAGGCGCAGCTTTGTTACCTGCATGTTATGGTTTAAGTTTTGGCTGTGTTAAAGTCATGATCTTTTTATATGCAGCTGATTTATGTTAGTTCGGTGCAGGGGTTTGTGTTTCTGTAGATTAGAGTTTAATGTTTGAATTTTGATGTGCATGTTTTGATCCTCTATGAATCGGATTGTGCTGTATGTAAGTAGCCTTTGAAATGAATAGCCTCAAACTTTATTGTCTATAATTGAACATAAGAGGTCTGCGTCATTTTCAAGAGGTTCCTATTAATGTGATAATCATATTGTTGAAAAGCATGAAGTTTATGTTCTTCCGAACGTGTTTTCCATTGAATTTTGACGTAACGGGAACTGTGGCTATATCATAATTATTTTAAGTTAGAGAAAAGTTCTGAGAATGGATTTTTGGTGTTGAAGAGTTTTACTTGCAAAAAAAGTATCAATTTCTCTGGTAGTTAAAAAGGTGATGAAAGTGCATGTTTGCTTTAGGCGCCGCTTGCTGAAATACAGTTTAACCGTTGGGAAGTTTACGTGATCGGTTGCTTGTATGCTGCATTTGGTAATTCAGAATGAAAAAATGTTATAGGAGAATGTCGGCATTCTGTTTTTGGAAACTTGTCAAAGAGAGAAATGCAAGAAAGAAGAGCATTTATATTATATTTTGACTTTTCTTGAAAATAGGATTAACACAAGAATGTGTTCTCCGAAATATAATTCAGATAAGTACACATTTTACTCATGTAGTAAAACCTTCTTCATGGCAGCCTGAGATTGAAGTGCATTAATTTTGATCATTTTAATTATTTCTTACCTGCTACGCACAGAATCTCGATTACCAAATAGTTGTTGTATATGTTTAATATATAATTATATGATTGTATGTATGCTGTGCTATATATGTGTATGTGTGTCTGTGTGTGTGCCTATGTATATATGTGTGTGTCTGTGTCTATATTACTTTACTGCTTCTGACTACACGCTCAGGTAAACGACAAAAAGATAATATATGATGCTCTCGGCATCAATGGTTTGTGGTGAAGAGTGTATTTTGCTTACTAGTTATATGAACATCATTGCCTAAGTTTGCTTGAGTACGATGTACTAAAGAGTATCAGTTCGAGAACGCTTTTTAGATAGATTTTCTTATGAAAGTGATTAATGGATTTTGTATAAAATTCACGACTTACCTATGGAATTATAACAGTTAGTCACACTTCCATCTAAATTTGGGCTTCTATTGATCTTTTATCATCTAAAATGAGAAAAGATGGAAATCTGATGGGATTTCTTACTCAACTGTTTCCTGACGTGCTGATCAGGAGAGAATAGACCATCTGGATACCATTTCGAAGCGTGCCCAATCAGGAATCATCATTCAGGGATCAGAAAGTGAAACTAATACATCTGCAATCAACAATGTTAACCACGGAGTTGGGAATTCTAATGTTGGGACCGAAAGGTCTTCAGGCAAAGAAAAATCATCGTTATCCCATTTTGCGAAAGGAGTTGAAGGGTCTGATAGCACCCCTAGTAATAAATGCAGCAATGAACACAGTCATGGAGTTCAAGATGGCCCTGCGGATAGTGTAGATCAAACTATGACCCCTGGTAAGGAATTTTTGTCGAAAAGAATAAATTCAAATACGAATGCAGAATCTTCTGATAAAGTAACTGAAAAATCTCCTGAATTTTTTTCCGCCGGAAATGAACCTGCCTTATCAACGAAAGCTGCCTCTCGAGCAGCCGGAAAAAGAAAGCATGACAATCAATGGCGTGATATGGCAAAGAAGAGTAAGGTCGAAAAGAACAAAACTATTGTTGATATTTTCTTTAGAGGTCTACCCGAAGCAAAAGCTTTCGGTTCAGGAACCTCTACATCACCTGGAAAACATAAGTTAGCTCGCCATTGGGCACGCTCAACTACGTCAAAGCAGGATGCTACTTCAGATGGTGTCCATAACCAACCAAATGATAAGGTCTGTTTCTATTTTTGACTTTGTTTGCTTTTTGTTTCTTATTAGAGTCTAGATATTTTTTAAATTGCAACACATTCTATTTATTACAATGAGGGCGTCACTTGTTATATTTTCGTTATTTCACAGATTCTGAAAAAATAAAGGAAAAGGTAATAAGAAAATGGTGTTCTGGTCCACTCCTTAATATTTGACCACATGATGATCTTTATTGATTTTATAAAATCATGCACATGCTCTCATATTAATCACTATATCCACCTCAAGGTACTCATATTACTGGGTGCTTGTGCATCTTTTTCTTTTCCTAACTAATTTTTGAAATAACTCGCTGTTAAAGAGCATAAGCGTTTAGCTGAGTGCTAAGGTGTTCAAAGTTTTATGATTTTTGTCTTTTGATTGTTGACCTGAAACAGGCGCTAGTCAGACTAATAGTTGATGATAATCTTTTCTTTTCCTTCAACAAAAGACAGAGTCAATAGGTAGTGTAGTGGTTTCCTAACAGCAAGTATACTAGTCACCACTCACCAGCATTATTTTTTAAGCTGGATTACTCCAAAACTAAAACGGTGGAATTTCTTTTGAGTGAACTAGGAAAAAACCAACTTACTTTTTGTTTCGGTACTTAACTCAATTCCATAAAAGTGGCTGCAAGACGTGGCTGAGTAATATGTTTGTTTCGGTATTTAACTTTACTGCTTTGCTTTTGTTAACTGAATATCTTAATTCAGCAATCAGCAACTCAATTTCAACTTTAACTTTAACTTTTGACTTCAGAAGAATCATCTTCCCAGGGTTGCAGAGAATAATTATTTTGTGCCAGAGCTTCGTATGCTGTATAATCAAGTTAGGCAGGAGATGCCTCCAGCTTCGGGTTCAACTCAAGTGGCATCTTCACGTTCATTGTTTGCTGAAACGCATACAAAGGTTCTGGAGGATATCATTAGAAGTGCTGGGGCGACGGGATCAAACAACGTGCTGAAAAAGAAGTCAGTAGGCAGGTCCGATGGTGAACTTGATCATTTATGGAAAGGCTTTCCTAGACATGGACCAGGCAACTGGATGGCAATGCTACGAGATCCAAAGCTAAAGTTTTCAAAGTTCAAAACTGCGGAGGATCTTTCAGCAAGATGCGAGGAAGAACAACTAAGATATTTGATTGATAATGGCTTCCTGTACTAATGTCTTAGAGGCCTCCAAGAACTGGAAATCTGCTGCTTTCTGGGATCTCTCTGGTGATATAACGGCACGATCACTGCACGGAGGTACGTCTAATGCGCTTGTGAAATTTCAAACACACTTTTGTCGTTATAGAGCTGTAGGAGGGAAAAAGGAGTTTTGTTGTGCAGTAATGGGTGTTGTAAGTATAGGTGGGTACAATTATGTGCTTGCTGTGTAAAGTTTTTGTAAGATGAGATGACTTCTAAAAATTTTCTGTTACATGGTTATATCCACATTCAAGATTGCGCCTCTTTAAATTTTTTTTATTAAGGCAGCTAATAATTATATTTTTATGCAGTGTTTGCTTCCATCGTGCAGATAAATATGGGTACCAGAAGCCTATTCAAACCATATCTCCTCTTTCGTGGATTAGTATAACCCCATTCACTCTCATCATGTTTTCTTTGTGAATGAGTAATAGCTCGTCTAGGATGGTTGTCATTTGTTCTATCCTCGTCCTCATCATCACCATCATCATCACCCATATAATGAACAACCACACAAAAATATTGTGGTGTTTGTTTCCCAATGATCAACTCAAATAAACATGAGTATATACTCATATATGTTCATTTTAGTTTGATGATTACTTTAGCAATGTCTACCAACTTTTCTAAGTTTAAACTAAACATCAGAGGCCAAATATTCAATTTAGTTTAGCATTATCTAGTTGTTCTTATGACTCTGAACTAAGTATCAAACTGACTTTAACTTTGACCAGTCTAATACTTATGTCCACTCCAATAACTACCAAAGGCCAACACCGCTAATTGATGTCATTTTCTCCTCAACATAATTAATTTAATTGTGCAAGGAGCAATGTGTTTTTGATATTTGATTCTTCCAATATGTATCCCATTGTGAAGAGAGAAAGAAAAATGAATATTACAATAGTAATAACAAGACAGATATTTAATGAAACATCTTCAAATTTGAAGAGAAACCATAAAGATCGAAGTGGAAAATACACTATGTAGAAAATTATTACAATTGCACAATTTTTCATTCAATATATGCGTAAGACAGAGAAAGGAATTAGAATAATTACTAGACACTCTATTTTGGGATTAACGAAACCTTAGAAGTTGTCCATAGAAAACAAAACTTTCTGAAAAAGTTTCATGAATTCTCCATAACTTGAGGCCCCTAAACACAAATTAACTAAAGGAGGCCGCTACACATTTTAAATAAAAAAGGCCCCTTACTCCAAATGCATCACATGGTCAAGGCCACTGCTAACAGTGTCCACCTTAATGTTTCCATTAGGCAAGCACACCTCATCAATGAAGATATCCATACCTTTTTTCATCAGACCGCAGTCTTAATTTTTCAACAAAGAAGATTGCCATACTGCACCATATAAACTTAACCACTCATTATAAGTCCATTTCACACAGGTCATACCCAACAATGACTTTGTTGATAAATATAATGTAACTCCCGTGTTCGCTGCCCCAAGAAGTCATTACTCATCGACATGAATTTCTACGATATATCTTTCATCCTTGTCAACTTCATGTCCGCGTTGAAATTGAGCCCCCTATCTTGAAAGCACGTGTCATTGAAATTTTAGGATCTTATTCCTTCGAGATGCGCATGTTGTTCATAATATGTCACTGAAGTAGGCAATGTTCGTTTCACCATCTGTATCACCATTGACTGACTTTAAAACTTTTGTTGAACTAAATTCACCTTTCAAACCATATCTTTTAACATGGCAGGTTATCCACACCCCAATACAATTTTTTACCAAAGCTCTTCTTCCTTCAATCGTGAGCAATTATTGCATGATTATCATGTGAACATCCATTTTATCTAATTAAGCCTCTCTATCCAAAAAAAAAAAAAAACAAACTTGCTCGTGACATTAGAATAACTAATTTTATCATTTGTATGAATCAAGATCGATTTTGTGTGCTCTAGCTATGAAGGCAGAAGAGAACCAATGGGTCTGAAGGTTGGATCATCCTCATCAATCTAAACTCTAATAGATCCAAGGTCAATGACGATTCCAGTTAGTATGTTGAGATGGTATGAAATACTAATACACTTGTTCATCCTTGAAGTACTCACAATTCGACAAGCCCTTTGTCATATATAACTCCTGTAGAATTTATGAGGTTCCTTTTGGTGGTAGATATACCTTACACATTTGCAAATATACTTTTGACTTGACACAGACGAATTGCATTCCCACCCTCAAGTCCATATTCTCACATTCATCATTGTCCATTACAACTTTGCTTGTTGCACTAGCTGCTTTATTAGTTTTGCTAGTTCAACCTTTGCTCTTAGGGATAACTTCACCCTTCAAATCCATATTTGACTGAATCAAAACATCTCCAATTGCACTTTTCCAAGGTTAAATTTATTATTTTTCCATCAATTTTCTCCAAGTCAAAATTTACCATAATTGTGATCTTGCTCCCTGACATGCACCAATGAGTTTTGATGAATCTATAGTGGATTAACATATTATCCAGTAAGGTAGCCCGGAAAAAAAGCCCGGAAAAAAAGATGCCTGATCTTTCTTCGCACAACTTCAAGCCCATAAAATTTGTGAGGTAACAATTGTCCAACTTAAAAACCAAATTTATTTGATAGAACCACCTTAGGCAACACGTGTTCCAAATCTAACATCAAAGCTCCAACATAGATAAAGGTCCACCAGTAGGATTTGCGCTCTAATACTACTGCCTAGTATTTGATCTTTAAAGTTTGTGTCGCAAGGATTTGTCCAATGTGAAAAGAGAAAGCAAAGAAAATAATGACAACACAAAGTTTACGTGGAAATTCTAAATTCAGAGGAAAACCACGAGGAAACAAAGAGAAAGTACATATGTACAAATCATTACAACTACACACTTTTTGTCTCACCCCAATAACATCCACATGGCCTTTTCTCTAACAACATTCACTAACTTCCACTTCACTCTAACATGTTAAATACAGAGAAATTTATGTAAACACTTTACTTTAGAACAAATGAAATTTTATAGCTTAAGGCTCCTAAACACAAATTATCTAGAAGAATCCCCTTGACATGTTGACAAGAAGAGGCCCCTACACACACTGAACAGAGGCCTGATTGACAAATGTTTCACATGACCAAGGAAGCTTGTCACAAGTATATTGTCAAGTGGGACAATCAAAAAGGTCAATCAAAGGCCATTTTTTGTTTAATATTTATGTGTGCAGCTACCTCCTGAATTTCAACTCTATGTACGTATTTGATATAGGTGTATAGTCAGCCAATGTTGGTGAAAATTAGCAGGAACGGAGTTTTTGTCTATTGGTTGTAAGCCTTCATGAGTTCTTAGAGGTATGAACCTAAGGTCTATGATCAACAACAGCGAGTCTAACAAATGATGAAATGTCTAGACAAGTATTGTTTTAAAAGGAATCACCTATGTGTTTTGCCATGTTTTTGTATCAACTCTAGTTGACGTCAACAAAAATTGGAAAATTAAACAGAAACATATTAACTCCTTTCTTTTCTTCCGAGAAAATAAGAAAACAAAGCAGAAAGTCAATGCATTAAACACAAGATGCATGCAACTTCCCGAGAGTTTGGTACTTCATAAAATTCAATTGTGAGTTATTAACTGATCCATTGATTTGGCATTTTCAAGTGGCCATTGTGGTGGTTGTGTTGTTTTTGTTGGCGAGATGATACTTGTTGTTATGGATCCAAGTTTTGAGAACTTCCCTCTTGATTCCTATCTCCTGACAGAAGCTCCGCACCTCAGAATCATCAACCTCTTGTAACTTCCAATCACATCTTCCAGCAAATGCATGCATCTTTTCGATTTGTTCTTGACTAAATTTTGTCCTAAACCTTTTTTTGCCAACTCCTAGTGTACCAGATTGATGTCCCAAAACCGAGGCAGAAGCACCAACAGTCGCAGCAGTATCATAGATATTATTCAAAGAGGGTTGTTGTTCAACTTCGTGCTGCATGTGAATTTTTCGGTGAAAATTTCGGTGGCAATTGCATGCACAACATGTGAGTGCTTCAAGTGTGCCTTGCACTCCCCCGGGCATAAATTCTCCACATCCGTCTGTGGCGTTTCCTCCAATAGACAATGCATGATTCTTGAGACACTCCATGTACTTCACTTGACCTGATGATCTCGAATGAATGTTAATGAAAGCTGGTGTACGAACAACCAATGTACTTCTATTGTTACCTTCTTCATTTTGACTACTACTCATCCTTAATTACTAATTCTTTCCCTTTTCCCAGAAATAATGAGAGCCGCATACAAAACCAATATTATTATTATAAATTCTATGAGGAGGCGTGAATTTCATTGTTATGACTGTGAGAGGAGATTCCGCAAACATTACGGCATGGCATACATTTGCTACACTATCAGTACCCTTTTTTGTTGTCTTTCTTACTTTCTATTAATTACTATTTACTAGTACCTAATTTCTTTTCTCTTCTGCCCACAGAATATTTAACCGGTTCATGATTAAAGCAGAAAGCAAAGGAAATTTATTTTGGTAGTTTAGGGGCAGCTGGAGTCACTCGTAAAACAAATTTATTTACCAAAATATGGATAAATTTAGGTTAGAAGATGGAAAAGGTTTATTGAGTACCGTTAAGTAAATGTGTTCTAAAGTGAAATTTTAACTTTTGGATTGATTTGGTCACACGTTTCAACAATGATAGCATTTAAAACATTCACGAGAGAGGCATCACACATTATATTTATCAGACACAACATCCTGAGATCAAATGCATTTATCCTTCAAGATTTTTCTTTAGCGGGCTTTACATAATTAATTAATCATTGTATTATGAGTGAGCTGTTGGAAAATTTGGTGTTTGAGCTGGATTGAAACACCTTGAGGGTGTAATTTTGAGCTTGTAGGTGAATGAGAAATTGATGCTGGAATATTATTTTCTGTTATAATATTTATTTAACAGAAAATATTGTGCATTAATTAAATTGATACTTATCGTTATCTTTTGCGATAAAGTATGATACTTATCGTTATCTTTTGCGATAAAGTTGTGATCAGTTTTAAACACTGAAAACCCGTCTACATTCATTCGAGACTCCTAGACTTAGTGGGCAAGTAACCACGAGTTAGAGTTCCAGTAAAACACGTTTTCCTTCAACCTCTCTCTTGCATTAGTCTATATAAGGAGTCGCTCTCCTCAGGGTTTCATATGACAAAAACAATTTCTAAAACACTTTTCTTGTGCATTGAAAATCATTAAAAAATTCTTTGCATAGAGTACATGGTATTTGTGGTGATAGAGGAAAAGGCGCAGTTCGAGTTCGTCGGAGCAGTTTCGTTAGTGCAAACCTACCTGCTCGTTGTCGTTGTATCCTGGGAGACAGTCGCTCACGATTCTCAAGCACCGCGGAGAGGGCGAATCTGTTTTAAGGAAACTGTGATTTCACAGGCCTCGACATCTCGTTTCCTTATGAATTTTTCGGTTAAGGTTTAATTATATTTGTGCAATTTAATTGTTGTATCATAAATTGTTTATTTCGTCAATACATTATATCCTGTTTGTTTCGATTCGTTTTATCGGTGCAATGTTACTAACAATCTTAAAACAGATGCTTTTTGAGATGAACAGGTTATCGGACGAAATTTATTACGAAGAATTTTCAGATTCTTCAACTCCATCTAATTATGTGTGATTTGGTTACTTCTATTGATTTATTTGATTAAAATAAAGTATCTGTAGTCCACCGTGCATAATCCTTTAATGTTGCTACATATAATTGAAATTGATGTAATATGGATTTGATTGAACTAAATCCTTTATATTTGATTATCATGTTACGTGAATTGTTTCAATTGTGGAAACAATTGATTAGAAATATTTTAACTGGTTGCGCAATTCAAAAAGGAAATAATGCGGATGAATGGACTTTAATTTGTCCAAAGAATCCGAAGTCTATACGACTTTGTTTGAATCATAGATACTGTGATTCATTTTGAATGTTTATTTTAAGCTTGCTTGACTACAGATATATATACGTCTTTATCCTTTTGCAATTGTTGGAATGGAATGAAGTATTTTATTAAAGGTATAACTCCTTTTAATTGTTCATACGTGAGGCATAAGGAAAAATTCCTTTTGAAGGAATTTTATATTATTTGTAGCATGATGCTTGAGCATGGATATACTTGTTTGATTTTTACCTATTCCAAATTATAGGGATTTGGATAAATAGTGTTTGTAGAAGGTAGGAATCTTGTTTGGCATACGAGATTGGTGGAATTTTATGAAACATAATTTCATATACTTGAATTGGAGAGCATGTTAATATGTTTCATGCATGATTTACGTGATTGGTGGAGGTTTGAAAGACTTCCATATATTTGAATTGTAAAGCATGTCACGAGAGGTTTTCAAGGAAGGAAAATTGATGAAAATTTTTTTGTTATAATTATTTTTATTATAGCATGCATGGACTTACGTGATTAGTTGGATTTTATGGAATATTATCCATGTACTTGAATTTTGAAGCATGTCATGAGAGGTGAAAGGCAGCCTTATTATTTTTTTAATATAGCATGTTGCTTTTTGCATGTTCTTGAGATTTGAACTTGTGAGATATGATCTATATGACATATACTTAGTAGATTTTCATACATGAAATTGTATATGTTAAGTACTTGTGCCGTGCTCGTATGAATAGTTTTCATAAAATAAAGGGAATTTATATATTTGAAGAATTATATTATTCCTTGTGATAATTATTAATTATTGTTCTGATTTTATAAATTTCAGAAAATATGTTTGGATCTGGAAATACGGATATGGTTACAAGTGAAATCAATCCACATATTTCCTAGAAACCTAAAATCCCGCTAACTCTGACGAGTAATTCGATCATAAAAACCCAGTCGTTGCACGTGGTGGGTCTGGATATTCCCACGGTTCCTGTGAACCATAGTGAGAAATCGGAGAAGTTCACTAATGTGAATTTCAAGATATAGCAATAAAAGATGCTATTTTATCTGACCATGTTGGGTCTTGTGAAATTTTGATAAATGATCCTCCTACTATTTAGAGAGGATGAGATTGCACAATCTGTTAATGTAATTAATGCATGTAAGCATTTTGACTGTAGGTTGCTAACAAGGCAAAAGGGACAAACGAGGCTAATACAGTGGATAACATCTCTAATGATGAATCTGACTTAGACCTTTGCTTAGTGGTCCCTGAAGTTAATCTGGTGGATACTAATCGTAAAGAATGGTATCTGGACACTGGAGCTACCTATCATATCTGTGCGGCTAGATCTGCTTTCTCTAAATTGATTCTTGTGGAATTCAGAGAGAAGTTGTGCATGGACAACTCATCTACCTCTGAGATCAAAGGGAAAAGAACAATGTGGATGACTTCCGGAAAAGAGGTCAAGTTGCAGAATGTGCTGTATATGACAGACATTTGCAGGAATCTGATTTTTGGAACACTATTGAGAAATCATGGATTTAAGATGGTTCTTGAGTCTGATAAATAAGTGTTGTCCAAACATGGTGTTTATGTTGGAAAGGGTTATGTGAAAAAGAGAATGTGGAAAATGAGTGTAATGGTTGTTATGCCAAACTCTGTTGAGTTCAATAAAATTTCCAATTCCTCTGGTTACCTGATTGAGTCTTCAAATCTATTGAAATAGTATATTTGAACATGTTAATTAGATTCTTTAAGTAGACTAGTTAACATGAGTCACATACACACTATTAATAGTAATTCCAAAACATAAGTGTGAAACTTGCGTAGAGGCAAAATTGTTGAAAGAAACACTGAAGCCCTCATTTATTTCACATTGATGTTTGCATAATGAGAGGTGGTAACAAATATTTTATTACTTTCATTGATGATAGTACTAAATATTATGTTATGGTTATTTACTGAAAAGTAAAGATGAAGTCATAAACACGTTTATTTTATATAAACAAGAAGTGAAAAACCAACTTAATAAGAAAATTAAGAAGGTAAGAAGTGATTGCGCTGGTGAATATGTAGAACCAGTTGGTGAATTTAGTTCACAACATGGAATTATTCACGATGTCACAACTCCATATTCTCCTCAGTTTAATGGAGAGATAAATGGAAAAGTCATACTTTAAAAGATATGATAAGTTCTGAATTGCAACAGAACGTGTGGGGTGTAGCCATTTGGTCGGCTAATTATCTTTTAAATAAGATACCCTACAAGAAAGAAGAAAAGACTCCCTACAAGTTATGAAAAGGTAGAAGACCTTCTTACAAATACTTGAAAGTGTGGGGGGGTGTCTTGCTAAGATGGCAATACCCTTACCAAATAAGATGAAAATAGGTCTAAAAACTGTAAACTGTATTTTCATTGCATATGCACACAATAGTAGTGTTTATAGGTTTCTTGTGCATGATTCTAAAAACCCTGATATTCACAAGAACACTATAATGGAATAAAGGAATGCATCATTTTTTGAACATGTATTTCCTGTATATCCAGAGAGGCTGGAACAAGTTCTTCCAAACGGATCTTTAGAGATACTGACAATAATCAAAATCAACAAGAACTTGAAGATTCTGATGAGTCCAAGAAAAGCCTAGACGAAGTAAAAGGGTAAGGACAGAAAATTCTTTCGGGCCTGATTTTCTGACTTAAATGATTAAGGCTGAACCTCAAAAGTATAAGGAAGCTGTAAGCTCCATTGAAGGTCCTTTATAGAAAGAATCCATAAAAAGTGAAATTGATTCCACTTTACAAAATCACACTTAGGAACTGGTTGACCTCCATGTTGGTTGTAAACCATTGGGTTCTAGGTGAGTTTTCAAAATAAAACTGATGGAACAATTGATAAGTATAAGGCTAGGCTTGTGATCGAAAGACACAAACAACAAGAGAGCCATAAATACTTTGATTCTTATTCTCTTGTGATGAGAATAAATTAAATGAAAATGATTTTGGCAAGTTCCACACTCCAACATCTAGAAGTCCATAAAATGGACGTGAAAATTGCTTTCTTAAATAGAGATCTTGATGAAGAAATCTACATAGAACAACCCGAGGGTTATGTAGCTCTTGAAAAGAAAGAAAAATTTTTAAATTGGTGAAGTCCTTGTATGGACTTAAACAAACACCTAAACAGTGGCATGAAAAATTTGACAATGTCATGATGTCAAATAGTTTCAAGATCAATGAGTGTGACAAGTGTGTCTGTATCAAAAATACAAAAGATGGATATTTAATTCTCTGTTTGTATGTTGATGACAAACTCATTGTGGGAAGCAAGTATAAAATGGTGAAATCCATTAAATACTTGCTGAATTCAAGATTCGACATGAAAGATATGGGATTGGTTGATGTAATTCTGGGAATAAAGATTATAAGGTCGCCAGACGGTCTCATACTTCAGTCAATCACATTACGTGAATAAGATTCTTTAAAATTCAGTAAGGATGATTCTGGTGTGGCCAGAACTTCAATTGACATAAGTCAACATCTATCCAAGAACAAATGAGATAGTGTTGCACAAGTCAAATATGCTAGAGTGATAGGCAGTCTGATGAGTTACAAAAGACTAGACCTTGCCTACACAATTAGCTGGTTGGGTAGATTCACGAGTAATCCAGGCAGTGAACACTGGAAAACAAATATGTGAGTACTAAGGTACTTGAGGTATGCTCGTGATTATGAGTTGCATTATACCAGAGATCCTGTTGTGCTTTAAGGATATACTGATCCAAGCTGGATATCTGATATACAAGACTCAAAGCAAAAGGTGGATATGTATTCACTTTAGGCAATGTGGCCATGTCATGGAAATCTTTAAGACAAACGGTAATAACCAGATCCAAGGTGGAATCTGAGTTTGTGGCATTGGACAAATGCAGTGAAGAAGTTGAATGGCTATGAAATTTCTTAGAAGATATTCCTGATTGGTCAAAACTCGTGCCCGCTATATGCATCTATTGTGATAACCAATCTACAATTGGTAGGGCACAAAACATTTTGTAGAACGGTAAGTCGAGACATATACGTCGTCGACACAATAGCGTTAGACAATTGATATCAACTGGAGTTATCAAAATTGACTATGTGAGGTCAAAAGATAACATCTCAGATCCACTAACTAAAGGGTTAAACAGAGATCAAGTTGATTAAACATCGAAAGGAATGGGACTCAAGCCTATTGTAAATTAAGGTGAGTACGAAGGAAAAACCCAACCTTGCTGACTGGAGATCCCAAGATCTTGGTTCAATGGGACAACCTAATTGTAAAAACCTTGCTGGATCACTGTGGGGGTCAACCCCTGTCCATTCCTATGATGAAACGGTGACACCCGTTGTGGAAAAGGTTAAGCTGTAAGCTTTTAATGATCTTTACGCGTCGAAAGAATCGAGCAGAGTAATGCGGGTTACTCCTAGTTAAAGGATCACCTATGTGAGAGAGAAGAGGGGCCGCTTCTTAGGAGAATTGTGGGGGCTAAATTCTCTGATAAACTCTTGCAGAACCAGGCATATGTTCACGGCCAAAATGAACATAAACCATGAGAACCGAAACTGTGTCAGGTAAATACCTGAGTGGATTATATCATCGTTTGCACAAACGGCAGACAGTTCAAAGACATCGCGTCTACTGATCAGCTAGCAAAGTAAATATTTTCTCACGAGGGAAGGTTCAAAGACGCGTTCTACCTATCCTATGCAGGTGTAAGCCGTAGAACTCTGTCACCACATGTTGTCTGCATCATGAGTCAATTTCATTCATGTGGGGGATTGTTGGAAAATTTGGTGTTTGAGCTGGATTGAAACACCTTGAGGGTGTAATTTTGAGCTTGTGGGTGAATGAGAAATTGATGCTGGAATATTATTTTCTGTTATAATATTTATTTAACAGAAAATATTGTGCATTAATTAAATTGATACTTATCGTTATCTTTTGCGATAAAGTATGATACTTATCGTTATCTTTTGCGATAAAGTTGTGATCAGTTTTAAACACTGAAAACCCGTCTACATTCATCCGAGACTCCTAGACTTAGTGGGCAAGTAACCACGAGTTAGAGTTCCAGTAAAACACGTTTTCCTTCAACCTCTCTCTTGCATTAGTCTATATAAGGAGTCGCTCTCCTCAGGGTTTCATATGACAAAAACAATTTCTAAAACACTTTTCTTGTGCATAGAAAATCATTAAAAAATTCTTTGCATAGAGTCCATGGTATTTGTGGTGATAGAGGAAAATGCGCAGTTCGAGTTCGTCGGAGCAGTTTCGTTCGTGCAAACCTACCTGCTCGTTGTCGTTGTATCCTGGGAGACAGTCGCTCACGATTCTCAAGCACCGCGGAGAGGGCGAATCTGTTTTAAGGAAACTGTGGTTTCACAGGCCTCGACATCTCGTTTCCTTATGAATTTTTCGATTAACGTTTAATTATATTTGTGCAATTTAATTGTTGTATCATAAATTGTTTATTTCGTCAATACATTATATCCAGTTTGTTTCGATTCATTTTATCGGTGCAATATTACTAATACACAATTTCTCAGTATGAAATACTATTGTTGCATATTTCTATTGCCATTTACGTTTTGGGAATTGAGAGCAACACAATTTCATGTTAAAGAGGCATAAACTTATTATGGGATGCATTCAAAGTAACTGATATAAATGGAAGCGATGGGGGTTTAACTGAGAATAGATAGTCATATCTTAGTTGATGCCCAATAATCATTTTTCTTTAAGTTAAAGATTAGAGGGTCATAAACTGTGGGTGATATAAATTAATTAACAAGGTGAGCTTCTGCAGTAACGAGGTGTACAACTTTCAGTTATAAGTGTCTTTTATTTGAAGATAGTTACACGATCCCTCAGTTTTTGTGTAACTGCATAACATCTATTTAAGGTTTCAATAGTTATATAGACGCTCCTTGATAATTAATATAAATCTCATTTAAAAACAAATCAGTTAAAGTCACAAAAATATTTGTCACAAAAAGATTAACAAACATCACAAAAAGTTTATGTGGCGAAAAAGGGCCTCTTGAAATTCGTCACTGAAGGCCCCTTGCGAAAGAGTTAACATGATGAGATTTCCAGTTCAGAAAAGTTGTGATAAAACACAACTTCGTCACTATAGAGTATCTTTTCGCGACTTTTGTCATTTAACTAAAAGAATTTTGCTTCAAGATCTTTATTAGTCACTACAGTGGTGCTCCAAATAATATTATGACAAAACTGTTCATTACTATACCTGGAATCTTCAAGCAACGACTTTTTTGTCAGAATAGCCCTCAGTGATTAATTGCATTGTGACAAAATATTGGTCACAATTGCTTCAAATATTAACATTTTTTTATAATTTTTGTTACCTACTTTTCAGTACAGAGTCTTCTTTGTTTACTGTGTTTTTAGATGAATAGTCATCATTCGTTTAACTATACCTATTGAAATTCGTCAAATCAACGAAGCTAATTAGAACAATAGCATTATAATATAGGGATAAAAGCGTCAAACCCCCTATACTATACACCTTGTTGCACTTTGCCCCCTGAACTTTTTTTTTTTGGCAACAAGCCCCTGTACTATAGATAAATAAGCACTTTGCCCCTGAGTCGCTTTTCACCATTGGATTTGAATACGTGTCAAGTGTTGACACGTATTCAAATCCAATGGTGAAAAAGCGACTCAGGGGCAAAGTGCTTATTTATTCATAGTACAGGGGGCTTGTTGCCAAAAAAAAAAGTTCAGGGGGCAAATCGCTACACCCCCTATAGTATAGGGGGTTTGACGCTTTTATCCCTATAATATCTAAAAAAATATTTTCATCTAAAGAAGTAATTTAGCATCTTCATTACATGTTGTTATAATTGTCAATTCTCTTGTAATTCACACCAACATTTAAAGAGTTGGAACAATTTATATATACAAAATCATTGAACATTCGTAACTCTCACAAATGATGTACTCCACCATCAATCTATAAATTCACTCTTCAAAGTTCTTCCTGCTATCTAACAATTAGAGGTTCGAAACACCTTAATAAACAAATGATGTACACCCTCATTGCATAGTTCACCCCAATCATCGGATACTGAGGCCGGGGTAGCACAGGTCGTGGGGGGGGCATCACTGGTAGTTGCAGGGCCATCAGTAGCGCGATGATGTACACCCATCCAGCAGAATCCAAACCAGGAAAAATTGTTGTTTTCATGGAAGCCTTGAGGCATCTGTGATTGAATCCCGGCTTTAAAGCTCCCAAGTTATTAACTTGCTTGATCGCGCCTCTAAAGCTTCGTAAGTAGTCAATACCTCCTCGCGAGTCGACAATATGCCGATAAGTTCCTGACTTGAAAAATTTATGAACCACAACAATTTTCCGGGCACGACTGAAATCTTGAAATAAGAAATAAATAAACACATGAAATATTAGGGAAAAGTGGATGCACGTAAGAAAACAATTGCTATGGATACCCACAACAGCAACTCTGTGTTCCTAAGCAGCCTGCTTGAGGGCGAGTATCTTTGCTAGATCGCCCTCAATGAGGATATTGTCTTGGCTCAGTTAGAAAGATGCCCATCCCGGAGTTTGATGCTGGCTTCCCCAGCCTCAATATCCTCCTTGGCATTCTGCAACTTCCCAGTTCGAAGCTCTTCCTTCAACTCCTTTTCCAGCTTAACTCTGGCCTCTTCAGTGGCCTCGAGAGCATCCCTTGCATACTACAAAGCCTCTTCAGCCTCTTGGGCCGCCTCGCATGACTCCGCTTTAGCCCGATTGGCTTGAGAGGCAGCATCACTATGCTTTTGTATTTTGAGATTCTTCTTCTTTTCATAAGCAAGGAGGCATGCCAACTCATCCATCCCAGAATAAACTAGTCCGTCAGCCTGAGAAAATAGAATTTTATCAAAGCATGTCTACACAACAGGAAAAAATATTGAAAATGTTCATAAAAAACAATACATACCATCCAAGTGTAAAAACCATACTTTCGGTTCATGTTCTCAATACCTAAAAGCCTGAAGAGCTCCCTATGATCCACTGCGGCCAAATCATGGTCCAAATAATTCAGCCCCTCGACATCAATAATGCTTTAGGGACCCAAGTGTATGCTCACTATGACGCCAACACCTTGACCATCTAAATCAGCCCCAGAAAAGGCTTCGCAAGCAGGTCATTTCCCTTGACGAACACCCTCTCGAGAATCGGCAGTGGCTCTCTTATGCTTCTCATGCTCACGCTTCTTCCGCGCGTGCTGCTCGCGCTTGGCATTTCTGGTAGGAGTTTCCTCAAGACCCATCCTTGAAGCTCCCGTGTGGGTACCAACTACAGCACTTGCTGCAGCACCAAAACAGGACAGGGTTTCTTCAGCACGAGGATGCGATGGTGGAGGATCAGGATTGACGCGACAGTGGAGATGATTCACACTAGTTCTTCTTGCTTTGGCCATATCCTCACCGTCGATCGAGCGATGAGCGGCTCTCGTGTATGCACTATTGGCCACAACCTCTTTTGCAAACAAGGAGCTTGAGAGTTACTTGAAGCTCGAACGGAAAATATTAATATATTATAGAATTATAGAAACAACAAAACAACAAAGAGAATAAAAAAAAAAAAAAAAAAAAAAAAAAACAAGGGTAGCAGCCCCGAAATATGGTTTATAAGAAATTGTGGCAGCACGCAGAACGTCTAGCTCACGAACCATCGCAGTATCATGCTTGGTAGAGGTAAGGGTGTCTATTTGCTCATTGGTAAAATCACATTTCTTAAACTTTCGGGGCGTATCCCCATCAACCTTGTTATGTGTGAACTTAAATTTAACCTGCTTGCGACTTTAATATAAATGAATCTGGATTTCCATGGGCCATATCCACTTTACAAAGGGGTGAGAAAACTACGATTGTGACGGGCCCTAACTATTGTGACTAACGCAGAAAAGCTAAAAATAGACAGAAGGAGTGCAAGGGAATCCTAGGGTTTTCATGATAATGATGAACCCGAGGATTAAATAATAAGTATTAGGAGCAAGTTGAGTAGGGAATACTCTATAGGCATCCAATTTGTTGGCTACGTCAGGGATTATAGGAAATCGAAGGTTAGTTTTCAGTTGTGCTTCAAACACTGAAATACAACCCGATGGGGGCACATGCACAAGATTATCGAAGAAAGGTTTTATGAGAGTATAAGTAGGAGGGATGCTGTACTTAGCATATAAAAGAACCAAACTAAGTTTAATCACTACAAGAAAATGGGCCTAATGCAACGCCAATACTGCAACGGATTTATAATCCGTTGCAGTATTTTAATGTACCAACGTCTACTGACGTTGGTACAGCAAAATTAAAAAAAATACTTATCTGCCAACGTCATTGGACGTTGGCAGGTATTGTGCAGCGCACAATTCAAGCAGCAACGTCATATGAACGTTGCTGCTGCTGTTTTTTTTTTTTTTTTTTACTGTGTAACTATTTTCGTTTGTTTTTTTTTTTGATTTTTTTTATTGACTTCAGCAACGTCTGTGTAGACGTTGCTGCCAGCTGAACGGCACCAACGTCTCCAAGACGTTGGTGCCATATTTATATGGCTGCCTGCTGCGTGCAGCTTTGTGTCAGATTGACACAAAGCTGCACGCCATTAATCAATACGGCACCAACGTCTCCTAGACTTTGGTGCCATATTTATATGGCAAAATTCGCAGCAGTTTGTTGCTGCGAATTTTTGCCATTGCTGCTGCTTCAAAAAAAAAAAATTTCTTCACTAAACTTCATCTAATTCACACGATTTCAGCTCCATATCTCTTGTTTTTTTAAGGTATGTGTTCAATGTCTTCAAAATTACGATTATACATATTTTTTTTTTTAGTTTAATCGGTTATATTTTTGTTATTTAGCATAAATATGATTTTTTAGTTGATTTGATGATGTATTTGTGTTAATTATGTATGATTAATTAAGATATTAGTTGATTTGATGAAGTAATTTTGACGATCTATGTGTATTATGTTTTTTTTTTTTAAATTAATGGTTAGATTTGTGTAATTAGATTATTTGTGATGTAATTGTTGATTTTAGGCATATTTGTGTTAATTATTTATGCTTAATTAAGGTATTAGAGGTAATTATGTGACGATCTACGTATATTAATGTTTATTTTTAATTAATTTGTTAGATTTGTGTAATATTATAGCATCATAGTGTTGTATTTGTTAGATTTGTGTAATTATGTATGATTAATTAAGATATTAGAAGTAATTTTGAACGGTCTATGTGTATTATTATTTTTTTTAAAATTAATGGTTAAATTTGTGTAATTAGTATTTGTGATGCAATTGTTGATTAGATAGTGTATTTATGTTAATTATTTATACTTAATTAAGGTAGTAGAGGTAATTAATTATGTGACGATCTATGTATATTAATGTTTAATTTAATTAATCGGTTAGATTTGTGTAATATTATCGCATAATAGTGATGTATTTGTTGATGTGTATTAGTACTGTTAATTATATATATATATATATATATATATATATATATATATATATATATATATATATATATATATATATATATATATATGTATGCTTAATTAATTAATATTAGATTTGTGATTATGACAATATAGCTACGTATTTTTATTTTTTTTTTGTAGAATTTACTAGATTAACTTTGTATTATATAACATATATAATTGTGTTTATGTTAGAACGTATTTATGTTAATTAGATATGCTAAAAATGTTAGTAGCATTGAGTAATTATATATTTGTAATAAAAATATGGGAAATATATTTTGGTTAAACTTGTTTATATGAACATGCTATGGTGTAATTATTGATGCTTGATATAGATAGAGATATATGTAGAAGATGTAGTTATTTTGTGACACGTCCGTACGTGATTAATTGTTGAATACTTTAATTTAATAGTATATATATCACAATGAGTATTGAGCTTACTTAATTGTAATACATTGATTAGAAAAATTAGCGGAGATTTGTATAATTTAGACGTAACAGATGTATATATACTTAATTAGTCAATTTAGTAAATGAATAGATAGTATATATTGTCGTGTATCCCTTTTATATTAATTTGACCATTCTAAATATTTATTTATCAGATGGCCGGCTCGTCAGATCAGGGTAAGGAAAAGGGAAATGGGAAAGGAAAAAAGAAGGTGTCGAAGAACCAGGTGCCATACCCGGAAGGGGTACCATACCCGGAAGGGGTACCTCGAGGATCATTCTCTTCGCAGCCTGATCTTGGTTCGATGGGATCACTTTCAGCGGTGATGCCGATGTTTCCCGGAGGATCAAATGACGTAGGAGCCCGCGCTAGTGGGTCGTTTACCAACCAATTGATGGGTGTAGGAGCGACCATGGGGGGTGTATATGGTGGGGCTGGTTATGGTGGTGGTGGATTCGGTGGGGCTGGCTATAGCGGGGTTGGTTATGGTGGGGGTGGTTATGGTGGGCCTGTATTAGGTGGGCCTGGATATGGGAGTGGAGCTGGGTTTGGTGGGCCTGGATATGGGAGAGGAGCTGGATTTGGTGTGCCTGGTTTTGGGAGTGGAGCTGGATTTGGTATGCCACAAACACAGCTAACGAGGCCACAACTTATGGGAGGTACTGTAGACGGCATGATGCAGCCGAGTTTAGGTGCCATGACGACGCTACAGGTTCAGGGGACGGGTAGTACTGCTGGGCCATCATCATCGGGCTCACGGGGTTCAGGCACACGAGGTTCAGGCTCACGTGCTCATGGCGTTTCTGAGGAGTTAGACGAGGATGAGGGGGGTAACAATGATTCAGGAGGCGATGGTGGAATTACTAGGGTTGTAGTGCGAGGACAATCTAAACCTCGCGAGCCCCCGGCAAATCCGGATGACAGGGAGGTACTTGAATTATTCTTTGATGGCTCAATAGAGAACCCTTCCGCCGTGACCACGATTGCTACAAATTTGAGGAACATGATGCAAGGGGCATACTTCACGTACGGCATGTGGCCAAAGGACGAGAAGGAAATGTGTTGGAACAGATTTAAGGTAAGGAATTAGCTTGACTTCTATATTTATTAAATATTTATAAATATTTGTTCATTATTATTCATTTATGTGACCAACTTTTCTTTATGTCTGTATTAAATGCAGCACACTTATCAGTGGGATCCTGCCATAGAAAATGCAGTCAGGGAATGGTACGATAGGGTCGCTACTGCGAGATTTGTAGGTTCAGTAAACCACGCCAAGAAATGGTGGTTGCGCTGCAAAGTTTACCCCACCTATAGTATGAGCCACAATTGTTGGATTCACAAAGATTTTCGGCAGGCATTTTATGATTATTGGGAGCTTGAGCCCACGAAGGGTCGTTCGGAGCAGAACGCTAAAAATCGAGATAAGGGGAAAACGGTAAACTATAGGGGTGGGTCTCGCAGCACGAACAAGCATAGGATAGATCTGGTAAGTAGAAAAATATGATTGGTTATTTTTCAAATTTCATCATTGATTTAATAATGTGATCTATATTTGCTTTAATGAATTTTCATATTATGACAGGCAAACGAAATGAATACAACGCCCGACAAGGTGCCGTTTCAGGATGTCTTTATAAAGACTCGTGCAAAGAAACACGACGACGGAACGGTTTAGTGGCCAAACCCTGAGGACAAAGCTAATTACGTGAGTATAATATTTTCTTTCATTAAAGTGGTGTAATCGTCAATAATTGTTGTTGTCGTAATTATACTTATGTTTGTTACAAAAAATATTTTGAATCATAATATGTTATATGTAGGATGCTTATGTGGAACACTGCCTACGAGAACATGGGCCAAATATGAGCAAGTGGCCGGTCTGGGACGTGAGACCGTGGGTGGAAATTGCCGCAGCCGGACGTGTAAAGAAGAATAGGGTGGTGGGTCTGGCGAGTTATGGTGAGCCTGAGCGCGTAGGATTCAAGGCTCGAAGACATTCTAGGTTCGTTGAGACTGGCTCTAGTAGCGTGGAGCCGCTTCGATCAGAATGTCAGGCACTACGGGCCGAAACAGCTTCTCAACGGGAGGAAATCACCGGTTTAAAGAATGTGCTCAAATACTTTATGTCACAGTTTAATATGCCGGTGCCTGAGGAATTGTGGGGGTCAGGGCAACAACAACAACAGTTTAACAACTTCCCGGCAGTTTTCCACCAACCATCGCAACCGACGAACACGAGTGTCGGCACCGGGCGGGTATCAGGGGATCCACTCTATCGACCACGGTCACATTCTACCGATCAGGAGGACGAAGGGGACCAGGAAAGAAGTTCGGGTGGCGGTGCTAACGACACTACTGGCTTGGGTGATATGTAATTTGACGAGGATACTCAAATTTAGACTGTTATTTGCTGCTTTTATTTGTATTTGTATAATTATGAACAAACGAGATTTATTTTAGCTTGTTTTTATTTATGTTTGCACCTTATATATATTTATGTTTTTATTTATATTTATAATTTACACTAGTTTTATATATATATATATATATATATATATATATATATATATATATATATATATATATATATATAAACGTTACAATTCAAATAACTCAAATATTACAACTCAAGCTTACATATTGCAAATAAACCACTGTTTAAGTTCACGAATTCTTACTACATAGGCATACATATTGCTTAGAACATACATTACGTATAATCAGGATCATCGTCGTCACCATCATCATGATCTTCATCCACGTCATCGTCGGCGGATGTGTCGTTATCATCGACTTCCACAATATCATCGTCTGCAAGCCTGATAGGTGTATTGTCGATATTGTTGATGTCATCCAATCTTAAATGAGGTGCGGTGCTATCTTGGTAAATGTCGAGATTAGCCACTGCAGTTGTGTCAACGCGGTATCTCGCTCTTGTCGTGCAAACCGCCCACCATCCTCTCCTACTGGTATTTTTTTGTGAAGGATACAGACTGTAATAGACTTGTTGCGCCTGACTTGCTAAGATAAACGGTTCAGACGCTCCTGTACCGAGTCGCATTGTTGGATTAATGTCAACAAGGCCATAAATCGGATGAGTTGTTATTCTATTATACACGTCGTACCAATCACATTTGAACATAACAATTTGTTCCAAGTTTCCACTGCCCCAGTAATCAAGCTGTATAATCTCTTGAAGCATTCCATAGAAATTACGTGTGTCTGGGTCGCCAGTGTCGCCCTTCACATAAACGCCACTGTTCATTGTTTGCCCACTAGCCCCATATGCTTCTGTATGAAACTTAAATCCGTTAACCGTATAACCATTATAAGTTTTTGCTTTCAAAACAGGACCCCGAGCAAGACCGCGTAATCTAGGATCCACACTGTAACTACCAGACACAACAACTTGTTTGAACCAGTCGATAAAATAAGTTTTACGTATCTGATCTTTATTAGCTTGCGGATATCCTGCGCACATCTGTTCATCAAACATACTGTCACAGAAAGAAGCCGTTTAAAACATCAATTGATATATTAGCAAGAATACATTGTATGGCAATTAGTAATCTTACCTTAACCAACACTCGACGTCTGGGCAATTCAACAAGACATATAGATGAGCCGCTTTGCACTCTACGAGAGACAAATTTCTGTAATTGACACAACGCCCCATTGTTTTCCCTTTACTCTGGAATACTGATAATTGGTCGTTGGGGTCAATAGATATTGGAACTTCGTTCCTGTTCAAACGGGTTGCTCTAGTTTCAATACTGCTGTCGAAGTAGAGTGAGGAGAAATTTGCAATTTCTGCGTAAATGTACCTCAACAATCGACCCTTCTATGTGTGCCTTGTTACCCCTTGGTCTCTTAAAATCAAACATCCGTCTAACAAAGAATAAAAAAATTAACTAGTCATATTTTGAACATTGTATAGTTATTAATATAACAGTAACTGGTATTTACCTCTCAAATGGGTACATCCACCTGTATTGTACGGGCCCACCGACTTTTGCCTCCCAGGGAAGGTGTATCGCTAAATGCTCCATGGAATCAAAGAACGATGGAGGAAAGAATTTTTCCAGCTTGCACATAGTCACCACAATCGAACGTTCTAACCAATCCATATGAAAAAGAACCTCCTTAGTGCACAACAAAAGAATTATTCCATGCGCAAAAATCTGTCAATTCTAATAAGCTACCATGAATTTACCATCATATGCACTATTCTACTTTCACATATTGTTACTTTACTTACGAAAAATAATTGTACCATTTATTCATTTCCTTGTTTATTTGATAAATTAATTTAAACAAGGAGTTATAAGCAATGAGGAGAAAGAAAAAAAAATACAATTAACTTTTAATATCAAAATCTCATAAATTTGGGAGTAGGAACCTGTAATGTGATCCAAGAGAAAGATGCTTCACGTCTGTTGAGTTTGTGCAATGGATTGGAAGCACAAATCGCCAAAATGTTAAGATAGAACGTAGAAAAGATTGGGAGATCTTATATATAGATATGAATAATTGGAGATAGAGTAGCAAAGATATAGAAAGATAATGAATAAATATTGAATAGATTTACTTGACAATTAACCGCGGGAAACTAATTAAAGAGAGTGAAATTTCGTGACTTTTTATTTGGTTTTGGTACTAAACGTGATCTTATATTTGAATCATTCCATTTTCTATTTTTCTTTTAGAGGAAAGAATTTTATTTATAATTAAAACCAATTACGGCAAGAAAAAAAAACAAAGAAGTGAAAATTGTGTGGAGTTTTGATTTGGTTTTGGTACTAAACCTGATCTTATATTTGAATGATTCCATTTTTATATTTTTGTTTTAGAGGAAAAGAATTCACTTTATAAATAAAACCAATTACGGCAAAAAACAAAGAAGTGGAAATTGTATGAGTTTTGATTTGGTTTTGGTACTAAACCTTATCTTATATTTGAATCATTCCATTTTTATATTTTTATTTTAGAGGAAAGAATTCACTTATAAATAAAACCAATTACAGCAAAAAAACAAAGAAGTGAAATATGTAAAATAAAGAATAGTCTTCATATAATATTAACTTTATTTTGATTTTGTTATATTGTACTGTCTTTCCGAAACATTTTCACAACTTTCAAATTGACTAAATATTCTATCTAATTAGTTATATAGAAGTGAAATATTAAAGCACTTCGGATTGTAATAAGACTTAAAGGTAAAAATGCACAAAATTCGATGGTCAAGAATTTTAAAACTAAGAATATGTGTTCGAGCACTTTCTATTTAAATGCAATTGAAGTATAATAAAGTAAAAAACTTGATAATTTAGTGCATGCATCAAAATTTACTATGGGATACATTGAACATTTTGTCTATTATGTTAAAGTAGAAAATTCCAAATCAATCATCACACACACCTTTTACATATATATAAAGCATAATAGTTATCTTTACAAACACAAAATTTAAACTTTTTAAATTGAGCATCGAATTCAAATTAATTGCTTAAGTCATTTTCTATTGCACAAATATATTTTTATGTTCCACTTTAGATCACTTTTAAATAAATAATTCGACTGTATTTGAATTGTACCCAATTAGTTCATTATAAATTCAACAATGGCAGAACCATGAATATAGTTTAGAAAGGAACAAACAACACTGCAGATTTATAAGCGATAACAAAAGAAATAATGAAAGAGATATTGTATATGCATCACAAGTAGTTTTCTATATATTATATATATATATATATATATATATTTATTTTTTTTTTTTTCCTTCAACAATCTTTAGTAAAAGGTATTCAAGGATAGTCTTGTCCTTGTATGCCCCTCGTTAGCTCCGCCACAACGATCCAAATGATTTGAATTGGATCAAATATGGTGAACTTGGATCTAATGTGCTTCCATCTCGCTACCTCTAGTGAAGATTGTTATTGATATTGTTGATCGCATTACATAAACAAGTTATCCCTCTTACCGGACAAACTTATATAAACATCCTCGAGACCATATATGTAGTTTCTCAAAGACGTAAACGATTTTTTTATTTTAGTTAGTACAGGGTAGACCGTAATGAGTGGTGATTTGTTCAATTAAACTAATGGTACTTTGTGTAACTTACACAAATTAGATTAAATGACCAAATTTACTTAATCATTATATTTTTGAAACAATTGTGTGATTAAGAGCATTAATATAGTATAAGTTGTGTACAAAAGTTATCTCTCTTATTTGACAAATATTAGACCAAAGTCCTTGAAAATCATATATGTGATTAGAAACATTAAGTGTTTGAAGTACAGGGGTATTATGTACAATTTTAAAACATGAGCAGGGATTTGTACCATTAATTGACACTTTGGGGGTGCTTTTTGTTATTTAACGTGAATAACAATCTATTACAGAATCCCATCACTCTTATCCCACAACTATTGATATACTCTAGTTCAATTGGAATTGGGATTCTTATTAATCATCATCAATATAAGTAATTAATTATATCAGTTCCAGTTAAATCTAGAAACATAATTTCGCCAATACTATCTATCTGCATTAGTTAAGGTGAGCCGGAAAAACTTGTGGATTCCATCTTTTTTTGTATAACCAAGTCTCTTCTTCTGCACTCATTCTGTTTGATAAAGAGCCTCAACCAAAACTCAATCTTATTTACACTCACAATTTATTTACTTCTTTTTCAAACTTTTTTTTTTGAATTGTGCCTCTGAATCATGTAACTGTATGTTCTTGCAAAACTGATATAAAACCACTCTTCTTTAACACTGCCTTTGCAAAAAATTCAAACTCCTTATTGTTCTTGCTATTTTCATTTAGCGAATTTAACTCTGTTCTTTTGGATGTTTCATACTTGAGGTCATTAAAATCTCTGTTTTCAGCACGAGGTGAGAAGCGTGATAATCTTGGTGAGAAAACTTCAGGTTTGCATCTCTTCTTACTTGTTATTCATGTACAGAACATGTGTAAACAATCTTCTTTTTCTAATAAGCACTTGGATCCATTAGTTGTATATTAGCAACACTTCTAATTTTCTTTTGCTCTAAATTTTGTTGATTCATCCGCACAATCTGTACGTTTAAAGAGCGCATTCAAACTCATCTGTTTGAAACATGAATTCGTGCCTCTGAATCATGTAATTGTATGCTCTTGCAAAACTAACATAAAACTACTCTTCTTTAACACTGCCTTTGCAAAAAATTCAAACTCCTCATTGTTCTTGCTATTTTCATTTAGTGAATTTAACTCTGTTCTTTTGGATGTTTCATACTTCAGGTCATTAAAATCTCTGTTTTCAGCACGAGGTGAGAAGCGTGATAATCTTGGTGAGAAAACTTCAGGTTTGCATTTCTTCTTCCTTGTTATTCATGTACAGAGCATGTGTAAACCATCTTCTTTTTCTAATAAGCACTTGAAATTATATACCACATTTTCCTTTTACTTTAATCCATTAGTTGTATATTAGCAACACTTCTAATTTTCTTTTACTCTGAATTTTGTTGATTCATCCGTACAATCTGTACGTTTAAAGTGCGCATTCAAACTGTGCACTCAAGTGGAGCTTCTTGTTAATCAGTGAATTTATGCTTTCTTGCATATTTACTACTTCTTTAAAGTGGCTTCTTGCAAAAAGATATATGTTACAGTTGAAATGGATGGTCGTACTCAACAAATGCACCAAGATATATTTGTCTGATGGTAAGAAAAATGAAATCAAACGGTAGGTTTAAAACAGGATGCTGGATTATCAAAGTTAAGAAAAAAAATAAAGAAGGATTCTGGATTAGTGTAAGTTCCTAGAGACCTTCGCAGACTAATTGTCGGAGGCACTCTTCATATAACAGAATGGGGTTACCAAAATCAGTAGAGGGTAAAACTTTGCAAGCTGAGGGGTTTTAATTTTTGCTGTAACGTTTTTTTGTTGTAATTTTGCAAAACATTTACTGGAATTTTCTTCTATGGTCTTACAGTAGGAATTTGTAGTACTACATTGATTTAATTGTTATATTTCAGCAACAAATCTAATATATTTAAGAATTGTCATGTAACAGAAGTTATGTCGGTGGACAATAGTTGGATGTGGCGGCGCAAAGATACAAAGGGACATCTTATGGATGAATATAAAGATGGGGTCATTCGTTTTTTAGACTTTGCATTTTCACATGAGAAATTTGTCTTTGATAATACAATAAGATGTCCGTGTTCTCGATGCCAAAATGTATACCTTAAATTACGTGAGGATGTGCAATTGGACCTCTACAAGTTTGGTTTTACGTCTGGCTACGTTCGGTGGATACATCATGGTGAATCACTACTGGACGAAGCACAGGATGAAATGCCTTCCGGATCATTGAGTCCTAAAAGATCTGGAATGCAATCAATGGTTATGGATGTTGCGGGTCCCGAATTCGACTGGAATACACAATCTGTGGAGCAACCTCCTAACACGGACGCACAAAAATTCTTTGACTTTTTAAAAGCCGCGGATGAGCCATTGTATGATGGTTGCAAGACACATACAAAGCTGTCAGCTATATCTCAATTGTTCAATTTGAAGTCCGAATTCAATATGCCGGAGGCATGCTACGACCGCATGACAAAAATTATAAAAACAATGCTGCCAGAAGGAGATCGTTTGCCACAAAATTTGTACAGGACTAATAAGGAGTTGGTTAAGCTTGGGCTTAGCTATGAGAAGATAGATGCATGTGTAAACAATTGCTTATTGTATTACAAAGAAAATAAGCTTTTAGAACAATGCAACATTTGCCATCATCCTCGGTACAAGCCATGCAAACCAGGAAGTCAAAAGGTACCTTATAAGGTATTGCATTACTTACCACTAACACCAAGGCTTCAAAGGCTATATATGTCAGGCCGGACTGCAGAGCACATGACTTGGCACACTAATCGTTATGAAGATGGAACTATGGCACATCCGGCTCATGGTGAGGCATGGAAACATTTTAATCAATCTAACCCTTCATTTGCCTCAGAAATTCGCTATGTTCGAATTGGGTTGTGTACCGACGGCTTCACACCAAATGGTAATTTTGGAACTCCTTACTCTTGTTGGCCTGTGATCATAACAGTGTATAATTTACCACCTTGGATGTGTATGCAAAGTCAATACTTATTTCTGAACATGGTTATTCCTGGACCTAAAGGCCCAGGCAAACACCTGGATGTATTTTTACGCCCACTTATTGATGAGTTGAAGATGTTATGGATCGACGGCGTCGAAACTTATGATGTGAGTAGAAAGGAAAATTTTCAAATGAGGGTGGCTCTTTTGTGGACGATTAGTGATTTTCCGGCATATGCCATGCTGTCTGGGTGGAGCACTCATGGAAAGTTAGCGTGTCCTTATTGCATGGAAAAAACGAAGTCATTTTTTCTCAAACATGGCAGGAAGCCATGTTGGTTTGACTGTCATCGCCAATTTTTACCGCCAAAGCATAGATTAAGGAGGGATAGGACACAATTTACTAAGGGAAGGATAGAGAAAGACAGTCCTCCTCCTCGATTATCTGGTGAAGAAGTTCGTAGACGAGTTGAGAAATTACCCAATATCACCTTTGGCACTCAAAGTGGAAATCAAGAAATAGATGGCTTTAAAGAGTCACATAGTTGGGTCAAAAAGAGTATATTTTGGGAGCTTCCGTATTGGCATACAAATTTGATTCGCCATAATTTAGACGTAATGCACATTGAGAAAAATGTTTTTGATAATATCTTCAACACTGTTATGGACGTGAATGGAAAAACGAAAGATAATGCCAAAGCGCGGCAAGACTTGGAGATGATTTGCAATCGCCCTCAATTGAATTTGATAAATGGTCAAAACGGAAAATCCTGGAAGCCTAGTGCATCTTATACTTTAAATAAAGAGCAAATAAGATGTGTTTGTGCTTGGGCTCGAAAGCTAAAATTTCCTGATGGCTATGCCTCAAACATTGCTCGATGCGTGAATGAATCCGAATGCAGATTTCATGGAATGAAGAGCCATGATTGTCATGTATTCATGCAAAGATTGCTTCCAGTAGCATTTCGCGAGCTTCTTCCTAAACCAATTTGGGAGGCAATAACGGAGCTCAGTCATTTTTTTAGAGATATTTGCTCAACTGTGCTTCAAGTTCATGATATGGAGCGCCTTGAAGTTAATGTTGTCAAGGTTCTATGTAACTTGGAGAAGATATTTCCTCCTGGTTTCTTTGATTCAATGGAGCATTTGCCAGTTCACTTGGCATATGAAGCCAAGGTCGGCGGACCTGTACAATATCGGTGGATGTATCCTTTTGAGAGGTACGTAACTAATAGTCTGATTCATATGTTAAAAATAGAGTATACACTCGACTTGTCCCATCATAGTATGCATTTTTCTTGCTCCACTGTTTGAAAAAAGTTTGTCATTAAGAAAAACTACTTAGGCTCTCACGCCACAGCCATGTACACAAATTGATGGGGATTGGGATTACAAAAGACTCACCATCATCACACACTCTATTTCAGTTTCTTAGTCTGAATCTCTCAAACTTAGGGAGGCTTGGTCATCATCAAGTTCAAAGGCGTTGTAAAGCTTCTGGTCAGGATAGCCACTCTCGCCATCATCCATAACCATGCCATCACTTCCATCTTCATTAAAATCAGAATAGTGATCACTAGAATCATCTACAATCCAGATAGCCTGAAAAAAAAATTAAGAAGAGTTATTACAGAACTTGCAATACGTAAGGCTGCTAATCATCCAACAAACCAGCAATGATAATGAAACATGTAGGATTTAGCGAATTGGAGAAAAGTAGGTTCAGACCTGGTATTCAGAAGTGCCCTTAGGAATCCTTTTCTTTTTCATCTTTTTTCTCCTGTTTTCTATCAGATTCAGCCATTTCTGCCTCTGTTGGCCATGTCTGAATTCAAAATAAAGTGTCTTCTTAGTACTAAAGGCAGAAAATAAGTTTATGCAATGACAAGCTACTATAGAGCCCAAAAACAAGGAGAAGAAGTTCACATGGAGGACAATATACTCCATTTACCGTTCTAAGCAACATCTGTATATTGTCCATAAACTGAGGACGAAAAAATCTGCCAAATCCACTACACTCCAGACCAAAATATTACATTGAGCAAGCACAAACAAATAACTTGCTAAGCATGTGATTTTACGGAATGATCACAATGGTTCATATTTACTCTTTTGATAGATTGTTTGCATTTGATTTGACTATCTGCATATAAATTCTCAGGTCACGTTATAATGTAAGTCTGCAAAGCATTTTCGTTTATGAGCAGACCATAAAGTGTAGACTAATCATTTTTGTTTATGCCGAAATCTGACATGTACCAGATTTCTGCACCATCTGAAAAAAAAGGCTGGGAATCGAGCCAAAGTGGAGGCTTCCATTGTGAGATCATTCTTGAATGAGGAAGTATCGACATTTTCCTCACTATACTTCGACAAAAGTGTAGAAACAAGACTGAATCGTGTATCACGCAATGACGATGGAGGACAAGTCGATTCAAAAGGGCGTCTTTCAATATTCTCACATCCAGGTCGACCTTTGGGTCCTCCAATCCTTCGTCGAGCTTTAAGTGAAGATGAAAAAGTGGACGTACATCGATATGTGTTATTAAATTGTGAAGAGCTAAATTCTTTTGTCGAGTAAGTAAATATTGTAAACTGATCAATGATTGAAATTATGCCTTTATTAATTAATTATGTTTTTAATTTTACAGAAAATTCGAAGCACTTGAGAAGGTCAGGAATCCGACAATATCAGCTAATGAACTACTCAAATTACGTGACATGAAATTTCCAGAATGGCTACAAGGATATGTAAGTGTTCAAATTGTATCCAGTTTTAAAATAATCTTATTATCGGATGCATCACATACTTTTATTCCAACAGGTAAGTGGTGTGACTAATGAAGTTGATATTAAAATCAGACCCATGACATATCCTCCACATCGAATGGTGAAATGCTACAAAGGGTACTTCGTTAATGGATTTAATTTTCACACTTTAGAATACGGGAAGTACAAGGAAAGAATGAACAGTGGTGTTTGTGTATTGGGAAGCTCAGTTGGTGGCGACACTATGGATTATTATGGTATGCTGGAAGAAATTATTGAGCTAAATTATTTTGGCGAGAGTGTGGTTTTATTTAAGTGTCACTGGTATGATACTTCTCCTAGTGGAGTCAGAGTGCATCCACGTTTTAAGCTTGTAGAGATCAATAAAAAATCAAGGCTGAAATCTAATGATCACTTCATTCTTGCTCAACAAGCACACCAAGTCTACTACTTGGAATACCCAAAACGTCCGGTGTATAAAGATAGAGGTGACTGGGTGGCAGTTTGTAAAACTAAGGCTAGGAGTAGAATGATGATTCAATTATTAGATGAAGATGATGCGGTAAAGCCTAGAGTTGAAGGTCCTTACCAAGAGTTAGCATCATCCGTACCAGAGTGCGTCACATTAGATGTCGATCTTGATGATACAAATATACAATTAGATGGTGATACTACTTTTGAAGAAGTGGATCTTATAGAGCTAAGACGGACTATTGAACTGGATGAGAATACAGATAATTCTGAAGATGAAGAAACGTTTGTGGGTCTACTATCTGATGGAGAAAATGAAAATATACAAGAAAGTGGAGAACGTGAATATAGTAGTAGTGATGACGCAATGGGTGATGATTGATAGGTATTGTTCAATTGTATTAAGTCAGCTTGATTTGCTTTGCTGTGAACTATTTCATAACAAGTCGCCGACATTTTTCCATTTATGTTTTAAAATTGTTTTATGTTTCGTACAGTTTCTGTTTTCACAAAGTTATACGCATAAATGAAGGGCCGAAACACATTATGGATGGTCAGGTGTCGTAGGTGATTCGACTCAGTTACTGCCTACGGAGGATCCACCCGAGTCACCACCAACATCTTCCTCGGAATAGTGAGAGCTCTTGCTACAAAAAGTTCTTGCAGACATTCATTATTTGAATTTTCACTAAAATTTAACTGTAATTGTTCAGAACTTTTTGGTGTAATAGAATGGTGCTTTGTCTATTTTTCATTTTATTCATTCTTTTCAGTATTATTCTGCATTCTAGCTCAAGTTTATTCTCTGCTACTTAGTGGACTGATATCAGTTGTTTTGATAACTCTTTGAAGCTTCTTTTTGTCTATTTTGTACAAAACTTGCTTATTTTCTTTAGAATGAAAACATTGTGTTCACAAGTTTTATTTGCTGAACGTTAACTGTTTAGTTAAGGCCAGTTTTCCTATTATCTTGTAACTTGCAGGTTAGCATGTGCTGAATTTGAACTAACAAATTATGCATGCTGATAATCTTGGTGAGAAAACTTCAAGTTTGCATTTCTTCTTCCTTGTTATTCATGTACAGAACATGTGTAAACCATCTTCTTTTTCTAATAAGCACTTGAAATTATATACCACATTTTCCTTTTACTTTAATCCATTAGTTGCATGTTAGCAACACTTCTAATTTTCTTTTACTCTAAATTTTGTTGATTCATCCGCACAATCTGTACGTTTAAAGAGCGCATTCAAACTTATCTGTTTGAAACATGAATTCGTGCCTCAGAATCATGTAATTGTATGCTCTTGCAAAACTGATATAAAACTACTCTTCTTTAACACTGCCTTTGCAAAAAATTCATACTCCTCATTGTTCTTGCTATTTCATATAGCCAATTTAATTATGTTCTTTTGGATGTTTCATACTTCAGGTCATTAAAATCTATGTTTTCAGCACGAGGTGAGAAGCGTGATAATCTTGGTGAGAAAACTTCAAGAAAATCAAAATATATTTGATCCCATTGCCCTTGATGCAATTGATAATGATAGTGAGTGGTTGACCGGAATTGATCCTAATGAAAAATCGTTGGATGGAAGTATTTCTTGGTCTGAAATGAATTCAGTAGATGAAGTTGAAAACATGTGTCCTGTAGTGAGATTTTGCGAGAAGCCTCCTTTGATTGTTGATCCTCGTTGTGATGTGTCGGACGATGATGAAACCCAAGCCCCTAATTTCACTAGCAATATTGATGGCATGAGCTAAGCTACTAATTTTGATGATTCTGAATTTCATGATCCAAATGATACCAATGAATATGAAATATTGGATGAAAATTTGGGCAGTCAAAATGATGGAGATGTATTAGCTGGTGGTACTCTTTTACATAAATCATTAGAACTAGAATAATTATTTATGGCTTTGTAGTGAATACTTCAACTTGGAGTTTCATTAATATTTATTACTTTTTATGATTTAATGATTGAGTAGTCTTTTATTAGCAACTACGGACATTTGATCTATAATAATTTTGGTTTCAATAGGCAAATTGTCAATTGTACTTCTTAATTAGTTATCTTTAACAAATAATATTGCTTTTTTTAGTTGCCAAATAAATCAAGTTATATAAGTTAAACCTTACCAAAGAATTTTGAAACACGTGTTTTCTTTGTAAGCATAGCGAGAATACACTATCTTTTTCTTTTTGTCAAATTTTAAACTAAATATAAGATTTGTTTAGATGGAAACATTTATTATTTCTAAAATGCTACAACGGAATTGCAACAACAAATAAGTTGGTTGGAATTTTTTTTGGTGGATTTTCTCAAAATATTTATTTGGTACTCTTTTGATGGTATGTTGTTACTATTTCGTTGCTAACAGCGACAAATATTTTTTGTTGCAAAAATGTCGTCCGTGTGGCTCTAAACTACACATCTTAAAGTTATTTCCAACGATATAGCAACGAAATTGCAACACAAAAATAATCTGTTGGACATTCCGTTGGTAAAATGCACCGAAAGTTTGATTGATAGTTTTTAGTTGGTATTCCGTTGGTGAATAGTTGCTAATAGCGACGGCCTTCTTCTGTTGGAATAATTTCGTAGCTGTTGCCCTCTTTTCTTGTAGTGATCCTCACCGTCGATCGAGCGATGAGCGGCTCTCGTGTATGCACTATTGGCCACAACCTCTTTTGCAAACAAGGAGCTTGAGAGTTACTTGAAGCTCGAACGGAAAATATTAATATATTATAGAATTATAGAAACAACAAAACAACAAAGAGATTAAAAAAAAAAAAAAAAAAAAAAACAAGGGTAGCAGCCCCGAAATATGGTTTATAAGAAATTGTGGCAGCACGCAGAACGTCTAGCTCACGAACCATCGCAGTATCATGCTTGGTAGAGGTAAGGGTGTCTATTTGCTCATTGGTAAAATCACATTTCTTAAACTTTCGGGGCATAACCCCATCAACCTTGTTATGTGTGAACTTAAATTTAACCTGCTTGCGACTTTAATATAAATGAATCTGGATTTCCATGGGCCATATCCACTTTACAAAGGGGTGAGAAAACTACGATTGTGACGGGCCCTAACTATTGTGACTAACGCAGAAAAGCTAAAAATAGACAGAAGGAGTGCAAGGGAATCCTAGGGTTTTCATGATAATGATGAACCCGAGGATTAAATAATAAGTATTAGGAGCAAGTTGAGTAGGGAATACTCTATAGGCATCCAATTTGTTGGCTACGTCAGGGATTATAGGAAATCGAAGGTTAGTTTTCAGTTGTGCTTCAAACACTGAAATACAACCCGATGGGGGCACATGCACAAGATTATCGAAGAAAGGTTTTATGAGAGTATAAGTAGGAGGGATGCTGTACTTAGCATATAAAAGAACCAAACTAAGTTTAATCACTACAAGAAAATGGGCCTAATGCAACGCCAATACTGCAACGGATTTATAATCCGTTGCAGTATTTTAATGTACCAACGTCTACTGACGTTGGTACAGCAAAATTAAAAAAAATACTTATCTGCCAACGTCATTGGACGTTGGCAGGTATTGTGCAGCGCACAATTCAAGCAGCAACGTCATATGAACGTTGCTGCTGCTGTTTTTTTTTTTTTTTTACTGTGTAACTATTTTCGTTTGTTTTTTTTTTGATTTTTTTTATTGACTTCAGCAACGTCTGTGTAGACGTTGCTGCCAGCTGAACGGCACCAACGTCTCCAAGACGTTGGTGCCATATTTATATGGCTGCCTGCTGCGTGCAGCTTTGTGTCAGATTGACACAAAGCTGCACGCCATTAATCAATACGGCACCAACGTCTCCTAGACTTTGGTGCCATATTTATATGGCAAAATTCGCAGCAGTTTTTTGCTGCGAATTTTTGCCATTGCTGCTGCTTCAAAAAAAAAAAATTTCTTCACTAAACTTCATCTAATTCACACGATTTCAGCTCCATATCTCTTGTTTTTTTAAGGTATGTGTTCAATGTCTTCAAAATTACGATTATACATATTTTTTTTTTTAGTTTAATCGGTTATATTTTTGTTAGCATAAATATGATTTTTTAGTTGATTTGATGATGTATTTGTGTTAATTATGTATGATTAATTAAGATATTAGTTGATTTGATGAAGTAATTTTGACGATCTATGTGTATTATGTTTTTTTTTTAAATTAATGGTTAGATTTGTGTAATTAGATTATTTGTGATGTAATTGTTGATTTTAGGCATATTTGTGTTAATTATTTATGCTTAATTAAGGTATTAGAGGTAATTATGTGACGATCTACGTATATTAATGTTTATTTTTTATTAATTTGTTAGATTTGTGTAATATTATAGCATCATAGTGTTGTATTTGTTAGATTTGTGTAATTATGTATGATTAATTAAGATATTAGAAGTAATTTTGAACGGTCTATGTGTATTATTATTTTTTTTAAATTAATGGTTAAATTTGTGTAATTAGTATTTGTGATGCAATTGTTGATTAGATAGTGTATTTATGTTAATTATTTATACTTAATTAAGGTAGTAGAGGTAATTAATTATGTGACGATCTATGTATATTAATGTTTAATTTAATTAATCGGTTAGATTTGTGTAATATTATCGCATAATAGTGATGTATTTGTTGATGTGTATTAGTACTGTTAATTATATATATATATATATATGTATGCTTAATTAATTAATATTAGATTTGTGATTATGACAATATAGCTACGTATTTTTATTTTTTTTTTGTAGAATTTACTCGATTAACTTTGTATTATATAACATATATAATTGTGTTTATGTTAGAACGTATTTATGTTAATTAGATATGCTAAAAATGTTAGTAGCATTGAGTAATTATATATTTGTAATAAAAATATGGGAAATATATTTTGGTTAAACTTGTTTATATGAACATGCTATGGTGTAATTATTGATGCTTGATATAGATAGAGATATATGTAGAAGATGTAGTTATTTTGTGACACGTCCGTACGTGATTAATTGTTGAATACTTTAATTTAATAGTATATATATCACAATGAGTATTGAGCTTACTTAATTGTAATACATTGATTAGAAAAATTAGCGGAGATTTGTATAATTTAGACGTAACAGATGTATATATACTTAATTAGTCAATTTAGTAAATGAATAGATAGTATATATTGTCGTGTATCCCTTTTATATTAATTTGACCATTCTAAATATTTATTTATCAGATGGCCGGCTCGTCAGATCAGGGTAAGGAAAAGGGAAATGGGAAAGGAAAAAAGAAGGTGTCGAAGAACCAGGTGCCATACCCGGAAGGGGTACCTCGAGGATCATTCTCTTCGCAGCCTGATCTTGGTTCGATGGGATCACTTTCAGCGGTGATGCCGATGTTTCCCGGAGGATCAAATGACGTAGGAGCCCGCGCTAGTGGGTCGTTTACCAACCAATTGATGGGTGTAGGAGCGACCATGGGGGGTGTATATGGTGGGGCTGGTTATGGTGGTGGTGGATTCGGTGGGGCTGGCTATAGCGGGGTTGGTTATGGTGGGGGTGGTTATGGTGGGCCTGTATTAGGTGGGCCTGGATATGGGAGTGGAGCTGGGTTTGGTGGGCCTGGATATGGGAGAGGAGCTGGATTTGGTGTGCCTGGTTTTGGGAGTGGAGCTGGATTTGGTATGCCACAAACACAGCTAACGAGGCCACAACTTATGGGAGGTACTGTAGACGGCATGATGCAGCCGAGTTTAGGTGCCATGACGACGCTACAGGTTCAGGGGACGGGTAGTACTGCTGGGCCATCATCATCGGGCTCACGGGGTTCAGGCACACGAGGTTCAGGCTCACGTGCTCATGGCGTTTCTGAGGAGTTAGACGAGGATGAGGGGGGTAACAATGATTCAGGAGGCGATGGTGGAATTACTAGGGTTGTAGTGCGAGGACAATCTAAACCTCGCGAGCCCCCGGCAAATCCGGATGACAGGGAGGTACTTGAATTATTCTTTGATGGCTCAATAGAGAACCCTTCCGCCGTGACCACGATTGCTACAAATTTGAGGAACATGATGCAAGGGGCATACTTCACGTACGGCATGTGGCCAAAGGACGAGAAGGAAATGTGTTGGAACAGATTTAAGGTAAGGAATTAGCTTGACTTCTATATTTATTAAATATTTATAAATATTTGTTCATTATTATTCATTTATGTGACCAACTTTTCTTTATGTCTGTATTAAATGCAGCACACTTATCAGTGGGATCCTGCCATAGAAAATGCAGTCAGGGAATGGTACGATAGGGTCGCTACTGCGAGATTTGTAGGTTCAGTAAACCACGCCAAGAAATGGTGGTTGCGCTGCAAAGTTTACCCCACCTATAGTATGAGCCACAATTGTTGGATTCACAAAGATTTTCGGCAGGCATTTTATGATTATTGGGAGCTTGAGCCCACGAAGGGTCGTTCGGAGCAGAACGCTAAAAATCGAGATAAGGGGAAAACGGTAAACTATAGGGGTGGGTCTCGCAGCACGAACAAGCATAGGATAGATCTGGTAAGTAGAAAAATATGATTGGTTATTTTTCAAATTTCATCATTGATTTAATAATGTGATCTATATTTGCTTTAATGAATTTTCATATTATGACAGGCAAACGAAATGAATACAACGCCCGACAAGGTGCCGTTTCAGGATGTCTTTATAAAGACTCGTGCAAAGAAACACGACGACGGAACGGTTTAGTGGCCAAACCCTGATGACAAAGCTAATTACGTGAGTATAATCTTTTCTTTCATTAAAGTGGTGTAATCGTCAATAATTGTTGTTGTCGTAATTATACTTATGTTTGTTACAAAAAATATTTTGAATCATAATATGTTATATGTAGGATGCTTATGTGGAACACTGCCTACGAGAACATGGGCCAAATATGAGCAAGTGGCCGGTCTGGGACGTGAGACCGTGGGTGGAAATTGCCGCAGCCGGACGTGTAAAGAAGAATAGGGTGGTGGGTCTGGCGAGTTATGGTGAGCCTGAGCGCGTAGGATTCAAGGCTCGAAGACATTCTAGGTTCGTTGAGACTGGCTCTAGTAGCGTGGAGCCGCTTCGATCAGAATGTCAGGCACTACGGGCCGAAACAGCTTCTCAACGGGAGGAAATCACCGGTTTAAAGAATGTGCTCAAATACTTTATGTCACAGTTTAATATGCCGGTGCCTGAGGAATTGTGGGGGTCAGGGCAACAACAACAGGGGCAACAACAACAGTTTAACAACTTCCCGGCAGTTTTCCACCAACCATCGCAACCGACGAACACGAGTGTCGGCACCGGGCGGGTATCAGGGGATCCACTCTATCGACCACGGTCACATTCTACCGATCAGGAGGACGAAGGGGACCAGGAAAGAAGTTCGGGTGGCGGTGCTAACGACACTACTGGCTTGGGTGATATGTAATTTGACGAGGATACTCAAATTTAGACTGTTATTTGCTGCTTTTATTTGTATTTGTATAATTATGAACAAACGAGATTTATTTTAGCTTGTTTTTATTTATGTTTGCACCTTATATATATTTATGTTTTTATTTATATTTATAATTTACACTAGTTTTATATATATATATATATATATATATATATATATATATATATATATATATATATATATATATATATATAAACGTTACAATTCAAATAACTCAAATATTACAACTCAAGCTTACATATTGCAAATAAACCACTGTTTAAGTTCACGAATTCTTACTACATAGGCATACATATTGCTTAGAACATACATTACGTATAATCAGGATCATCGTCGTCACCATCATCATGATCTTCATCCACGTCATCGTCGGCGGATGTGTCGTTATCATCGACTTCCACAATATCATCGTCTGCAAGCCTGATAGGTGTATTGTCGATATTGTTGATGTCATCCAATCTTAAATGAGGTGCGGTGCTATCTTGGTAAATGTCGAGATTAGCCACTGCAGTTGTGTCAACGCGGTATCTCGCTCTTGTCGTGCAAACCGCCCACCATCCTCTCCTACTGGTATTTTTTTGTGAAGGATACAGACTGTAATAGACTTGTTGCGCCTGACTTGCTAAGATAAACGGTTCAGACGCTCCTGTACCGAGTCGCATTGTTGGATTAATGTCAACAAGGCCATAAATCGGATGAGTTGTTATTCTATTATACACGTCGTACCAATCACATTTGAACATAACAATTTGTTCCAAGTTTCCACTGCCCCAGTAATCAAGCTGTATAATCTCTTGAAGCATTCCATAGAAATTACGTGTGTCTGGGTCGCCAGTGTCGCCCTTCACATAAACGCCACTGTTCATTGTTTGCCCACTAGCCCCATATGCTTCTGTATGAAACTTAAATCCGTTAACCGTATAACCATTATAAGTTTTTGCTTTCAAAACAGGACCCCGAGCAAGACCGCGTAATCTAGGATCCACACTGTAACTACCAGACACAACAACTTGTTTGAACCAGTCGATAAAATAAGTTTTACGTATCTGATCTTTATTAGCTTGCGGATATCCTGCGCACATCTGTTCATCAAACATACTGTCACAGAAAGAAGCCGTTTAAAACATCAATTGATATATTAGCAAGAATACATTGTATGGCAATTAGTAATCTTACCTTAACCAACACTCGACGTCTGGGCAATTCAACAAGACATATAGATGAGCCGCTTTGCACTCTACGAGAGACAAATTTCTGTAATTGACACAACGCCCCATTGTTTTCCCTTTACTCTGGAATACTGATAATTGGTCGTTGGGGTCAATAGATATTGGAACTTCGTTCCTGTTCAAACGGGTTGCTCTAGTTTCAATACTGCTGTCGAAGTAGAGTGAGGAGAAATTTGCAATTTCTGCGTAAATGTACCTCAACAATCGACCCTTCTATGTGTGCCTTGTTACCCCTTGGTCTCTTAAAATCAAACATCCGTCTAACAAAGAATAAAAAAATTAACTAGTCATATTTTGAACATTGTATAGTTATCAATATAACAGTAACTGGTATTTACCTCTCAAATGGGTACATCCACCTGTATTGTACGGGCCCACCGACTTTTGCCTCCCAGGGAAGGTGTATCGCTAAATGCTCCATGGAATCAAAGAACGATGGAGGAAATAATTTTTCCAGCTTGCACATAGTCACCACAATCGAACGTTCTAATAAATCCATGTCACTATATCGGATGTCAGGAGCTGACAAAGCTCTGAAAAAATTACTGATCTCCACGAGCGGCCCCCAGACATTCTCTGGCAAGAAGTCACGAAATGCTATTGGAACCAACCTTTGCAAAAAAACGTGACAATCGTGACTTTTCATTCCCACTAGACGCAACTGTGGCATTTGAACACAACGCGAAATGTTTGACGCGTATCCATCTGGAAATTTGAGATTGCACAACCACTCACACACTTTAACCTTTTCGTCCTTACTGACACAGTACGATGCTTTACGTTTCTATAACCTACCTCCCGGTCCAGTCTGTAGAAACTAAGATCTTCTTCCCGTCAGTAATTGTAAATCTTTGCGAGAGTTCATATTGTCCTTGGTTTTCTCAGGGTCATCCATCACAGTGTTCTTAATATTGTCGAAGAAGTTCTTTTCACAATGCATGACATCTAGGTTGTGGCGGATCAGATTATGCTTCCAATACGGAAGTTCCAAAAATATACTTCTACGACACCAATTGTGATCCAAACCAAAGCCCTGAACAAATTCTCCGCATATACCAAATCCGACTGGTGGAAGACGTTCAACGTGTCTCAACATGTCTATCCCTGATCTTCTTGGTAGAGGTTGATCAGTCTCTATTCTACCTTTCGTGAAGTCAGTTGTGTTTGGTCTCCATGGATGGTCCAGAGGCAAGAATCGACGATGACAGTCAAAGAAAGAAGTCTTTCGACCGTGCTTAAGTTGGAAACTCTTGGTTTCTTCCATACAGTACGGGCAAGATAAACGACCATGTGTGCTCCACTGGGATAGTATGCCATACCCTGGATAGTCACTAATCGTCCATAGTAATGAAGCTCGCATTTGGAAATTTTGTTTCCGAAAACTATCGTATGTTGGCACACCCGAATCCCACAATGACTTAAGTTCATCAATTAGGGGTCTGAGTAATACGTCAATGTTCTTGCCAGGACTCTTCGGGCCAGATATCATTAAACTTAGGAAAATATATTCTTGCCGCATGCATAGGTCAGGAGGGAGGTTATAAGGGGTCACAAATACTGGCCAACACGAGTAAGGAGCTGAGGAGTTCCCGAAAGGATTAAAACCATCGGTGCAAAGTCCAAGTCTAACTTTTCTTGGTTCTGAAGCAAAATCGGGAAATTTCCTGTCAAAAGATTTCCAGGCCAAACTTGAAGCAGGGTGAATCATTTGATCGGTATCTGCCTGACACTTCAAATGCCATGTCATGTGCTCCGATATTTTGCGTGATGTGTGAAGCCTCTGCAATCGAGGCGTCACTGGCAAGTACCACAGCTTCTTACGTGGAACAAGCTTCTTCTTATTGGTGCATTCCTCGTACCTAGCTTCTCCACAATAGGGGCACTTGGTCCAGCTCTTACTTTCATACTCCCCGTAATAAAGGATACAAATATTAACACACACATCATATGTTTTGTACCCAAGTCCTAAACCTTTGATGAATTTCTTCACTCCGTACCAATTTTCAGGCAATCTATGACGATCTGCAGGACTAATTAATCTGCGGGCCGCTTGTAATTGATTGTCAGCAGAGGCGTTTGTTGTGCCATGTCGAACCTTGTCGGCAATAAATGATGTTAACCACTGCAATGGTGTTGTTTCCACATCTACGCGTATTGACACCTCGGCTTCCCGTAGCATTTCAAAAAAGTCTCGTGCCTCACGGTTTGGCTCTTCTTCTATATTTTGATTATAGTGCGTGCCTTCAAACTGACCTCTGTATGCATCATTGACCATATCTACGTAACCACTTTCGACATTATCATTATGAGTAGATGACTCTCCTGCGTATGTGTAATTGCCAGAAAAGTTGTTCCTTTCTCCGTGTGCCTCCCATACGTAATAATGAGGAACAAAACCGTACTTCAATAGGTGTTCCTGAATCACATCCCTCTTTTTGCTTTTGCTAAAACCACACCGAGTGCACGGACACTTAACTCTTCGATGACCTTGAGAAAATGCAAATTCTAGGAATCTGTTGACGCCATCTACGAAATAAGGATTGATATACCCCTCATCAACGTTGCCTCGATCGTACATCCAACTCCGATCTTCGTTGTTATACATTTTTTATCTAATTAAAATCAAATTAACAATGCATCAGCACGAGAACTGACTATTTAATGACGAAAGTAAGGCTAATTAAAACTTATCATCAAATACTAACAATGTGAACAACTAATTACACACATGCATATAAATAGCATACTACTAATCAAATCACGCTTAGATCTCAGTTATTCTAAATATGATGAATAACAAGTATTAATATTACAAAAATCACTAAATTAAGCAACAACATTAACAATATATATATAAAATTAATATTAATAGTTATTTATACTAATAAAATTAGAAAATCACTAAATTAAGCAACAACATCAACAAGAAAAATATATTTAACAAGATGAACTCTAATTACACACATATACAACATATTACTAATTAAACGACTTTTAGATCTCAGTTAACATCAACAAGAAAAATATATTTAACAAGATGAACTCTAATAATTACACACATATATATACAACATATTACTAATTAAACGACTTTTAGATCTCAGTTAAGCTAAATTAAATAGGAAGAGATAAAAAATAATCAACAAAAGATACACAAAAAATTAAATTAAGCAACGAATTACGATAATACTGAAATAGATACCTCTCGTGGAGTGAGCTTTGCTGAGAATTACGTACGCTTTGCAAAAAAATCACAGGTAAGAAATGAAATTTTGCAGAAAAATAGAGAAGAGAGGGGGAAGAAATGCAGTAGGATTTGGGGAAGAAACGCAGGTTTTGGATCATGAAATGTGTGGAGGAGAGGATATAAAGCTGATAAATCTATTGCAAGGTCCAAATCCCTTGCTGCTGCTGTAAAAACAGCTTTTCTGACACAGTTGCAAGGGAAAAAGGCCCTTGCAGTAGCCTTTCAGCTTCAGCAACCTCCTCTTCCCTTGCAGGTTTTGTTTTACTTATTTTTTAATATAATAAAGCTGCATTCTTCATTCTTTATATATATATATATATATATATATATATATATATATATATATATATATATATGCAAAAATCAAATCAGGAGTTATGTATTTAAATAACATCTATTCATGATAAAAATTAAAATTACGTTTAAGTAATTCAGTTTTTATGTAATATTTGTTTAATTAAGTTAGATTAATTTGACAAAGTTAAGATTAGTTATATTTAGTTGATTCTTATATATATATAATTAATTAGGAGTTGTCCATTCAACAATTTCAATTAATTTATACAAAAATAAGATTAGTTTTATTTAATTAGTTCAATTATAATGTAATGTTGAGTTATCAATTCTATTCTTAATTAATTCAACGAAAATAAAGAGTAGTTTTCCTTGTACGTGGTTCAATTCTTATGTAATTAAGATTTTATTCATTCAAATGAAATCTATTCATGATAATAACAATCTAGATTAAATCTAAGTAATTTAGTTCTTGTGTAATAATATTTGTTCAATTAATTAAGTTAAACTAATTTGACAAAAGTCAAGATTAGTTATATTTAGTTGATTCTTATATATGTAATTCATTAGGAGTTGTCCATTCAAACAAGTTCAATTAACTTATTAAAAATTAAGATTAGGTTTACTTAATTAGTTCAATTCTAATGTAATGTTGAGTTATTAATTCTATTCTTGATTAATTTAACAAAAATAAAGAGTAGTTTTCCTTGTACGTAGTTTAATTCTTATGTAATTAGGAGTTGTGCATTCAAATAACATCTATTCATAACAAAAATCAAGATTAAATCTAAGTAATTTAGTTCTTATGTAATATTCGTTCAATTAAGTTAAACTGATTTGACAAAAGTCAAGATTAGTTATATTTGGTTGATTCTTATATGTGTAATTAATTAAGAGTTGTCCATTCAAACAAGTTCAATTAATTTATTAAAATTTAAGATTAGTTTTGTTTAATTAGTTCAATTCTAAGGTAATTATGTTGAGTTATAAAATATATTCTAAATTAATTCAACAAAAATAAAGAGTAGTTTTCCTTGTACGTAGTTCAATTCTTATGTAATTAGAAGTTATGCATTCAAATAACATCTATTCATAATAAAAATCAAGATTGAATCTAATTAATTTAGTTCTTAATTATATGTAATATTTGTTTAAGTTAAACCAATTTAACAAAAGTCAAGATTAGTTATATTTAGTTGATTCTTATATGTGTAATTAATTAGGAGTTGTCCATTCAAACAAGTTCAATTAATTTATTAAAATTTAAGATTATTTTTGTTTAATTAGTTCAATTCTAATGTAATTATATGTTGAGTTATAAATTCCATTCTTAATTAATTCAACAAAAATAAAGAGTTTTATTCCTTGTACGTAGTTCAATTCTTATGTAATTAGGTGTTATTGCATTCAAATAACACTATTCATAATAAAATCAATATTATTAAATCTAAGTAATTTAGTTCTCATGTAATATTTGTTCAATTGAGTTAAACTAATTTGACAAAAGTCAATATTAGTTATATTTAGTTGATGCTAATATATTTGTAATTAATTAGGAGTTGTCCATTCAAACAAGTTCAATTAATTTATTAAAATTTAATTAAGATTAGTTTTGTTTAATTAGTTCAATTCTAATGTAATGTTGAGTTATCAATTATATTCTTAATTAATTCAACAAAAATAAACAGTAAGTTTTCCTGTACGTAGTTGATCAATTCTTATGTAGTTAAATATTATTCATTCATATAATTTCAGTTTAGTCGTTATGTTTAGTTTGATTATTATGTAATGAGAAGTTATTGATTCTAATAACTTTAATTAATTTTACAATACAAGATTAATTCTAATTAGTTCAGTTCTCATATGTTATTAGGATCTTATTCATTCAAATAAGTTCACATATATATAGCTATAAATATCAAGATTAGTTCTATTTTCTTATGTAATTAATAATTATTTAATCAAATAAGTTTTATTAATTAATTAATTTAACCAAGATCAAGATTAGTTCTATATATTTAGTTCAAGTCTCATGTAATTATGATTTACAAGTCATAATTATATATGGATCTAATTAAATGAGTGAAGGAGTGAATATATATAAAACATTTTTCTAATAAAGCTATTGCAAGGTCCAAATCCCTTGCTATTGCTGCTTTTCTGACACAGTAGCAAGGGAACCCAATTTCTCTTGCAACAACTTTCTGACAATAGCCTATTGCAAGGTATTTGGACCTTGCTAAAAAATTTTAGAATGAAATTTTTGGCGGAAATTTCAAATTTCCCAAAACATTTCCTTCCCTCCCACTACTACTATAAATACCACACTATATCACTCATCCATCCCACTACATTCTCCCTCTCATATTATTATCATCTTCTTCTCCCCTTCTCTCCTTCATTTTATTTTTTTCCTTAATTTATTTTGCATCATGATCAACTTATATATATATATATATATATTATATATATATGCATACATGCATCTTATACTATATATATATACATATATATTGTATAAATATAATTAGTGAGATTATTTTATAATTATACATTGTAAAGTTTAGTGTGTGTATGTATATATATCATTATAATTTTTAAAATGTTATCTAACATTTCTTAATACTATATATATATATATATATATATATATATATATATATATATATATATATATATATATATATATGTGTGCGTGTGTTTGTGTGTTTGTGTGTGTGTGTATCTTATAATTTAGTTATTAGTATTATATTTTTTAATACATACTATACATATATAATATTGAGGTTTCAATTAATGTATAATGTGAGTGTGTGTGTGTATATATATATATATATATATGTATATATATTAAAAAACATTTTATTACAATGTGGCGGTTTTTACCGCAACTTTTTTTTATAAAAAAATATTTATCTACAGCAACGTCCGTGGACGTTGCTGCCAAATTTGAAAAAAAAAAGAGTGTCAGGACACTATAGCAACGTCCGTAGACGTTGCTGTGTTTCATCGAAAAAAAAATAATGAACAAAAATGAAATGTAAAAAAAAAACGTGCGTAAATCAATTGCAACGTCAAAAGACGTTGCAATTGACTTTTGTGTCAGAATACATAGCAACGTCCACGGACGTTGCTGTTAATTGTGTGTGTCAGAAAACTCCAGCAAGGGAAATGGACCTTGCTACAGGTGTGGGTCAGAAAAGCAATAGCAAGGTCAATTTCCCTTGCAACATGCAAAATACCTGCACCAACGCCACCTATAGCAAGGGATGCTACCAACGTCTTTTTCCTTTGCTGTAGATCAATAGCAAGGGAATTTGAACCTATTGCAAGGTTTTTGGACCTTGCTATAGCCCACAATTCTTGTAGTGAATGGAACAAATGAAGTGATCAATGGGAATCCTAGTTCTGTACACGGTTCCTAACGAAATCCTGGAAGTCATGAGCAAGTTGATTAGGGTCAAAGTTATCGTCTGAGAGACCTAGTAACACTTCTAAGTCAGAACCAATCTTCTCACCATCATCTCCTGTTAGGACCGCAAGTCCGACACGATTCAAACTTGATTGAGACAGTCAGGACTGCAGGTCCAACTCTATTTATTTCCTTGTTTGCAAAAATATTTTAAATAAAAATTCTGGTTTTATTTTAGTTTGATTTATTTACTGAGATATTCGCTCTTGATTTTAAGGTAATTATCTTTTAAAGGCGAGTGAATATTTGAGTAAGTTTGTAGAGATTTAACTTGATCTCTTAGAATCTTATCTTATGGAAAGTTAATCTTTATCAAACTCTTGTTTATATCGTTAAGTAATCTATTCCTTGTGGAGTTCTTTTTTGTCTTTGATGTGCAGGATAACGAAGATCATGAAGATCTTATCAAAAGGAAACAAAGACTTATCAAAGGAAAAGAAGCCTTATCTAAGGAAAGATTCGAATATATTTGGAAAGATCTTGTCCCGACTGGATTGGGAGACTGGCCGCAGATCTCGGGATCTTTCAAGGAGAGCTATCCTATAAATAGTAGAAATTCTCAGAATCAATGTAGAACACTCGTGTAACAAAATATACATCTTTAGGTGTTCCGTTTTATTTTGATTTCTTAGTTTTCATACTTGATTCAATTCAAGAACGTAATGAGCTGACAAGAGTTGAAGGGAGTTCAATGGGAAAGGATTGCGCCAGTTAGAGGGATCTATACGTACGCGCAGTTCACTTGGAAGCTTGATCATTAGAAGATCACAACGGGAGTTTGGTCTTACGGGTTGAAACAGAGTAGACGATAAAATGTTCCGGTGGTATCAACATTAGAGGGATTCGATGTTAGAGTAAAACCATTAGGTGTAATAACTTTTGATTGACGAAATAAGTTTGTTCTCTTGGGCCAAAGCCTCGTGGATGTAGGACCTAGTCCAAACCACATTAAAACCGCTGTCTTATTTTACTGTCTTATATACCTGTCTAAACTAGGTATCGCAACTACTGTTTAAACGTAAAAATTTAAGACTTAAAGATCTATCAATTGGTATCAGAGCCTGTCACCTACTTACATTGGTGAGATTCTGGTTTTATTTAGATCTTGCGCAAAAAGTTGAAGGATCATCATCATGAAAGCCACCACTTTTGAATGAGTTCAACTACTAATGCTGGAAGGTTCGCATGAAAGCTTTCATCAAACGAGAAAATCAGAAAGCGTGGAAAAGCATTCTCAAAGGATGGACTCCCCCAAAAGATCAAGATGGAAAGCCAAAACTCGAGCTTGACTGGGCTGACGTAGAAGATCTAGGCGCGAGTTACAACTCAGTGCAATCAATGCAATACTAAATGGAGTCGACCTCAACCAGTTCAAACTGATTTCAAAGTGTGAGTCGGCTAAGGATGCATGGAATGCTCTTCGCGTTTCCCATGAAGGTACCCCATCCGTGAAAAGATCCAAAAGAAAAATCCTTGGTACACGGTTTGAGGAACTCAAGATGGAGGAACATGAAACCATTGCTCAATACAATGCCAAACTCAGAGAATTGCAAATGAGGTCTTCCTCCTTGGTGATGAGTACAGTGAGTCCAAACTTGTTCAGAAAACTCTTCGCACTTTGCCCTCAAGATTCGATATGGAAATCGAGGCGATTGAAGAAGCAAGAGATGTGAAGAACTTGTCACTAGAAGAATTAAATGGTGCACTTTCAACCTTTGAGTTGAAAAAGAATTTGAATGAAGTCACTACAAAAGGTGTTGCACTTAAAGCTGAAATTAATGACAAACCTCAAAGTGACGATAAGGAGGAGTTTGAGAAGTCTGTCGCATTTCTCACCAAAGGACTCCGAAAGTTTTCCAAATGATAAAATAAAGGTACGAACACTTTTCCTTCATACTCTAATGATACATTTAAACCTTCCGCTGCTAATGATCTTAGTATCATAAGAAGAGGAAGAGGTGTTCAGTGCAGGTAATGTCAAGGCTATGGTCATATACAAGCTGATTGTGCAAATATTCTCACAAAGATTAATAACAAAGTCGTGGTGTGCAGCTGGAGTGATAAAGAGTCAAATGAAAGTGAAGATGAGGCTGAAGAAAGAGCAAACATAGCACTCTCCTCTGTCATCCATCCTGACTCTCCACCTGTCGCGACTGACAAGGATGACTCTGAAGTTGTTTCTGAGAATAAAACGATGATATCCATATTCAGTGATAACGAGTCAGATATATGTGAAAATGAACCTGATGAGGGAACATTCCTTGCATTTTCCTCCATTATCAGTCATGACTCTCCACCTGCGTGACTAGTCAGGGAGATGGTGTTGATGAAGCAGATTCTAAGGACGAAGACTTCCTTGATCCACCCTCTGAAATTAAGGGTCTTCGAGAGCTGGTTGTTAGAGAGATGCACAAAAACTATGAGCTAAGCAGAGAAGTTAAAACTCTCAAAATTGAAGTTCAAGAAGCAAAAGAGTCCATCGTTGTGTTCGAAGATCTGAAAAATGACTTCCAAAAAGCACTTTCATCATTTCACAAGGGTCTCCACGAATGCATTTCAGATGAGTCGGATCAGTAGTTAGACCATCAACGAACAGACTCAAATTATAATGGTCTTGGTTACCATCCACCGATCTGTCTAAACAAGTTTAGTCCAGCTCACAGGACTAGTTCAGTTTGCAGGTCACGACCAGCTCGCATGTCTAGCCGAGTATGTTATCATTGGGGTGTTAAAGGACATATTCGTTCACGCTGTCCTGACCTCAAGCACAACTCATCGAGAAACATAGCGCCAAAACCTGTTGAACCACGAGTCATAACAGCTCAGGAGACTCAAAGAAAAACAGTGTTAGATGACTCCGGTGAAGATTCTGAGCCAACAAACCACATAAGGGTGAAATGTTCTAATCATAAAAATCTCTATTTTGCATTTTCTTCTGTTGAAAACGCCTGACCTAGTTGTTGGTATCTTGATAGTTCATGCTCACATCACATGACAGGGGACAAAAACCTTTTGACTAATTATGTTACTGGTCCAAGTGGAACAGTTTAGTTTGGGAATGGTAAAAAGGGTCAAGTGGTTGCAAGAGGAACACTCATTCTCAACGGGTGTCCGAAACTTAGCAATGTGTTCCATGTTGTTGGACTTGAGCAGAATTTGATTAGCATAAGCCACCTATGCGATCAAAAGATGGTTGTCACCTTCTCACAAGATGAATGTCATGTGATTGATGATCAGAAGTTTTGTGTTTTTACAAGAAAGCGGACTGCTGAAAATTGCTACATTCAAATGCAATCACGACTCCCTACAGAACAATTCACAAACTCTGTTTCAAACAGATTTATCTCTCCTATAGTTAGTGAACTAATCTATTTTCTTAGTTTGCAGGTTAGTCAAGGATCCAACAGATTGGTCATCGATCAATTCAAATTTGCTCAAAATCCTGTCAAGGATCTTGATCCTGAAACTGCTTAACAGTTGATGATTCCTGTGGGAACTCCTATATGGGGTAACAATGAGACAGAAAGAAATCTCATAGATCTCAGTCTCTCCAGTTAGATAACAGGAAGTCATCTTAACCTAACTAAGTGTAAACTTGTCATATTACTTAATTTTGGTTGGGTTGATCGTATGCTTAAAAGAACTATAATATTGTGCAACGTGATGTTTTGATCTTTAGTAACCACATCAGTGCTATTATCATTGCTCACAATCATGTGAAGCACTTATGCACACAACACACGGATATATGGCACCACTTCATATGTGATTTGGTTGATAATGAGTGTGCAGTCATTAAACACGTCGCGACTGAAAGACAAACTGCTGTTAATTATATGAAGGAACTTGTTTCACAAAGCTTTGAGACCCTCAGAAATTCTCTCAGCATTTGTCTTCCCTAAGCACTGCTCGCGTGCCCGATTTAACTGAGATATTTTTGTTTGTTGAACTAACTGCCATGACTTACTTGCAGACTTGTTGGACAATCGGTTCTAGAGCGTACTTAGAACTTCATTGATACACAGTGCACATCTTTCCCTCAGTTAAATGAGTGAAATCGAAGGATTTTGCAACGGGCAATTTTTGTTTTTAATTTGTTTTTATTATCTCTTTGACATGGATTTTGTCCACTTTTGCTACCTCATCACATCAAAAACAGAAGGATTGAGCATGAAAAGAAGAGAATGAGTGTGCAAAAGAGTTGTGAAAAGAAAAGAACAAAGAGAATATGAGCCAAAAGAAAAAGTGCTTCAAAAGAAAAATATATGGAGGAAAAAGGTGCCTAAACTCAATGAATATATGTGAAAGCATTCAATTTATATCTCACGTTCATTGAAAAAAGCTACCATATTCTACATAAAATTGTGAGCGAAAGCTACCTCCATGCAAAAGGCTCAAGTGTGTGTACATGGTGCAATTGTTAATGTTTGAATAGAGATATCTTGCAAAACAACTTTGCCCCTTTCAAATTCTCTCCTTTCATCTATTTATCTTATGAGAATTCACACACACACATTTTATTGTATTCATCTGGTTCATGAATATTCTTCGGTTCGCGCTGTTTTATACTCAGTCTTACGGTCTGTCATGACAGGGTGTCTCGACATCCACTCAAACCAGTTAAATCGGTACTCGGTGAGTTATGTGTAATTTGCTGAGTTACTTTCTCTTTGTTTCTTTTAATTTGTGTTTTTTTAACAGGTGCAATTTTAATTTTTTTTAATTTAATTTGTCTTTTAGCGCGAGATGTTTATTTTTGGCACGTTTTCCCGCCTACATCTTTTGCCGCATTTGTAGAGATTGAGTTGCGTGTAAACTGTTGGAATCTTTCCTTGATTAGTCTTGGGAAGAGTCTTATCAATTATAGGAACTTGGGGATAGAGTTATAGAATATATTGTGTTGATTTGATTATATCTATTTATATATCTTATATCTCTTCTTTCATGCCATCTCTTCTCTCTCTCTCTTGTGTTTCTTTTTTTTTTTTTTCGTGGGTTTCTGTCTTCTTTCTCACCATCACTTCTCAAGAAATTATTTAACATGGTGAAAAACAAGTCTACAGGTGAACCGTCCCAGTCGACCCCACTGGTTGACTATGACAGTGAATCCTCCTCGAACAACAAGTTGTCGACTGTCTTGCAATCGGAGCCGCTCCTAGTCCGATTTCCACCGGATTATGTTCCACCGCCATCGTCTGATGCACCAATGCCACTGCAAGACACCACACCACCACCACCGGCTGTAGGATCTCCGCCACGTGCCACACCATCTCAGGCACGAGAGTTATCACCACCACTTGATGATTCTCATTCTGTTCCGCCACCGCCTGAGGCACCGCCGCCACCATTGGTTCCGTCTCCTTCACGGACCCTACCTGCACCTGCATCTTCTCGCCGCCCTTCCGCCTGCATCCAAAGCGCACCCAATCTGCTCGCCAAAAGTCCAAACCTATTGGAGAGGGTGTTGCGAACCGAGTCGGGAGACGTACCCAGACTACCACTCACAAACGTCCCCGATCTATTGTTGTTGCTGCCTCCGACTCTGTTTCCATCGAGGTATCTGACACAGATTCCAGTCTGGTCAGGAAACAGCAGAAATCCCCAGCTAAGTCCTCGTCTGATGAGGTCAACCAGTTTGGAGACAAGTCTGATACTGATGCAGCCAGTCAGGTCAAGTCTGAAGAAACTGATGGAGGCTATGCCGTCCCTCCCAGAGTTCCACCGTCCGATGAGCCTTTTCTGGTGAAGAATGCTATGTCCGAACGGTTCTACACGGCTCATGCCAAACTCAGGTATCCACCTTTTGCCCGTCGCATTCCTGTTAATAAAGTTACCCTTCATGATGATTCTTATGCGGGAATGGGGATATTAGAGTTTTTGGAAGGGAGAGGTTTTCTTGAATCCACTCGCAGGGTCCAACCTTTTGTCACCCAGATTGTGCACGATTTTTGTGCCAATCTGTATACTCAACTTAGCGTTCCGGGCTCAGCCAACGAACATTTAGCGTTCGTGAAGAACCATATCTTCCAGATTAGTCCTCAACTTCTGAACACGTAGTTGGGTTCTCCTGACGTGACTACCGATCGGGACTCCGAGTTGGAACTAGAGGAAGACTTGAATGCAGTCGCATCAACCATCACTGGCCAACCTATGAAGTGGCTCAAGAATGGCAATCTCCAACGAGCTTCCCTTGCACCATGGTATGGTCTGATCAACGGAATCATGGTAAGAAATTGGTTTCCCATGTCTCATACTTCTACCTTGAGTCCATTAACTGCTTCTGTCTTGTTTCGGATTGGTTCGAGTGCCCCCATTAATTTGGAGAAACTGGTCTTTGAGCGTATACAACTTGAAGCATTCAACCAAAAGATAAAGATGACTCTGGGCTATCCATCTCTGATCTATCGGACGCTCACATCCCAAATGGATATCCGGTTCAAGAAAGATAAGATGACGCGCCGGCCCAATCCTTATCATGCCCTTAGTCACATTGTTCAAGCACTTCATGTGTAACACCCCTAAAAATATTTTTTATTTGGTAACTCAAAAATGGTATTTGAGTATATATCAATTTAGTCCTTCAACTTTTAGAAATCTTATAATTGACCCCAAGTATTTTATTTTAGATCAATTGAGTCCTTAAAACTTTCAAAATGGTCCTTTGTAATTTTTAAATATCCAAAAAATTCCTTTATAATGGTAAATCTTCACATGTACTCCTAGATATTCATATCTTACAATAGTTAAAAGTAGAATAAAGTAAAAGTAATTTATTGCTTTGTCTTCATTCATTTATAATAGTAGATATTTCTTATGTTTAATACTATAAAATTCAAATCAGAGACAAGGGGTAAGATTTCTGGAAAATTCATCATAAATAGGGGTGGTCAGGTTAAAATAAAATAACATTAGGTTAGGGACTCAATTTAATTCCTTGTCTCCCATTTTCACCTATAAAAGGAGGGCTTCCTTCAACAATTTTTCACACACCTCAACCTTCTGAATCTCTCTTCACTCTCGTCACAAAAAATCTTCCTTTCCAAGTCTTCTAGCTAAGAAAAGTATTTCTAGAAGTTGTTCAGTTCAAAAATTCGGAGAAAAATCCCTACTTCCGAAACTGCGCAGAAATTACTATTTCAACCTGAAACTTGCAAGCCCCGAAATAAATATCAAACCTTCATCTTTCGAGCTGATTTTTGGAACAAAGACTCTTGATTGTGTCTTTAACAAAACTCCTCAATTAATTTCATATTTTAACTAGTTATAGATGTTCGATTTAAGGTAACTCTCGGACTGCTACATCTTTCAGCCGTAACTGTGCGCATTCATTTTGTTTCTTAAATTAATACTAAAATACGGATGATAAGTATCAAATTGATAATACATACGTGTTGCTAACATCCTAAGGAATAAAAGTTATTGTTTGTTAATTTTAATCTTGTGTAGTTTTTGTTATGAATTTAATAACATATTAATAGTTTATGTAACACATTTTCATATTTACTTTCTTGCTTACTTTAGTTTCCTATAAGTTAATATAGTCACTTCATGATCTAGTCATATAACTTGATTCTGGTATTATACTTAAGTTGTACAATGATTTATTTTGATAATTTAAAGAACCTTGTGACTTTTATGATTATATTAATCTTACGAACACTAGTTTATAATTTATGATAACAATTAGAACATGTTATATGAGAAAAGTGATACTTGTATGTTAATTCCATATCTTCATGAAACATTTGCTTGGTTAGTGAATTATGGTGATAATGTAAGAATTAGTAAATTATCTTAAAGATAATTTAGAAAAAAATAAATATTTATTATTTTAAAGATTGTTAACGCCTTTAAATTTATTTAGGAGACGGTCGAATTTTGCCAGAAAATCAAGTATTCGAAGGAGGTGAGATTCATGTGGTGTATTCCAGCCCATTTGGCATTTGGTCCTGAGATTTTCAGACAGAACTATTGTGATTATTTATTTCCAGTCATGATAAATCTTTTTATCACGTTTCTCGTTCCACACCTGTTATCTCATTTCATAATTCACTTGCTAAAATACTGTTAAACTAAACCTATTCTTCATCCATTATCACATTCTTATGAAAATGTATTAACAAATTTGAGGTTAAACAATTAATTCTTGAACTGTGCAACGAGCAACGAACTATGTTCAGCCTATGTAGCTAAAAAACGAGCAACGGATTTTATCCGGTTTACTAGCTCATCTGATATTTCTATTTCACCCATTGGGACACCTTTGGGAAGTTGGGCCCAGGGATTGAGATAATTTACTGCTGGGCAACACGGGTTGTCGGTTAGTAATTTAAATTAATACAAATTCTGTCTAAGCGCCGCTTGCAGTCAGGAGTTGGCTATAACCCGCGTGTTAGACTGGCATGTACTCGAGCATGTCTTTTGTTCTGTTACGAGGTCACTCCTTGTAGGGAGGTATACGGTTAAATTTTCGGTGTTATGTGTTGGATCTGTTATAAGTAATTGCACAAGTTCATTATTCCATATTAGTCTTGTTATTATTGATTCTTTTCGTTCTAATACCTTGCTGATAACCTCAATAAATTTTTCTTGCAATAAATCTGTCATTATTGTTAAAAATCTCACTAAGTCCTCTAAGACTTACATCTCTTTTATTTTCTGTCCATTCTCAGAACAAGAGTGATAACACCTGACTGGATCAACTATCTTTGGCTTATTGCGAAATTTATTTAAAACTTTATGGATTTTAATAAGCATATTTGGTCTCTCAAACCAAAATATGTCCGAGATATCGTTTGCTTATGTGTTTGAATAATTATATCTTAAGATTTGTGGTTTGTAATAATTAACTACTATTGTAACTTTGATATTTTTCCGCTGCAATAAATAAGTTTGTTTGGCTTTATTCGATTCCGTTCAGTGGGACCCTCTACGGTATTATTGAAGTTTGAAATCACATATCGATTTTGGACTTCAATAAGACTTTAGATTTTGGGGCCTCACATCATGCTTCTCCTGTCCGACCCACTGTCCCATCTGCTGGTGAAAATGAAGCTGGTCCATCTATTCCCTAGGACAGTCTCGACAACCTACAGTCGCAACTCGCCCGTGTGATTACATTGCTAGAGTCCATGAACGAGTCACTTGCCCAATTAGCGACCAAGCCTTGACTAGTTCTGGCAAAATGGGGGAGTAGCAGAAAATGGAGAATGGGGGAGATTGATGAATGAGGGAGATCATCTCGGCTGCTGCTGCTTTATCTTATTATTTTAATTTGATTTATTTTTTCTACTTAAGAACATTGATTATTAACTATTTATTTTTAAGTTGTTTTGCGGAGTGTTGCACTGCTGTTGCAACAAGTTTTTATAGCCGTTATGACTCGTTAGTTGCTTTATCTGCCTATGTCTTTACTAACTTGTCATTTTTCAGCATGTCTACATTTTCCTTGGATTTTAAAATAGTTTTGCCAAACAAGACAATTGGGGGAGATTGTTAGGCCCGCAAGTCCGACACGATTCAAACTTGATTGAGACAGTCAGGACTGCAGGTCCAACTCGATTTATTTCCTTGTTTGCAAAAATATTTTAAAGAAAAATTCTGGTTTTATTTTAGTTTGATTTATGTAGTGAAATATTCACTCTTGACTTTATGGTAATTATCGTTTAAAGGCGAGTGAATATTTGAGTAAGTTGTAAAGATTTAACTTGATCTCTTAGAATCTTATACTATGGAAAACTAATCTTTATCAAACTCTTGTTTCTATCATTAAGTAATCTATTCCTTATGGAGTTCTTTTTCGTCTTTTATGTGCAGGATAACGAAGATCATGAAGATCTTATCAAAAGGAAACAAAGACTTATCAAAGGAAATGAAGCCTTATCTAAGGAAAGATTCGGATATATTTGGAAAGATCTTGTCCCGAGCGGATTGGGAGACTGGCCGCGGATCTCGGGATCTTTCAAAGAGAGCTATCCTATAAATATTAGAAATCCTAGGAATCAATGTAGAACACTCGCGTAACAAAATATACATCTTTAGGTGTTCCATTTTATTTTGATTTCTTAGTTTTCATACTTGATTCAATTCAAGAACGTGACGAGCTGACAAGAGTTGAAGGGAGTTCAACGGGAAAGGATTGCGCCAGTTAGAGGGGTCTATACGTACGTGCGGTTCAGTTGGAAGCTTGATCATAAGAAGATCACAACGGCAGTTTGGTCTTACGGGTTCAAACAGAGTAGACGATAAAAGGTTTCGGTGGTATCAACATTAGACGGATTCGGTGAGAGTTAAACCATTAGGTGTAATAACTTTTGATCGACGAAAGAAGTTTGTTCTCTTGGGCGAAAGCCTCGTGGATGTAGGACATAGTCCGAACCATGTTAAAAATCTGTTGTCTTATATACTTGTCTAGACTAGGTATCGCAACTACTGTTTAAACGTAAAATTTAAGACTTAAAGATCTATCATCTCCCTCAGGATTAGTCCCACCACCATCTTCAGGAACAGTGGAGACAGGTCAAATAATTAAAGAGGAAGATTGTTCAATCAGGTAATTTTTTTTGGAAAATGTAAGTACTGAGGTCGAATAATTACGCGAGACAATAATTTGAGGTGAAACGTTTCGAGCTGAGGGAGTAAATTCGATGTCAATAATTCAATCTCGCACCAGGAGAGAAGTAGACTTTGGCTGGGATTTTGATTTCATCCTTAGTTTTGGACTATATATAGAGGAGGCGGCAGGTAAATTGCATACTGGTCCTTTACATTTAAAGAGTTCCCGGATGAATAATTCGATCTTGCATAATTCGTTGCCCCCTGCATATAAAGTTTTCAACAGTTCGATCTCAAGGAGGTCAAATAATTTGATCCAAGGAAGGCTAAAACATGTCAATTTGACTTGATAAATTATATTTGAACTATAGTTCGCAATGCGATCTCGTGTAGAAGGACCACATTACAAACTGTGGGACTCCTATTGTAACATAATTTTGCAATGCAATGTGGCGTGACAAGAAACCTCCACGGTGCAAGAAATTTCATGAATTATGAAACGGTAAAATGGCAAAACACTCGTGGAGATCGAACTAGCGGGATGCAGACAATAATTTGAACTCACAGGATAGATCAAATGGTTGCCTCATCAGGAAATAATTCGATCTCATGAGGCAAATTGAATATTCGCTTCATCGAGGAATAATTCAATCTGGCCAAGGACTAATACATTCGATCTTAACGTGACATCCAATTATTCCCCCAAAGGAAAATATTTCGATGTCATGGCAGGAGTTTGATTCCCAATGAAATAAGGACTTTTATGTCTAATTGGACTCTAAATCTGATAATTATGGATTAATTTGCATAATAAGGATCAATATTCATCATTATAAGGTACATTCTTTTTATTGAGCATAATATTCGATCTTAGTTTTACAATCCCAGAGCAATAATTCGATATGCATTACTCGACCTGAGGAGTTCACTGTATTTAGTCTCATCGAAACGTTGCCCCCACTCTGAAATATTGCCCCTAGATCCAATAATTCGGTCTCCCTTGCAATTATTCGATCTAGTTCTGTATTTTGGCGCTAAACACAAATTGGGAAACAATTCTAAGCATTGGAGTTCCTGCGCCGGGTACACTCTAACTTAGTTTACGTCGGTGTCTCAGTGTACTTAAAAAATGGACTCAAAGCAATTTCAGAATCCGACAGCGATTGAACCAGTCTGACGTGTAGTGCTTGTCTTTTTAAAACATCAGCCGGTGAAAACACCCCTCAATGGCCTTTGAAGTTAATTTGAGAGGTTTAAGGTATATTGGTAAATTTAATTCCACATCAAAAATTGAATAAACTGGTCCGTGGTCCGAAAGTTCTGATTTGCCTCTAACGTAACACATTTTTTTTAGCCATTCGCCTTTCCAAAGAATTCTGTCACACCTGTCACCTCTGACGTGTAGTGCTTGCCTTTTTTTTAGTCATTCGAAAAATTCAAGTTACAACTAAATAATTTTTAATATAATAGTTGACATATATATTCGGTAAGTATTATCTAGTTTAGTCGCTATGTAGTCCCAATCAAACAATAGAGCACTATATATCATATTTTTATTAGTTCAAACACTCTGCTGTTTTTTTTTTTTTTTTTCATTTTTTTCTCGAAAGAGAATGGCATTATCTATTTTATAGAGTTAGAAAATTGCTCAAACTATTAACCACTATTATCACTATGTTAAATCTCAATAAGGTTAAAAAAGTGATGTGTCATACATTTTAATTTGTCGATTAAGCGAATAGTAGTAAAACTTAATCTTCTCACTGAGTAAGTCCATTATTGAATTTAAAAGTCAGTCTTCAAAATCAATATAATTAATAATAGACCAAGTCTAAGAAAGTTATCCGCTTTGGAAACATGCAACAAATTTTTCATCAACCAATATGCGTCTCTAACCAGTAACAAGTATAATACACCAATAGGCTTATTATGAAGTCTAAGAAAGCCAAAATTATAGTTTAATACACTTGGCTTAACTATAATGAACTGTACCATCGTGCTATTTCTTAATGTCGGCCATTTCAACTAATAGAGACTATATTATTCAAATATTGATTTCACTAAAAAAATTGTCTTCCACATTCATCTTTCTCATTTCACCATCTATCATTGACCCCTAGGCATTCAGACGTCGGTGCACAAAATATTACAAACTAAATTCCTTCCCAATTATACCAAAAAACTTAATTTTTTATCACGGAATTCATAAAACTAGTTGTTAATGATTTTAAATTTGTATCCTAACTATCATTTAAATTGTCTTTTTTTTTTTTATTCCACACGCTTGATTTTGCACAAACTAATTAAATCAAAAAACCACCGGTACAAACTCCAATATCTATATAATAATTGTATTAGTTAACCGACTTTGTTTAATTTCAGGTAAAAATAAATATATTTTATTCAAAGTACAAAATAATTATTTTTGCAGAATGTATAAGTTAAAATTAAGGTGTTAGGAGTTCGGCGCTTGTCCTTGGGTGTGGAGGTTTGAACAAGAGATAAAATCATTTTAAAATCATTTTTATACCATAACTAGTTATGATTTTTATTTTCATACCATAACTTGGCACTCATCAATATGCATATTATAAGTAAGGAAAATTGCATTTTTCACATCCTAACTTGGCACCATTTCTTTTTCCATACATTAACTTGACACCTCACTTTTTTTGTATCCTAATTTGGCAATTTTTTCTATTTTGGTACTCCGGTGATGGCGATTTCAGAATCTCGCCGAAAGTTTTCACGTGGGGACAAAATTTGGTGATTTTGACTCGGGTCACACTACAAGTCACCCAGTTGCCACCTTGAATTTGTTTTATGGTTATTTTATAGTATTTTATTTTTTTTCCACGTGGCTTCTAAGGTGGCAAGTGGGTGAGGGAGTTCGACTGGGGTGAAAATCTCCAAATTTAGCTCCGCGTGAAAAATTTCGGCGAGATTTTGAAATTGCCACCTGCAGAGTACCGAAATTGAAAAATTGCCAAATTAGGGCACCAAAAACGTGAGGTGCCAAGTTAATGTATGGAAAAAGAAATTGTGCCAAGTTAGGGTATCAAATATGCAATTTTATCCCATAAGTTGAACACTTTCTTCAAAATGGGTACTTCGATACCAGAAAAGTACACGCCAGCATCCTTTGACTCAAAATTTGGAGATTTTGACCAATTGTGACCCATATCAACACTCCACCTCATTGCAGTGAGACAGAGCTACCCGTTCTTCCAGTTGGTGGCTCGTCAATCTGTGAATTCTTTCATCACCCGTGTCTCAACCGCTTTCCCCACCTACCGCAACTGGCGGAATTCCAAGTCCACATGTATACTTTTCCGGCACCGAAGTATCCAATGCGAAGAAAGTGTCAAACTTATGGTATACAAATTGATCAATGCCAAATTATGATATCAAAATGAACATCGTGCCAAGTTATGGTATGAAAAATAATTTTATTCAGTTTGAACAACGTAATAATCAGATTTGGTTTTGGTATTTGTACGTTGGTGCAAATTCATATTTCTCCTTCCTTCCACCCTTTGAACCCACGACCAGCTCTTTGTTTAATCCTCAACTGCACATCATGGATGTTAATTCTTTTAATCAAATCCACTTTATTATTTTTATTTTTATTCACTTTCGGAAATAAATCGTTTTTCTCCATTTAAATATATTCTTTCAAAAGTGATTTTACCTCACTAGTTGCATTAAACATACTTCTGTACAGGAACTCAAACACCACCCTATGAGAGAAAATTTCACAATTAATTTCAACACAATATCAAGAACCTCCAGCTGCACCTCAATCTGTCTCGACCATCTATCAAAATGTATCGCCACATATAGAACCAAGGCGATAATTCAAGTCCCCCAACCAAATTATCTTGCTACAAAACCAAATATAGATTTAATCAATAGGGTTGAGCTTATCTTACAGTCGGCTGTAAATTCTAAACTTGCAGTCGGCTGGTTGTAGATAAAAGGGTCGATAGCGATCACCCCCTTATCGTTTTGGGGTGTTTTGCAAAGTGCCTCTAACATTTTAAAAAGAGAATTTTTTCCCCTAATGTTTGAAATTTTCCCCCTGAGTCCTTGATCTACGGTTAATTTTTGCAACGTGACTATCTCTTTATCCATTACATTTGACATTGAGGGATAAGTAGCACATTTTTATAAACGTTAGGGGGCAAAGTGATTTTTCGGAAACACTATGGGGCACCTCACAAAACACCCCAAACGTAAAGGGGAAAAATGCAATTGACCCTAGATAAAATTAGTAATCTTATCATCATAGAATTCTTGTGTGTAGACAGGTTGTTCGGCTATTTCAATTCTTCTTCTTATTAACCCTTGTATATTATTAATATGACAAAACCATGCACTATTCTGGTTGTTGGAAAACATAAATAATGAGAACTCTCCGGTGCAATTTTCACTAGGAAAAGAAAGGAAAAAACAAGTACGACTAGTATATGTATTTTAATTTATTTTTGGTTATTACAAGGCTTTGTATTTGTATATCTATAACCCTTGATGCATTTACGATATTTAATTTCTTTACATCACTTTAGTCGAATCCTATATTCATGTTGTTTATGGTTGATGAATTATGAATTTATGTTTTCAAATAATTAAGTTTGAAAAGTTTTATAATTCAAGAATATCATTACTGAGAGATACAATATCTTCTTGAACCCCATGGAAACTTAAGTTATTGAGATCTATTTGATTTTCTTGTATATTTTTCATCTTTCACACTACAAAAAAAGTGATTTTTGGCGATGCAAAACATCGTCATTTAATCCCAAAAAATCGTAGTATGAACGTTATATGACTAAATATTTCGTCACAAAATTCGCGACTTTGGTCCCGTCGCATTTGGTTTATGTGAAAAATTCTGTTGTCGTTACATATAGTTGTGACAAAAATATGTTTGCCACAAAAAAGTTAATTTAAATGGCGAATTTATTGTCATGTGAGTAGTAGAATTTCGTCATTGTAGCACTGTATCGTCACATAAAGCCTTTACATTACATGTTTGTTGTGACAATATATTTTGCATACCACGTAATCTTGACAAAAAACTTATTACGACGACAAATATTGTCATTAGAACATGTTATTTAGATTTTCCTCGTGACAAAATTGTTATCATTGAGATATTAGTTATTGTCACTCAACAGTTTTGTACAATTTAGTTTTACTGTCGCGCTTATTAATCAGAAATGCACCTAACTCATTCATAATTACACATAATACAATAGAATGTGATTGGCCATGCAATAACCATTATGAGAAAGCAACATAAGAACTCACTAAATGTACTTGCTTCCATATAACATAGTATTACTGGAGATCATTCATTAACAACCCTAAATCCATCACAAGACTACATTCTTCTTACATAACATGGTTTCTCCGGGAAAAAGCCAAAATAGCTTTTACAACTGGAGAGGAGATAGTTCTAGTAACCATAAGTCATCAAAATAGTAACCTTCACCCTTTTTCATTTACTTCAATATCCAGAGACTTCCAAAAAAATCCGCCATAATCTCTATTTTTGGTGAAGATGACGATTGCACACCTACAAAACTGATCACAAATGACTGACCACTAAACGATTCAACATGAAATTAACTGGGCAAATTCTACCAGATTCACAGAAAACGAGATGCTACTGACATGAACACAAACTATAAGTAAAGAGCAGCACATTCACACAAAACAAAATGCTACTTATAAGAACACAAACCATAAGAAAAGAGCAACATGTTCAAACTCATTGCTGCCCCACTTACACAAACCATATGCAAACACCATAAACTTGCAATTATATCAAATCATACAACTCCTTAGATGGCATAAGTTACCAAAATCCAACATTTGCCCACAACATATATAAACATATTGAATGAAATTATCAAACTCAATCAACAGTTTCACCAATCCACAACATTTTCAACACTTATTAAATCCTATAATCGCACTTCTACATAAACTTCATTATAAACTCATACATTTTCACACATTTAACAAAATCAGCCAACAATTCCATAGTCTTCATTATACTTTTCATTTCTATAGGCTGTTCAAAATCCATATGAAACGTATTTCACATAAATTCATGGCACACGATGCTCATTTCCCCAATTATCATCATAGTAATAGGTATATCTTAGAAAACTAAACAACATGGTTATGGCATCATTACCTATTTAAGTCTTTGCCAAATGTTGTGCATCTTATGAATCTGCGCTTGCATAACCTCAAGTTGGTGTTCATACCTCCGATATTTAGCCGTTTATGCTTCCAACTGCTCCCTTTACTCCAACATTCCCTTGTTAAATGCATTATGTATAAATATGCAAAAAAAGATGTCAAAACTATTTTATCTAATCCAATTGAATATAAATTAACCCAACCAATCTAGAATAATAAGGAAATATTATAGATAAGTTTTTTTTTGAATAAAACTAAGTACAAAAAATACAAATATTTGTTTAAAGGCTAAGTTTTCTAGCTTAATCATCGTCAGACTCTTCATCTTCTTATTCCAAGTGTCCCTTATCATCTTCTCCTTCATCTTCTTCTTATTGTGCTTTAGTTCTCTATATTGTACACGATGAAAAAATATAATGGATAAGAGAATTAAACATAAAGCTTTGGAGATGCAGGAACAAATCTTTTCAGATTATAAGCCGACTCTCAATCCTTCCCAACCAAACTACTCCAGTTGTAGTATATAATTCTTCACAAAATATTTTCAGATTATACGCCGACTCTCAATCCTTCCCAACCAAACTACTCCAGCTGTAGTATTTAATTCTTCACAAAACATTTTCAGATTATACGCCGACTCTCAATCCTTCCCAACCAAACTACTCCAGCTGTAGTATATAATTCTTCACAAAACAATGTAATTTAACTTAAAAACATAAATCACATGGAAACCATCAGTTTAGAAATGAACAACGTAATCACATGAAAAATCATCAATTTACCAAGATACAAAAACTGAAATTACCAATACTGTTAATTTGTGAAGGACTTTTGCACAACAAGATAAATAATGACAAAAACACAACAATTTATGAAGTGGTACATATACATTGCAAATACACACAATATTTGAAGCCTTTTTAGCAAAGCAAAACACGAGACTAACAAAGTTATGAAGAACTTTTACCAGAAATCAATCTAATAGACCAAAAATCACTGAATTATAAAATAACCAGAAACTCGACGAACCTTTTCAACTTTTCAGCAGAATCTCAATCTAATCCCCAAGAAATTATAACAGGTAAACAACTCCACTTGCTAAACCTGCATAAAGTAATGTAAATTTACTTAACAACTACAGTAAAAACATCCAAAAATAACAACTCAACTCACATAAAAACCATCAGTTTCCAAAGTCATAAGTAGAATGACAAATACACACATTTATTAAACAACTTTTACTCAACAACACAGATAATGTTGAAAAACAACTGTTTATATAATAATGAAGTAAAGTTGCAATTCCAAACATTTCCTAAAGAACTTTTAACAAAACTAATCACCAAAAAATGACCAGCCAACAATGTTCTTAAAAGAAATCACAAATACTCCACACAATTTTGCAGGGTTTTCACTTAACAACAAAAATGACATGAAACCAACAATTTCTACAGTTATGAACAGAAATTTCAACACAATTTGAAAGTAATACACAAGACCAACAACTTTTAACAAAAAAAAAACATAACAATAATAGCAGTTTATAAATCTACGAAGAGATTTTACCAAACCACTCATTTTTTGAAAAGCTTCTACTTAAGAATAACAAAAACACACAAAAACAACATATTTTAAAGTTGTGAACCAAAATGTTAACACATTGTTAGAAGTAAGATAACTAATCTACAAGATATCTTCATGTTTGAGAAACACAACATCACTATTGCACAAAATACACGCAGAACTTCGAAATCCCTAATCCCTAAATCCTCATTTGTACTTGTTATTTTTTTTCCAGAAAAGAACAAGAAAAACCCATCGATTCACTCATGTAAAGCTAAAGTAAGATGGAACTCGCACAAATTATGGGGAAACGTTAGCTATCCAGCGAGGTCGAACAAACCCACCTGTTGAACATCAACAAAATCGAGAAATTAGGGTTTTCGAGGATGAAATTACAACTTAATCTCAGAATATAAGATAGAAGAAGAGTTTTCTTACCACTACATGTAAAGAGAGAGTGCGAAATCGAGAGGGAATTGTGCAATTTTGCAGATCTGGTCGAAGAAGAGTGTTTTTTTGTTTGAGTTTGAGAGAGATTTGGTGGAGCGTGTTTTGTTCGAGAATTGTGTAAGCTTAGGTTGTAATAGTCTGAAATTGCGTCTTATAAGCAAAACGACGTCGTTTCACTTTTTTTTTTTTTTTTGGACAAAATAATTATTTTTGTGGCAAAGTGAAAATGAGGAAAAAAAAATTAAGGGAGGGAAATTTTGGCAGAGTCGCGGGATTTTTGCCGCTTTTTCAGTGCAACAGCTCAAGTGACAAAAATTATGGCAAAATCGTGTTTTTTCACTCCAATTTTACAAATTATGACGAAAGTTTAGCTTAGATGGCGAAATTTTGGATTGCCACATAAAAAGCTAATCTTCTGTGGCAATATTCCTAATCGTCATATATATTAACATTTATGCGACAAAAATTGTACTACGTCGTATAAAGTCGTTACAAAAAATCACTTTTTTTGTAGTGTCATCGTACTGTATGCATTGTGAAGTCTTGTTTAAGATTTAGAGTTAACGCAAGAAGAGTAAAATTAATTTCTATAAATATTATTTCTTCTACATTAAGAACTCTCAAAGTATTTAGAAAGCCACGCACTTGCATATTTGGTTAAAAAGTACGAATAGAGGTGGTAGCTAAATGCAACTACATAAGGAT